>JAJKFL010000011.1:28266110-28866110 GCA_021186555.1 Reticulitermes speratus | reverse complement strand
GTTGTGGAAGTCATGTTAGTGCTATCTATTGGCGGTTTTTGTTATTTTGTCCCTTAGGGGTGTCCAGCTTGTAGCAACTTCTGTTAATCGCGTAATTACGAAGTTGCCAATGTAGGGGCCTGGATGTACATATTTGCGCGTAGGACACTTAATTGACCCCAAAAGGAAAAAGTTTGTACACCCCTGGCCGAAAGGCGATGCAAATTGAGAATTTTTGGTAATAAATGTTGCAAGCGCTGTAGTAAAAAATCTGCAATGCCAGAAATTCATGCCAGGCTACATATTTATGCGTAGGACACGTAATCGACCAAAAGGAAAAGTTTGGACACCCCTCTGCTGAAAGGTGGCGGCGCCAGTTGAGAAATCTCGGTGGAAAAGTTACGGCCGCTGTAGTAAAAAATCTGCCATGCCAGAAACTAATGCCACGCTACATTTACGCGTAGGGCACGTGTTCGGCCAAAAAGAAAAAGTTTGGACACCCCTCTGCTGAAAGGTGGCGACGCCAGTTGAGAATTTCCGGTACAAAAGTTACAGGCGCTGTAGTAATAAAAAAATTGCCACGCCAGTAACCATTCTTCTGGCCGAGAGCGGTGCCAGTGCAAAATGCTATACCGACACCACAGGCGTAATAAAATTTTTTTCTTGGGAAGGATTTTTTTTATTTTTTTACTATCCAAGGAACCCGCTTTGTTGCTGAATCATCTTCGTTGTCTTCGAAGCGGCTACCAGATGTCTCTCTTGGTGGTTTCTCCGACGATCTTGGAACCCGCTGTACTCGAACTGGCGACTCTGGGACTGCTGGGCTGGCGTCTTATCCACTCGACCACGAAGTTCTTGTTGAGAGAATAATTTTGGAACTTCCTGATGAATTGTGAGGTCGAGGAATCTGAACAGAAAATTTTCTAAGTCCAGCTCCTTGCCGGCGGCCGGTCTCGAACTGCTGCTAGTCATAAAGATAAAGCTTAGCAGTCCAGCGCCTTAGCCACTAGACTATGGAGTTCTTGTTGATATAATAAATTCGGAACTTCCTGATAAATTGTGAGGTCGAGGAATCTGAACAGAAAATTTTCTAAGTCCAGCTCCTTGCCGGCGGCCGGTCTCGAACTGCTGCTAGTCATAAAGATAAAGCTTAGCAGTCCAGCGCCTTAGCCACTAGACTATGGAGTTCTTGTTGATATAATAATTTCGGAACTTCCTGATGAATTCTGACTCGAGGAATCTGAACAGAAAATTTTCTAAGTCCAACTCCTTGCCGGCAGCCGGTATCGAACTGCTGCTGCTCATAAGCTTAGCAGTCCAGCGCCTTAGCCACTAGACCATGCAGTTCTTGTTCATATAATAAATTCAGAACTTCCTGATAAATTGTGAGGTCGAGGAATCTGAACAGAAAATTTTCTAAGTCCAACTCCTTGCCGGCAGCCGGTATCGAACTGCTGCTGCTCATAAGCCATAAGCTTAGCAGTCCAGCACCATAGCCACTAGACCACGAAGCTTGCTCGCTAAATAAAGGTACGGAACTACCTGATGAATTCCCCATTACTGAATGTCTCCATTCCTTCTACGGACTCGCCTGACTTCATCCACCCACACTGCAACAGCACAAGCACTGATGAAATCACAGCGCGCCATCAGAAGTACGAGTATAATGACAGTATTAAATTCAACAGTAGTACTGCAGGCAATTCTCATTGTATGTTTAGTCTCGTGACTGTGCCAATGCATTTTACTGTAGCACTGTACTTACAAACCTGACGTCACAACCCTCGTCTCTGCAAGCCTCAGAACATTGCGGGCAAAACGGACATGTTTCGGTAGATTCAGGTCTTAACGGATATAACACCGTGTCGTTGGGCGGGTGGTTCCCGACGTTTCGAAGGTACGTCGGGAATCACTGACCCAAAGACACGGTGTCATATCCCTTAAGACCCGAATACTCGGAAACACCGCTGTGAGAACTACAAATCTCACGTAAGCCTGCAATGTTACAAGACAGATACAGAGGTGCTGTGACGTCCAGCTTGTGGAAACAGCGCTACAACAAAATGCATCGGAACAAGCCATTAGACAAACATACAGTACAACGTGAAATTGCCTACAGTACCACATTACTGAATTTAACACTACCATTACACTGGTACTTCTGACGAACTACATGGATCTCATGAGTGCAGGTAATTGTCACAACTGTGGGTATAAGCCGTCTGACAGGATTGCTACTGTGTGCTTACGCTATTACATAATGAACATTTATATACCGTACCTGGTACTGACAGACTGAAAATCGCATCCACTTTCAGGTTCTACAGCAAGAGTTGGTTCAGATCTATTATTGTGGGTGTGGACTGCAGCTCAGACACGAGAGAACAGGATACAGGGCTTTTTCATTGGGAAATGTATTGTAAGGTAAAATCAGACGGTAATTGGGGGGTTGGTCAGTATTAAGTTTATGGCCTTCTGAGATATAATGCTGTAGAGTTTGGTAGACACAGCTTTTTAATCACAGGAGACCATAACTAATGATACTGAAAATGGATGAGGTAAAGAGGCTGTGGAAATTTGTATTGACTGATCCAGTGGTTTAGGCTTTCGGATTAGAGCCGCAGGTGCTAGTAGGTGTGAGGTAACAGAAAGTTCTGATTTCACTCTCAGAACAGCACTCCGCAATGTCACCAGGAACAGACGTGCTGTTCTGACGGTCGGCTGCTCGCTCTTCTTGATGCGCTTTACTGGGGAACTTCCAGTTGTGCAGACTGCCCCACAACCGACACATCCCATTTATTTTTAGTTCTGCTCTTTACACCATTTCCCACTGTCTGCAACATCTTCCTCAGTAATACATGTGGGAAGGGTGTGGCTTTATCGTACATGTATTTCTGTATTACTGGCAATACAGTAGACCCCATCCAGCCCCAATTTACGATGGTCTGACTTGCACCCTTGCAGGGCCGGCGTGCAATGGGTTGAGCGCGTGCGGCTGAACCCCGCCCCGCCCTGCTACAGCTTATTGTGTCGCGATGATCAGGGTCAACCCTGGGAAATAAGGGACAGCCGGTTGGCGACGTCATGTACTTAAAAATATTTTACGTGAAAATTTATGTTCCTTGTGGACGCCAAAACTTAATATGTTCTTCTTGGAGTTGTTGCGAAGTCTTCGGTTAAAGCAGTTTAACTTTTTTGGGGAATTAAAATATGCCTATATATACCACATTTGCAGCGTCGTTCGGGCATTTAAAAAAACATGTCATATGTCTCTCCCGAACCCCCCATCGGAAAGAGGATGGGAATTGTATTGAAAGCGTAAAAGCTGTTTTAGCTGAAATTGTGAATGCGAGAGGGTAATTAAACTAAAATCGAACAGCAACTCATGATATTTGAATTTAAAAAGGGCCCCAGAGTAACGACTAAAACTCGTATTTATAGAAGCACGCGCAGAAAAGCCCCCCAAAAGCACCAGTTTCAACTGAGTCCTCCCCAGTGTAGTCCTCACCTACTCTTGCAATAGGATTAAATTTTGATGATTCAGATGACCCAGTGGCCTCCCCATCAGAATTTCAATTAATCTGTTGTAATATGTGTTTATAAATTTCCAAGTGTATTACATATATTTTGCTTGTGCATTAAGTGTTTGTCTTTAACAATATCTCTGAAAGCATGCAAAATATCTGTGTTTTATTTTGTTTTCACTTATACTAGTATTCATAATCAGCTGGTATGTGTAAGGCACGAAATGGGTTTCCAGGAATGAAAATGTAGTTTATAACATCGCACGTTTGCAAAATTGGGGTACAACTTAATGACAGCTTGCTTTGCAACCAACATCCAGGAGGAACTAATGAAGTCAAAGGGTGTGCAGGTTGCCTGTATTAAGTTGGTTCTGGTGGTGTATAGCATACAGTGGAGATCTTAGTACCAGCAGCTTTATTTGAAACTCATCAATATGTAAATATTTTAACAAAATTTGTGCAACAAATGAACAGCAAAGTCAATATTCTCAGAAATGGCTCTTCCTAGAAGACCAATGTAGACGATATTAAATGCCCTATCCTACTGAGTCTTCTAGGATATTTTTGGAAGATTCACCAA
Organism: Reticulitermes speratus; assembly: GCA_021186555.1. Lineage (NCBI taxonomy): Eukaryota > Metazoa > Arthropoda > Insecta > Blattodea > Rhinotermitidae > Reticulitermes > Reticulitermes speratus. The sequence goes on along the minus strand of JAJKFL010000011.1, from coordinate 28,862,027 downwards.
GATATCAGGGACTTGCACTAAGTGCAATTATCAAGTGAGATTTGAGGTTCTCAAAGTGGCGACTGAAGAAAACCATTTTCTGGGGCATGCCCCTGCTGTAACATGGCAGATATGTTCAGATGTTTCAGAGAAACCTGCTGCTCCATCACCATCATGATGGAGACAGCAGGTTCCTCTAAAATGTTTGTACATACACAACACACTACATGGTGACACAACGCAGAACATGGTTTTCTTCAGTGCAAAATGCAGCGACAATTTTGACATCTGTGCTCACACAGAACGTTAGTCTAACACACTGTGAACAGTTTGAGGAGCGTTTTTAAGGGGACTTAAAATATGATCTCCCTCTCCCAGAATTAGACCAATACACAACAGTAACTACGCTACATCAGAATATTAACATTAGGTCTTCCAGGATGTGACACCATGTAGTTCCCCAAGCACCACAAGCCTGAGACGAAGGAATCACTGCCATATTCACAGCTGACACTGACTACACGCCCAAATTATTTAAGGCTTGCTTTATTCTTAGTATGATGCCTTTAATGTCCGCCTGCCGAGCATTAATGCTATCACACTTCCTGTCTTGTTTCTGCATACGGTATTGTGATATTTGTATTTATTATGAACATATGAACTGCAACTCTGTAACTCATTACAGTATGCTTACATAGGGCAAAATACATGCATGTCAACAATTTACTTTTCAATCTAGTTGTGAGTCACGGACCTAAAGAAACCTCATGATACTGGGACCTTTAAGCTATGGAAACACACAGACTGCTTTGTAGCAAGGTAACTATTCTTTGAATGTGGCCACCATCAGGAGAAACCAGTTCAGCTCTCTGATAAAACACAGGACTTCGCAGTAGTATTACCACAGATCCGGAGATCTATGACTATACTGTATTACTCAGATTTATCTATTGAGCTTTTGACAGTTTTTGGATCCTTCCTTACTGGCCAGTGGTTTTAAGACATCCTGTACAGAGACAACCACTTCACGGTCAAAATTTGGCCGCTTGGTCCAAAATGGTTTTTGCTACTGGCCAATGATGCACATGTCTGTAGTTTTTCATTTCACTTTTTATTGTTGGGAATTTTAGAGTTAACAGTGTGGTAAGACATTTTTAAGCCTACTGACACTGAAATGCATGACCTAAATTACTTTGCTTTCATGAACATTTTTGTACAAGCTTCATACAGCCTCAGCAAAGGAATGAAGTGAGAGGGCCCCAAAATACAGCTAATGATATTCGGCCACATTAAACTGAATGAGTATGGAATACATTTTTGACATTGGATACTGAACTGTCTCACATTTGAGGTGCTGCACTCTGCCAGAAACAAAATCAGATATCAAAAATGTGGACCAATGTTCTAACATCAGTAATCCATTCACACCTGACAGAGGAACAGTTGGTCATCTAAATGCATAAAGAAGTTCCTTTGACGACATCTCCAGCAGACAGTTACAAGCACAGTCACATACCTGACTGTTCCCCTGACAACAAGCATGAACATAGTAATCTGACGGTACACCACTTGTAACTGTAGTAGCCACTGACCACTCCAGCTGAGAGAGCTCCACACATTCACTGACTGCATGCACATTTCATCAAAATTGTTTAAGTGCACAGTTGATGACCCGGTTAGTTTTTGGGCAGCACACAGCGAAAACTGTCTCCTCCCATATCAAAGACTAAAGAATAACTGAATACCTATATCCCTTCAGTGATGTCACCATTTACCAGGTTGGAGGGATAATGGATCAATCATATCTTACAGCAGTAACTAGGGGGTTGATCACTGGGTTCAAAATTGTTTCACATCATTCAAAAAACTGCAGTGTCCAAACAGCTTAATTCCCCCCTCCCCCCACATGATGAAATAAACAACACTGACAAAGAAAATGAAGAAGAACCCAAAATTGCCATGAATTTGTTGAGACAAAAGAGAAAAATTAAATATCAATCCTTTTCATATTTGTCCTGTTCCATCTCTTCCAGGGTCAGGGTCCAAGCTGAATAAAACAGCTCTTATTATCACCTCCTCCCCATAAGAGTCAGGCATTCATCCATTACAAACGGCAAAGAAACAGAAAGCTACTAAGAATGGTGCACCAAGCCCAAATGCTCAAAGCAAACAGCAAAAAACCCCGCCTCTAGAATGCAGCTCTTCAATGAAAATCACAACACTTGTTCTTTGGACTTTAACGGTTCGTTTGGTCATCCCACTGTTTCAACCCATAAAAGAAGTAGTGCAATTTGTGGTAGAAAGTAACTAGCCAGCTGAAGTACAAAACAGTGTAATCAGCAATACCCTTTTCACAATTTCAGCTAAACAAACAAAATAACAAACATAAACAAGGGCAAATATGATAATTGCTTGTATACAGTGTCAACAATTAATTAAACATTCCAAAATAATCAGTTATTGTGTGATATCCGAATTATAATCCAGTGCTACTGATTTGCAATATTCCTCAATTGGACCTCACACACACTGATTAAGAAGCCGGACAGTGACATAACTTACAAACTTTGTTATTATTTTCTGTGACAAGGAAAATACCAATCAGTAATGCATCTAATACTGTGTCATTTGTTAGCTGTTCTGCTGGTGACTGGATTAGGAACACAAAATATGGCTGCTGTCCATAAGAACAGCTGGAGCAGGTTTGTTTGCGATTCCTGCTCTGTGTTCATCTGTCCTACCGTAATACCGCATGTTCATACAGCTAAGGTGTTCAGCTAAATTCAAAAGCACAATCATGGCTTGTACACATAATGGTGTGTGTCTAAGTCGTGAGATACATCACAACTGAAGTGACAAGTTATGTGGGCCAAACTGAACTACAAGAATGATCATTTCTTTTTTATTTCTTGTGGTTGTAGTTAATGTTGTAACAGTACGATATGAAACATTGCTTTTGTGCTCAACAACATCAAAATGAATATGCTGTGTGTCACTTATTTGACACAAATACTTTGCCTTAATAATTCCTAATTTGTTAATTTGCTTTATTGTCTTTCACTGAAATGAAATTTCACGTAATGAATATAATTTTTCAGTTCACAGAAGTTCACTGTACTGACATTTTACTGCAGCTATTCTTGCAGGCTGTCATGACCCTCTCCCCCAAAAAGGAGGCAATGTATTACAATTTTTGACATAAAACGACTACAATAGGTTTTAGGCATTTTCAATCCCTTCCACAGGGTCTACAAGCTCAGCATATTTCAGTGAAAACCAAAATGGTTAATTTGTGTTGATTTGATGTGATTCATTAACCTATGCATCACAGGACTGCAAAATGTGCAAAGTGCCTCATGACACACACATTAAAACCTGTCTGGCCTAATTATTTAGGACCCTAATGAGGCATGCTTTAAATGAATGAATAAATAATTGTCCCATGCCGATGACACATTACATACTTTATTTATTTGAGAATATTTTGCAATTCATTGTTTACATATATAACATCATGTTCTGATGGGCTGTACTATCAATAAAATATTCTGAACTTACAAAACAGAAAACAGAGCTTCTTGTGTTTGATCCTAATTACCCACTTTGTTACTGATGGACTGGAGAAATAACACACATATTCTCCTCCTCTGATCTGGCAGTATAAATCAGAGGAAAGACTTAACACTTATCTTGTTACCTTGTTAAGTCTGTCAGTAGCTCACTACCTACTGGTACTGACACAGTTATTGCACCGTGATGTCACTCAGCTTCAATAACGTCTCAACTGCTGCTCAATGGACCGGCCATCACAGTCTGCAAACAAGAGTTCACACACACAGCTATAGTTACTGCAGTTCCATATTTATGATTGCCTCTTGTAAAAATAATAAAATAATTATTATTATGCCATGTCAAACAGCACAGCAGAATTTTACCTTCCTTGGTCTTATAGCAGTGGTTCTTATTTGGGGATACACGTGTCTGTGGGTGGTGTATGGGCCACATAAAGGTATACACATCATGTGTATGTTGTGTGTGTATGTTCCATAAATTGTTAAATATTAGTAGGGGTGACCTAAATCATCTTAACAACTCTCATTTGTACACACTTATACCCACGAAATAAATTAACTTTGTTACAAAAGCCTGCATCATACTGCATTTATAACGCAGAATAACATGCAATTTTGAGATTAAAATTTACCATTGACAACAGGCATGGTTAAGTTCCACTTTTAGAACATGGAATATTTCAACTGAAAAATGTTCAGAAACCCTGCCTTACAACATTATTCCTACAAAACAGCTTACTTAAAAATTGCCATACATTAACTATGTAACTACAAGACTTCTTATATGTATCATTCATAAGCTCATGATGTGCTCTTTCCAGTGGTTTATCATCACATTTTCAAATGAACTACAAGTCTGATTTCAGGTCACCTAACAAACCATTAAAATACACAACAGTGGCGAATGTACCAGGTCATAATTCTTTGGAAATTACAGGACATATATATCACAGTTTTTAAACTTCAGATTTTAGGAACATATCTTGTGTTTAGTTAATGATACACCACACCATTTATGTTCAGTGTTCTGATATAATTTGGCCAGTTTACTTAAATGCCATGTGAAACCTGATGTTCCTCCAAATCTTACTTCAAAATGTAGTTCCTCATATAAAGTCGGGTATGTGTGGACTGTGTCGACAGTAAACTGATTCCAGAATGACAGAGCATGTGGTACCCATAGTAACCACAGTTTTAAACGGATAAATGCCCATAACAGTTTTTGCAAGCGTTTACATTTTAAAGACGTTTTCGCCCCCGCGGGCGAAAGGGTTATGCATGGCAGTTAACATAAACGGTTTACATAATGATATAAAACCAGTAGTGAATTCGCCTACACTGTGTTATAAATTCTATACACCCACGTATTAATTGCGTTGGGTGCATGATGTAATTATAGGGTTCTCGAACACCGTACACAGATATTCCTGTGTATTTATATTTGTATTTGAAACAAGCGTTCTATTAGGGCAAAAATGTTCTACATAATGGCGCTCTGTCCCAAGAGACATTAGGAATGTGCGTAACTAACATGGACGTGTGCCATTTTGTAATTCCGGTTCAACATGGGTCGTCCACATTTTCTCTCGGGAAAAGGTTAAACGAATAACACAGCCGCAAAAGTAGTATGCCCTTACAGTAATTCGTACTACAAAGACAAACTTGAAAACCTTTTAACTACAAAGAAATGCAAGGCCACTTCTTTCCGTTACGGGAATTCCAGCAGTGACATTGGCACTACATTTTCGTCATTATTACAGTACTTCAAATTGGACAAATACTGTTTAGTGGGTATATACGATTATAATTACTCATGCAATTTTAAGAGACGGTACATAATTACCAAAAAAAAACACCACAAATATTACCTCTGGTTTCCTTCCGTCCTTGTACACCACCTTCGCTGCTCCTCTCCACAGCCACACTGCACGACAAATTTACCTCTCAACGTAATTTATACCACCCCGGTGAAAGGTTCAATGGAACCCTGGAAACTTCTTGTGGCGCTACAAGCGGCCCCTACGTGCGTTACTGTAACGGGGGCTCAGTGGCTGCGTTTAGTTTTGCATAGATGGCAGAGAAAGGACCTTTTGCGGGCAAAGTTGTATATGACGATGAGCCAGCATGGTGACACTCTATCGCAGATTTTGCCTCTTTGTTCACACTGGGCATTGTATTGTATTACTAACTGGAAAGTATCAAGAAGGTAGCATTAAGCAATTGCGTTCCTGTCTGCTGTGATGTAATACAGGAGGACTGTATGTACCAAAGTTATGCAACACATCAGAATTGTCACACCATTACCTTGGAGCTGTCCTGTCTGATGTGATAAGCTGCACCTCATATTTAAGGTTTAATTGGGTGGTGCAAAGGTTAGGGGGATAAAGGTGCCTCCATCAATGGGCTGTTGAGTGTAACATTGACAGTGTGTTTGGTGTCTCTTGGAGTGTAAGGAACAGGTTTTTTCCAATGGCGCAACAGCCCCCCATGGGCCGGGGACTCCTCTTTATCAAGGTATCACGATCACACACATAAAGAGGCATCACGTTCACACACAGATATGAGGAATAGGTCATAGGATCTGAATGTTATTCATATTCCGGCATTACGCATGTTACTTATATAATTTCAACTCTATGCAATGCACTTGGTTATAATAAATGTTATAGGATATCATGGGAAGGGCATTATGTTGGCCATACTGTTGGAGGCTGTTGGTTGCCACTTTCTGTGACTGTTCAATATTTGTGCTCAGCATTGCAAAACAGTTCATATACAGTATATCACCTAATACAGAGACCAAAAACTCATGGAACAGAGTCCCTCATGAGAAGCTAGGAGTTGCTCAGCAAGTTCTTGTACTTTTTGGAAGCTGAAGATAAAAAAACAAATAAATAACATAACCTAACCTAATAACCAACATGACTAAATATAATAGTGAATTAACATACTGCCATGTTTATCACTAATATGTCTGCTTTTCATTCCAGGGAAAATGTTAGTGGCATATGTGCTGGTTTTGAATCAGTCTGTTGGTAATCATCCATTTCCATAAAACAATTGAGAATCAAGATTTTGAAATGGCACTTGTAAGTGCTGACAACAAGGAACTACCGCAGAGTTTGCGTTTTTTCACTGACATATATGAATGAGGACATTCTACATGCAATTTTTGGTTGGAGAATATTACTTTCTGCAAATAAATAAATAAACAAATAACCTAACCTAAACCTGAACGAAAACCTAAAGACCAAACTGACCAAAGCATAGAAGGGTTGAAAAGCACTGTTCCAGCAAGTCTGGTGTACTTGGTGTTTGAAAAGCGTGACTATTTCAGTCTTACTGCAGAATTTTTCTGTATGTCTTTTTAAGGATATTATATTTTGCTCTGGATTATATTTTCTGTAGGAAAAGTCACCAAAGGGAAAGGAGAGAACACTGACATTAACAAGCTATTCAAATAGCAAGTATGAAACTGTGAACACTTGCTCAAGATCAGTACTGAATAATAACTCATGTAGAAGCAGACATAAAGTTGTCCCTGTGCTTAATTTTGCACAAGCCCTGAAGACACAGGGACAAGTGGAAGTACAGTGCCACTCACTTTTAACGTCATTACTACATGGAGATGACTCGTCAGCTTTGTGCCATGGCCGCTTTACTCTCACGATAAGAAGCCCAGGTATCTGGTGGAGATGAAGCTAAGGAGAGCCTCAGAGCCGGCCTGGAGGCAGTGCTTCATTGTAATTCTCTGCCCCTGTGAGCAATATAACACGCAGCCTAGTCGCAATGCTAAATGAGTTACCCCAGCTTCTTAATAATCCACGTTGCTGCACACAGTCCTGTTACAAAATTCCATGAATTACAGGGTATGCTATATTATGCACAGCGCAGTACTAACCACAAAATAATCTTCAAAAAAAGTGCCTGCCTTGTGAGAAAATTGTTTAAATCAACATATGAGAACTGAAACTATGATCTTAACTAATCTTTTCCCTAACTAACTAATTAACTCCATGGAGCAGAGTCCTTCTTGAGAATCTAACAGGTCCTCAGCTAGTCAAGAAATCCCCCACATTTTATGGAACCCAAAGGTTCATTACCACATTTACAAGAGCCTGCCATCTGTCCCTATCCTCAGCCATATCAATCCAGTCCATGCCCCCCCATCCCACTTCTTGAAGATCCATTTTAATATTATCCTCCCATCTATGCCTGGGTCATCCAAGTTGTTTCCTTCCCTCAGGTCTCCCCACCAAAATCCTGTATGAACCTCTCCCCCATACATGCTACATGCCCCGCCCACCTCATTCTTATTGATTTGATCACCCAAATAACATTTGGTGATGAGTACAGATCATTAAGTTCCTCATTATGTAGTCATATTTTTCCTACATCCAGTAATAAAGTGCACTTCACTGAATGTTAGAACAGCTGTGTTTATTCAGATGGTAGTCTACAGAGTCGAAGTCAGTGAGGTGAGGTTATGGTCAGATTACACAGGCAAGGCCATTGGATTGTATTCACTCAGAACCAAAGGATAGGTACATGAGATGTTCTTAACTTGAGAATATCCTCACCCCACTCACTCTTACCCTCACAAGTAAGGCACTATGCTCCACCAAGAGCTTGATAACCACCTACAAGAAAACTACACACAACATCAAAATCCCAAAGACCACAATCTAAACACTCACAACCATGAGAACGCCACATTTTCGTTCTGTTTATCATCTTGGAACAGACAGTAGAGTTTGAACAGTCATAACAGCCACTAAATATATAATACACTCTTTCATGATGCTGTTTGTTCACGTGTCATCACTTCAAAATAATTCCAATACACGTGAATGTGTTAACGTGTCTGCATATAATTTTAAGTATTATCACCCTGATAAAGGAAATAGTAGAAACACGTAATGGCAGTGCACCTTAATGTTCAGAGCCACAACAATTGGATTCAAGTTTTGCAGTCAATAAAATTCCTTATACTCTGTCATGTCCCTAAGTTCAGTAGCTAACTGTGCAAGATCAGGTACAAGAATTCAGCTTTCAACACTATGTACACCAAGGCAGAAAAAAACACCATGTTATGACACGGCCGGTCACTTGGCCACTACATTGGGTGGGCAGTGGTGGTGCTTTTCCACCTAACTGCTCCACTACATTTGCTGGCTGCGGTGGGGATACACCCCTGCAGCCCACTACAATTTTATTCTTTGATTCCAGGATCTGATTGTTATACTTATTTCATTTGGCTTCCTTAATGACATTTGACAGAATTGCAATACATTTTGTAGTGACTTTTTTAGTCTCAAATTATTACTGTTCTTGCTTTGATCTAACCATGCTTCAGACTCATTCAGCAATATTTCAGTAAACATTTCATGTTTCCTGGGGCAACTCTTGTTTTCCAAATATTCCTTTCCATTTCCTCCGTGCCTAACTTTGTTAACATGACTGTCTTTCATGTACTGTCAGATAAAGCGGTAAGAATGGCCATTTCATTACCCTTGCTCTGACTGTAACTATCTTTAAGAGAACCCTGTTGCACTTGGGATACTGAATTAAAATTTGGTCTTCCAAGCGAAGTTAAATTCTGGATTTCCAAATTCAATTTTGCTCTCCTGCACAGCAAAAATTTATTCTCAAGCATTCCCGCTGAGTTAGTTGGTAGTTTACATATAACAAATGTATGGCTGAATATGTCACTTCACATTAGTAACTTAACTGTCTGCTCCCTTTGGACTTTAAATTTCTCCCCAGTAATTTCAAAAGGTTTAGCGCAGTTCACCCTCTAGTTTTGGCTGTTAAATACAACTGATCCCGAATGAATACACTGACCATCTATCATCCTGGACTGGAACTACTCCAGTTAGTGTGCAATGATCAGAGACGGTGAGTACTGAAAGATAATCATACACAACTCTGTGGTAACCAATTAAACATGCTACCTTTCCTTCCATCCAGCACCAGTGTCTTCCTGATGAATGGTGTTTCAACAAACTCCTACAGCTAGGTATAGGAAAATATAGTTTGAAATCCAAACCCAAAATTCCAAAAACATTCTTCCCCAAGAGGGTTTTTTTAAACAATATTTATCACCACTTCCACACATTTGTAGGGTCATAATTTTGACCTGAACCATAAGGTTGACAAGATACTACCTGTGTTTAAAATGTGCTGACATTGCTTCAGCCTACTTTACTATCACATCTTGCTCCTGCTACATGCTTGTAATTAAAACCTTCAAACTAAGAAGGGCTGTACAAAGTTTTGCACATAATGGAGCTGGCCTATAATCCCAAATTATTACTAGTCTCCTTACCTACTACTGCAACTCTCTGTCATTGTGACTTCTGTGTCTAATATCATAATCTTTAAAGGACACAATCTCATAAAACTGTCATATATGTTTAGCCACATTGTGCATTTCTAGGTCACATAAACTTCTGCCTGGACCCAAATTCCTACATAACTTCTGAAACATGTAAGTTCCTCACAATCATGTAATAATCCAATAATAAAAAAAAAATCCTCATATTTTAGGGGTGGAAACATTACAGTTCCATACATTTTCCTAACGACTCCCCTTACAAATACTAACCAGAATCTCAAAATAAATGCATTTAACATCCCAAGGGACTACTAACAAATTTAAAAAATAATTCCTGACCACTTACTAAACAATTACAAAAAACGATCACTTACCGCTGCCAAACAATTCGTCATAATGTCTTAAATGAAGGAAATTTAACACTAAGGTTATTAACTCCAGATCTCTAAAACTGAAGATTAAATGAAGGAAAACCTCAAACTGTGGAAAACTAAATTGGGGTTCCACTGTACAAAATCTTCATTAAAAATAAAATATTTTTGCAAGTGCACTGCTGCATTTATTAATTCAAAATGATATTCTGATTTTGAATTTCCAAACCCCAATATGTTTCCAGGGTGGACCACCCTACAACAAAGCATCCTGCAGATTTCTCCATCTTCAAAAGTGCCCACCTCTTGTGTATGTCGATTCCCTCCCCATCTCATCTCATATATCTTCCGTCAAACAATCTCTTCACCTAATCCTGCTCTCTGAAGTTGTCACTGCAAACAATACACCCCACAATATTCATGTCTTCTGGTATTTGATGCCATGCTCTCTGGTAGGTATATAGTCACATTTCGAAGGAACATTTACCAAACAATATGGCGAGGGGTGTGCAGACAGAATATTTACACTTTGCATATTCAGTTCTCAACTGCTATTTCTCATTAGCTCACTTTACCAAACACAAAAGAATCTTGTTATTTCTTCATTCTGTAGAAAGAAACAAATTACCAGGCACTTCTTTTACGTCTTGAATTCTCAGGTACCAGGTTTGTCAAACCAGCTCACACTAACTGCAACACACCCGTGAACATGGTGTCCCATCCCAGAAGACAATAATCTTTATTGCAACCCTACAAGAACCTCACACCTCACAAAATACTATACCTCACACTTTGCTTCACAAGACATATACCTTTTGTACAAAAAACTCCTTGTAGTTGGTGTATAACAAAAAGGAAGCAGGGGGGAATTCCTGGGGCTGAAGCAGATGGGGTCTTGCTGGTGTGGGGGGAGCAACATCCAAAGCACTCTTTCCCAGTACAATGTCAAAGCCATCCTTGGTCAACCGGAACAGCAAATGCTCTACTGCTGCCACTCCAACACTGCTGACAGTAACACAATGATCACTCATAATCACAGCACACAATTATATCAACTTATGGAATGTTAAATCCTTTAGTTTAAATGTGATAAACTGTTATTTACAATGTTGAACACAAATATCATATTTCTTTAAAGTGTTAAATAAAGTCTCGCCATACTGGTTTCAAAACAGTGAAGATAAAATTCAGTGACCCTACATTCTGCACACAAACTGCCATCATGCAAGGAGTATACACCGAGCAAACTTTATTGACAGCACTGCCACAGTAACTACAACACTGAATACTTAAAGCTACTGGTGACACAAATATTCACCCTACACAGTTATTCTGCTTTGTTCACAATAAGTCATCTGATATGTTTTCAGATGCTCAGTCTCAACAACTTGTCTAGCATATGCAATAATAAAATCAGTCCCAGAATCTTTTGCTTCAGAAATAGCACAGTTTTAATGATGAAAAACAACTGATGTGATATATACCTTCACTATAAAGGCTCCTTACTGCTGAGGCACAGTAAAAGGGTAGCACACCTTGATGCTCTTTGAAATCTAAGTATTCTGGGATTATGCCAGGTAGACTGGTATATACTTACTCACAGTTCCAAAAAGCCTGTTAATGCCCTCCTCAGTCTAACACAAGAAGAGCCTGGACTAAAGCTCCTCTGGAACATCAATAACTACAGTATGCTGCAATCTATACGGCATCATATCCTAAACATCTCGAGTCTTCATTGGCACTGCCGTATGGACCTCAAATCTTCATTCTTCTCGTTCACTCACAAATTGATGACATGCCTCCATCCTCCGAAGAGCCCCTCCTCCTCCACTGATGTAACTCCATGACTTAACAAAAGTAAAGATTATACAAACCTTTACAAAACTGGAAATGTTAATCTAACCACCTGTGTTGTCACATTTGTATGATGTATAAAACAATACTATATTAGTCACCCAAACACACCAACAAATAATAGTCACAATGCATGGAATGAATAAGATTAAATACTATATTAGATCAAAATCTCTCTTGGAAGTGAAACTACCACAAGAATTTACAAATTCAATGTCATTTTCACTGTCAAATTTATAACATGTCCCATAATCAGAAACTCAAGATTAATAACATGCGTCTTCACTGCAGATATTCATAGTAGTGCCTGTACAATCGAAGGTGAGAAAGCCCATATACACAGATATGCAAACACAGAAATTTTGAAGTTTAATTACAAATATAATTTGAAACTTCATACTCATTTTTAATCTATGAGAGGCAGGTGATTAAACAAAGTTTTCAGTATCAGACAATATAGCATTGATTGACTGGATGAATGATGAGCTGGAAAGAAGGTTAAAAGAAGTGGTTGTGGCATAACTGAGGTATGATCCTGGCATTTACCTTAGAGGTCTGAAGAAAATCATGAAACCCGTCACTACTGCCACTGTTACAGCCGCAGTTCTGGAGTGTGACCGCCATGCCCAACTGGCATAGCCCGAAATGTCCAGGAGCGTATTTAAAATCATCTCGAAGCTTATGACAGTTAACAATAACCAACACGCTAACTTATTTTTTTTTCAGTACCTCATTACAAGTTGTCGTAACCTTAAACTAATGTTACCGAGTCTGTAAGCAGCATAACATTCATTTATCTTTGCTACAACAGTCAGTGAACTATGCAGGTGAAGGGACGGCCGATGTTGAGAGTGAAGCTAGTAACCGCCGAATGCCATTTCGCAGTTTCGTGGCAGCACTGCTTCTTATTCGGCTTACGCGGAAGCACAGATCGCGCGGAGGAGCTCGGTAGGTGCCGGATTCGTGTCTGGAACCTTGCCAACTGCCACGGATCATAAATATGGGCTGCTCCCCTTGATTTAATTTTTTGTTGGGTATGCTAAGGCCTCAAAATCAAACTCCTCTCGTTTTGTACAAGTGTGTAAAAATATTTAGAATGTGCATCTTAAAATGACTGACAAAACTCCCTGAAGTTACAGTATATTGATTCATTAATACAAGATGCACAGAAAGACGTTAAAAGTTACAGTAATATGTGGCCTTTTCATGCCTATAACTGTGCTAATATATTAATACTAAAGTTTCAAGGCATTCCAATTGGGTGTCCACAAACATACTGCTTAGACGTTGAGATAGCAGTAACATAGCAACAGAATTGGACTCTACTATGTACGCAGTAGGCATAGGCCTAACTTGGGGTGTGCAAGTGCCTCCAATATTTTTTGTACCTAAGAACAGTTTTTATACTACTGAATCGAAGAGGGGCATATAAATAAATATAAATATTTTCTAAACGATTATTTGGGTGGTGTAAAAACACCAAAAAATTAGAAATCTGTGTTCAAATGAATCATTCCTACTATTCTAACTCGACTCCTTCGTAAATTAAGTTCCAAATAACCACGGTCGATTTTGCCCCCTCACCCCAATGTTATTAGCCAAGTTATGCCTGTGGCAGTACTGTCCTGGGGAACCACAATGAAGCAATTTAAAAATATATGATAGTATAGGGTTATTTTATCTGACAACTATCAGTTGCCACTCACTGTCGGCTTGCTTATTGTATTAACATAGCCCACTCAGCTCACCACACACAAACAAACACACAGGGGAATAGTGGCTGAAGGTCACAAATGATAGTTGTCATATAAAGTAATGACACTACTAGTAAAATCTCTTTTCAGATCAAATGAGACAGGGATTTTATGATTTATTGAAAATATCAGAAGAACCAGAATTTCAATTAACAAAGCCTACAAACAGAGGGACTGTTAGCAACTAGTTGCAATATCCTATGTTTGATAACTGCCTTAATCTTGCATTGGTATTTCTAAAACTTTCAGATTCCATGGGCCACTTACAAAGTCCCTCTAGTTCTGCAGACCACATCCCAAAACTATGTCAGAATGTGAACCCCTTAGGCACAATTCGAAGTAACATTTGAAGCTAGAATATTTATAGATAATAAATATACATAATGTAAAAACCCTTACTAGTGTAAACATTTACTACAAATGTCTTCATTTACCTGGCAGTAATGGCAATAAAACTAAGGTTAGGAGAAACATAAAGCAAAAAGACTTGATGCTGTACGCAGTAGAATCCACTTAACTTGCAGACACTCAGTTGTTAAACACTGTCTTACACCATGAAAGACAGAAGAAAACTAAATACAAATCTCTGGAGTTGTTACAAGTGGTAATGATGCATATTTTATTATACATCTATGTTGGATTTTATTCTCATAATTGAAAATTGTGGTTGTGATTTACTAACTTTCGTTACTCCTCTGATTTCATTCTGTGGTCATGACATGTTCTGTTTAGCCAGCGTTATGGAGAAATTAACAGTACAGGGAAGTCATATTTGTAAGCCTTGTCAATGGGTTCTGGAAAATTCGTATGTCCTGTTTGGCATATTGTTTCTGAGTGACATGTGCGTGTATGAGAACAGCATCAGCTGTGGATAACTTCCCTTTGAAGATAGAGATTACCGATTTTTTAAGAAGTCAGCAAACCATACACGGTAATATAACCAAAAATTGAAATAAACAGTGTCAACACACCACTGTAAATTTTCATTAAAATGGGTTAGGTTAGGAAAATAGAAAAGTCTTATGGACTTGTGGATCACATTACTGGAGGCTTTATGTAAATAATTTCTTCTCACACATCATTCTAAATAATTTATTTGTACCCCATCTATTTTTGATGGCAAGACAAAGAAAGTGAATTCAACTACAGCACTCTAAGTCTGAAACTTTGATTAAAACTAAATTACAAAATATAAAATTTCTTAGACTGTTTTCGATGACAAATTAGATGATTCCATTATCCTACAAGGAGGTCATTGTTAGCCTCTGTTATACATCACTCACACAAAAAAATCTTAACCACACACATAACAAACACACTTAAGAATGATAAATGGCCTTACATAATCATGATTAAAATTTGGGCATTGTCTATCATCTCAGGCTTAACATAGTTTCCATGCACAGGCCTAATATTGACTGATGCAAAAGTGACATACGCTGCTGTAATTTATCTGGAACTTGGAAAACTTGAGTGATATAATAAGGAACAATCTGTGCTACATAATTCAATAAAATATTATCTGATTATATCTGTTCGATTTTATTCCTGTCATTTCATGACTTCGTTTCAATTAATAACACAAATATTCAGTAACTTTATTGTTACAAGTTACACAGTTTTAAATTTAGAAATACTACATAGTTTCTTGTACATGCATTTTCATTGAATCAGCCAGTATTTATAGTAATGAACTTGTAGAATCACTCACAAGCATTGTAGTATTAATGGTTGCTAAACCACTGTATTGTTACCTCTATATTTAGAACTTCAGTTCCTTAAACAAATACTATAATTAAATTATGGTATGTAATACAGCATATTTCACATGTAAATACAAAAAATAATGGAAAACTATAAGAGGTACTTCTTGATTAAATTAATTTCAGTAATAAGACCCATGTACTGACATTTATAAAACAAAATGTTATTAGTTTTCACATCACCTAAAATTTGTTTTCATCCATCACCTGCGGATAACAGGAAATTGAATTTTCATTTGACAAAATACATTATTTATTCCCCATTTGTCAGCATTCTTAAGAACAGTTAATGCCACAAGCAGAAGAATTTTTTGTCTTCCCACAGTAACTAAATTTTTTTAAACAAGTAAGTTCTTGCATGATTTGCGTTTTCAGAGCATTGCTGATGAAGATTAAAGTCTGCTGAGATATGACACCATATTCATTGATGATTAGTCACCAACAATTTAGGCGAGCTTCCTGCCATCCATTTTTCTCAATATGGAGCCAGCAGAATCCTCCTCCAAAACATCACTAACTAGTCACCAATCGAAACGGTGTCACATTCCAGAAGATTTTAAATTTCAACTATGTCCAGTTACAATTTTTATGAAAAAAAAATGCTACTCTGGAAGAAATTCTATTTGGGTTTAGTAGACAGTGTGTTAATAGTCTGATAATCTTTGAAAGAGAATGTGGGTCAACAAATTCAGATATCTAGATAAGGAGCATGTTATGAAGAAATGAGAACCTTGTAAAGTAAATGTAAAATAAATTAACTGAAATGTATATTTTAATTCTGGCTATGATCTCATAATTTAATAATTAGTGTTTACTTAATTAAATATGACTTGATTATATGCATCAGATTTTCTTTCTAAAAAAAAAATGTATTTTGTGTGTACACGTACTTGTAGATTTGTTGTCACGTTGATGTAAAATTGCATAAACGATTTTGAAGATTACATGTACAAATATTTAAATGTGTATATTTTTAACAAAAATTATTATAACATTTGGTTGAGATATAACACTAAATTTTCTAAGTACTCCGCATAAGAAGGACTACCTTTTGCAAACATAAAATGACTTCACACAATAAATTTCTGAATTTGGAGCTCTTAAACCCCTGTCACCCCTGAGTATTTTTAATATAAAAATCTACTAATTATCAGGGCTATATCCATTTTCAGTCATAAAACATATTTTTGAAATTCAAAATAAATTAGTTTGTTTCCTTTCCTGTATGAATAATTGTTCTCAGCATCCGGTTGTCACATGCACTTGCAGTCTTTGATGGAGATGATTTCCTTAATCTGGTGATCCCTGGTTGTGTATCGGTATACTTCAAAACGTGCTGGAGTACACGACGACTGCTTGCCATAAAGACTTGCCAGGCATTTACTGGAATCTGTCTGATCCCTATACAGACATTTCTGTGTCTGTCCACCGAAACATAATCCCGTACATTGACCAACATCAATTTCCTGTTAACAGGAGAGACCAATCAACTGATATACATAAGCCCTTATACGCATATATAAATATATATACAGGCATACACAAAAGAATGGTGCGGTTTCAATGTATATTATATTAATACCGCACCATTCTTTTGTGTATGCCCTGTATATACATAACACCATAAGAAAGTGACTAGAAGTATTCTTGACACACTTCAATGACCGGCTATTATGATGATGGTGATAAACCTTTAAGAACCTAACAACTCAGTGTCCATAAAGAGCATCAGAAAGATGTTACACCACAGTGTTTGTTATTTACTGAGTCAGTCATTCATTCATTTGGTTAGTCAAGTCACTTGGTTTGTTGGTTGATAAATGAAGATCAATTAGTTTTTAGTTGGCTTTTTATTTATCTGGGTAGTTAATAGACTACTTAGTTTGTTATCTAGTAAAACTGGCCAGTATTCAGCAATGAAAGAGCAACATTTTTCATAATCGTCACTTATTTCACCATTTGCATTATAGAATATTCTTTGTATGCATCTGTTGTTTTGTATCGATGCAAATCTTGTCCTTTATCTTTACAAAGTGAATACAGACTGAGTGTGTGTGAGCATATTTGGACCTAAATTAGATGCAGTAACAGGAGACAAATAAAAATACTTAAGGAGAAATACTTTTTACCATGTAATATTGAGGTGAAAAAGTCATGGAATACTGAGTTGGCCGGATCATGCAACAAGCATGGAAGAGATGAGAAATACATTCAGAGTTTTACTTAGAAAACAGGATGGGCAGAGACAGCTTCGAAGATCTGGTCGTAGATGGATGGACCATATTAGAATGGATATTAAAGAAATACACTTATGAGTATGAGGGTGTGGATTGGATTAATCTGGCTCAGGATAGGGCTCCAGTGGCTAATAGTTGTAAACTTCCGGTTTCATAAAGGAGTAGGTATTTACTGACTAGCTGAATGACTATAAGTTTCTCTTTGCCGATTTCTGCTCCATGGACAGTGTAAACTGTATTGATTCACATCGCCGTGCCTGCTAGGCAACTTCTCCGTCACATACGTTAAGCGGGTTAACATACGAGTGTATGAAGGCACCTTCTCAGCTGGGATTTGAATCCGATGTCTAGGCCATCTGAAGTAATAGTAGTTTTATCACATTTAAAACGGAGTCATTAAAATATTTTGGCACGATCGCAACTAAAGTTTGCAAAAAATATGCCTGTAACTTTTGCTATGTCTGTCTGTAGGTATGCAAAGAATTCGAGAACTGCTGAAACAGAATTTTATTAAACCTCTTATTGGAAGGTTTTAATAAAAACTGTCCTTTAAAATTTGGTTAAAATATGAAAGAAATAATCGATATTTATCAGAATAACTACCTGGATATGTGCGAACATCTCGAACTCAACTCGTTCAATATTGGTTGAACGAAAAAATTTGCGAGCAAAAGCTGCAGAAAAGAAGGGAACACAGAGTTTATGCCCAATTCACATTCATGTTACGGCTTTCGAGATAATTAATCAAAGGGAGACAATTCACTGAATCGTTACTTTAACCCTTTAATGGGTAATAATAATAATATCTATCCTTCCCGGTTTAACAAAAAATCAGTTAAAATTTCACCCAGACAGGCAGTATTTGTGAGATTCAACTGATTAATCAGAATTCATTTTCTCTACATTACCATAACGATATATACAGTGTGTATTCTCTGCGAGGTACGACCCAAAGTTCTATAGAGACCAACTATTCAGATCACCTACTTCACTTAACGGGTTAATAGATGATTTTGAGTTTCTTCAAGAATTATTTTCTCATATTATGGGAGTTATCGCTACGGGGTACGAAGCACGAATGCTCAGACCAGAGCAGCGGTGTTTAATATTTAAAGGCACAGTGGTCACTACATGCAATACATTCTTTAATATTTAAAGGCACAGTGGTCACTACATTCAATACATTCTTTAATATTTAAAGGCACAGTGGTCACTACATGCAATACATTCTTTAATATTTAAAGGCACAGTGGTCACTACATGCAATACATTCTTTAATATTTAAAGGCACAGTGGTCACTACATGCAATACATTCTTTAATATTTAAAGGCACAGTGGTCACTACATGCAGTACATTCTTTAATATTTAAAGGCACAGTGGTCACTACATGCAATACATTCTTTAAAATTTAAAGGCACTGCGTTTTGGTCACAGACTATATTTGTGTGTTTTGCCTGACTTTCAAAATAAATACATTTAATTTCGCTACACAAAATTACCCAATAGGCAGTATGACCTAGACAATTATTCCCAACGGGTTTTCGCGTTTCTGCAAAGTAAAATTAAGAGTTGTGTACGGACACTTCAATACAATAAGAAAGAACGATATCTGAAATCTTATTTCTGTAATAAATTGCACCTAACATAATTTTCATTTTTATTTGAAAATTTTTATTTTTTTAAACATTTATTAATTGTAGGAATGCTAGAATACATAAAATAACCTTATTTTTTTAATACGAGTACTTTGTTATGTAAATTCGTATTAATTTGTAAGGTTTATTTTTCCTTAACATTAAATGTGACTTTATTTAGAAGTATTGCAATTAAGCAATATGTTGGTCTCAGATCCTTATTTAACCTTTAATAATTGATATTCTTACTTATTTCTGGTGTAAGAATTTTATTAGGGGCTCCGGAAGAAACGTTTCGTGTCTGAACATATCCGTGATCAAATTAAACTTGGCAACACTGGCCTGTACCATAAAGTGGACCAGAAGAATAATAAGAAGAATGAACTGACAGGTCTTTGAAATGGAATTACAATGTTTTTTGTGAGGTAGAAACGGAATTTAATACTATTCATTACAGGAACATCCGTATTTAAAGAGTTAGGAGCAAGATTTACCGGAATTCGAACCCACTCGCTCTTACAGGAACATACAGAAACTTACCATAACGGCAGGTGAAGATCCCGTGTCGTTATCCGAAACTTCTGTGTAGTCATACACTGTTTCCAGATAACTCATGCGATAGCAGTCTCCGGTGCATGAACACTCTTCAATTACAGAGTGACACTGGACACCGTTGGGCCCCGGCACACTGACTGTTTTGTTCTTGACAGGCCTGCAGCCGGACTCTGCACAGACACACAACACACACGTAACTTCTCTATGACCTGTTCTACAGGGTCCTTATTTTATCTGACAACTATCATTTGTCACTTCCCGCCGCTATCCTCCGCGCTTATCGGCTGTCGAAGAGTGGGCTACGTTAATACGGTAACGAGGCGACAAAAAGTGGCAACCTTTGTTTGTCAGATATAATAATGACCCCAATATCTTACAAATGAAATTATGAAATGTGTATTCTATCCGTAATTGTATATACCGTTACGGAAAGAAATGTTACACTTAATTGGACCAGCTTAAATTTGCAAGAAATAAGAAGAGATCGAAATAAATGTGTAAGCGTTTATATATATATATATATACATATTTTAAACCAATTTCACGGGTAAAATACATGACAGTCTGTCCGAAAATAAGTTTATGTGGCGTATAGCTTCCTAACTAAACAACCTACAATGACTGTGATTATGTCAGGATAATTCATCACTGAGCGATTATCGCCTGTCTCCAGCGCTGAAACAAAATCTTGGCGGCCACAGATTTAAATACAATCGCGAGGTGGGAACAGCTGTGACACGATGGCTGATAACACAGGACACGTGTTCAAATCGACAGGTAATAGAAAGGTTCGCCCCACTATAGGATAAAGAGTAGGGGGACAGCAGTAAAATCAAATGCGAACTATTTTGACACTTTCCATTACGTGCAACATATTATATTCCCTATTATTAAAAAGCCATCCGCTTGCGCATTATAAAGCATATAAGATACATACACGATTCTCCTCCTACATGTTTCGGCTGTCGACTGCCATCATCAGGGAATAACAACTAAAACTTATATAGTTTAAAACCCAATGAAGTAATTATTTACATATGTACGTAAGTTAAAGTAAATTAAGATCTACGCTTTTCTGAGATATTACGCGGCGTCGTGTGGTAATTGTTTACCGACGTTTCGGGACAACGTGTCGGTCCCATCTTCACGGGTCAAGAGCCCAGGACTCTTGACTTAAGAGTTTGTTACAACGTTTTTCGGACCTCCTAAATGTATAGTTCGTAGATTTATTATATTCTTGACTTAAAATGTATATATGAGGATTAGCACTTCAGTTCCTGGTAGTATTCTACTCTTTCTTGAAATTACAGAACAAGGCACAGCGTTATGTATGTACGTGGACATCAAGCTGTTGGATTGCGCAGCTCTGTTGCACTGTTCACATAAGAATGTCCAAGTTTCTTTCGGTCCGCAGTGGATCATGTGCCTGTATGGTGTATTATGCACTAGGCAGAGTCTGTTTTGCAACTCAGCTGCGCAATCCATCAGTCTGTGTCTACGTATATGTCTGTAATTTGAAGAAGAGCAGAACACCTACCAGGACATAAAGTGTTTATCCTCATATATACATTCTAAATCAAGAACACTTTATATCAAGACTATAATAAATCTACGAATTATATATTTAGGGGGGTCAGAAAAATCTTGTAACAAATTGTAAGCTAAACATATTTTATTTGTAGTGAAGGGCCCCGCAGCAGATGCTACGGACGCACCGCAGCTTTGAGGGTTATTGTGCAAAAATGTGATGATGATTAGTTTTTTCGTTTTTCCAAGTAATGGAGCACCGGTGGAAATAAATTGACAGGGGAAAACCGAAGTGCTCGGGGAAAAACCTGTCCCAGTGTCAATTCGTCCACCACAAAACCCACATGGACTGACCCGGGATCGAACACGTGTCTCCGCGGTGAAAGGCCGTCGACTAACCGCCTGAGCCATGGCACGGCTCTAAACATATATTTACTTTTATTTAACTATGTACGTTACCTTAACTTACATACATAAGCAACGGCTTCATTATGTTTTAAACTACGAGTATATAAGTTTTAGGTGTTACTCCCCGATGATAGCGGTCGACAGCCGAAACATGTAGGAGGAATATCATATGTACATATCTTATATGCTTTGAATGTGCAAGCACTTGGCTTTTTAGTAATAAGAAGGAAGTGTGAACTGTTCGCATTAGAGTTGGAAACAAATAACCCGAAATTGTAAACTTATTTTCTGACCGTTTTCGTACCCACATCGTGCAAACAGACCCATAGCTTTGCACCGCACCTTAACACTCATCACATCTGTCGATAAGGCAGATAGATGGAATGCGACAAAGAAAGGAAAGAACACATAAATTCGCTCGGACATGTGATCCGGACGACTTGACACGCGTTCAAACAAGCTGTCCTCCCTCCGAGACAGTCGAACCATTGTACTCGCTGTCCAGTCTAACATGCGAGTCAAATTCAAGGCTGCTGAACTGAATATGGTGTAGGGTCTCTGTGCTCACCTGAATCACAACGCCCGGAGCAGGCGCCGACGTCGAGTTGCGTTTCGTATGGAGTGCCAGGGTGCAGCTGCAGGGTGTGTGGATGCCGGTAACAGCTCTCCTGCTTCTGGCTACAGCCACACTCTTCTACTACGGACACCTCTTGCATTCCGTGTAGCGTGCTTACCCTCTGCAAGCGCGACCTGGAGGGCAGGCAGGCCGATTCCGCGGCACAGGGCTGCAAAAATGCACAACACTTGTTGTTTCTTTCATGTCATGATCAAGTTACCTCGTTCAGGATATGAGTTTATAAAGGCCTAATCCAATGAAATAAATATCTCCCGATATCTCTTCAAACTTAAAAAGTTATTCGGGGCTTTAACAAATACATATTATACAGGGGTGGCACAGTTGGTTGCGGCACTGCGCTACAAGCCAGAAGGTCGCGGGTTCGATTCCCTATGGTGTCATTGGAATTTTTCTTTGACATAATCCTTTCGGTTGCACTATGGTCCTGGGGTCGACTCAGCCTCTAACAGAAATGAGTACAAGGAGTATTTCCTGGGGGTAAAGGCGGCCGGTGCTTAGGGCTCACAACCTTACCACCTTCATGAGCCGACTGTCTAGAAATCTGGGAGCCTCAACCTCCTGGAACCCCCAAGGACCTGTCCAGGCCTGTAATGGGATTGCTTTACATTTACCATATTATACACAGTGTTTATTTTATCGCGTCCCTATGCACGGTAAGTACTCGTATATCGAATAGAAAGCCTGCTCATGATAACTGTCGGGTTCAGGGACACGATAAAGTGGACATTATATAAGTTATAGTTTTCTGATATGTAACGCCATGGTGTTTGGTGGGTACGTACCAACCTTTCGGAGGAACCTGAAGCCTTCCTCTTCAGATCGGATGATGGAAACAGTAAGTTCCTTCGTGAGGTTGGTACCTTCTACCAGACTACATGGCGTCATATCACAGACCACTGCAATCTTTATAAGACTATGAGAAGCTCAAATATCACAATATGGGATGTCCAATACCGATGGAACATAGGGTCAATAAACACATGATTTTAATTAACACAAAATCGACAAGGAAAGCGTTAACGACGCTGATTTGTTAGCCTATCTAGCACCCAATAATTCTTATGTTGTTTAACGACATTTTTAAAAAGCAGATGTCATATGGCAGCGAAAAAATTGGAGATAATGATAAACAGTCAGTAAATAAGGGTATGTAGGAGGCCTACTGCCGATCCCAGTGGCCGTGCGGTCTAAGGCGTGGGTCTGCGGCTGCTCGCTTACTAGGATTGTGGGTTCGAATCCCACCGGGAGCATGGATGTCTGTCTCTTGTGAGTGTTGTGTGTTGTCAGGTAGAGGTCTCTGCGACGGGCTGGTCCCTCGTCCAGAGAAGTCCTACCGAGTGTGTTGTGTCTAAAAAGTGTGATCGTGAAGCCTCGAAAAATGAGGCGGTCTAGGCCCCCTAGGGGCTGTCGAGCCATTGGAAAAAAGAAAGGAGGCCTACTACAAGACGCTGTCCTTGAATTAGACAAGGGAGTCCGAAAACAAGCAAGAAAAATCTCTCGGAATAACCGGGCAACTCCAGAAGGCATGTCTAGAATTTTCTTGACACCTAACCTGCTAGGTATTATCGAATGTTACCTAAATTGTGGCCTGCTACTTTATAACAGGCTGATCGTTATCAGTGTTTCGGAAAATAAAAGAGTGCCTTCATCTTCAGTCTACAATTCGGTACGACAGTGGGTCAGAACATCAGTTTATGTGGCACATAGGGAACATCCTGCACACAACCCTTATCTGGCACCGAAATATTTTCATCTGCTTCGAGCGATGAAGCAACAGCTTTGCGACCACACATATAAAGACGAACGCGGGCGGAGAAAATGCATAGCACGACGGTTAATAAAACAGAACACAGATTGATATAAATACGGAGTAGAGAGACTCGTCCTACGATGTGACAAATACCTCAGTTCTGGCAGGGACCATTTGTATGACAATGTGGCACTTCCAACAGTTCTAAACGTGAAGATTCTAGATTGGGCTGACCACGTAGCAGGGGCAGATGTTTCTCGTAAAGTAACGGGAGGAAGGTTCAGAGGAAGAAGGCCCGTGGGAAAGCCTAGAGGTAGATGTAAGGTCGTTGTTTTAATGGATGCCGTAGATTTGCTACAGACACATAACTGCAAGGCGCCTGCAAGGAACACAGAAGGTTAGAGGAAGAAGATCGGAGAGGCCATGGCCCGAAATCGGGCCGAAGCACCATAGTAGTAGTAGTAGTAGTAGTAGTAGTAGTAGTAGTAGTAGTAGTAGTGGCAGGGGCTATGTGGAAAAGTGGTGAGATAGCAAGCACAGCAATCAAATGTGAGCTGTTCTCATTAAGCTGATGGTAAATCAAAATAAAGCTTTGTAAACTTATTTTCTGACCTACGTTCGTATGTCAGAATAAAACAGTGTCACTACCTAGAGGACTGTAAAACCTAAACCCTGATTTCTGGCTTCCGCCGCGATGTTGATAAGATCTGCGCTCTTCTGCGATATTACGCAGCGTCGAGTGGCAATTCTATGCCGACGTTTCGGGACAACGTAACGGTACCATCTTCAAGGGTCAAGAAATCCAAGAAGAAAAGGACTCGACGCTGCGTAATATCCCAGAAGAGCGCAGATTTCAACATAAACTCTCATCGCTACGGAAATTTCAAATATCGACATGATAAGATAAATAACTTAGAAAGGATTTGAAGGAACTGAGTATGACTTACTTTGGGACAAAATATTAGTGTCTACCTGATCGGAATGAGGGTATCAAATTAATCTCGTAGTCAGGATAGCAAAACGGGGAATGAAACATGAGACAGCTGTTTCGAGGACATAAATCTGAAGCACCAACAAGATCATGCAAAATTAGTGTTGTCGTGGATGTGACGCCGTGTATTTTGGTAGAAAATTACTGACATTACAGAGGAACCTGCTGCCTCCATGATTAGCACAGATCATCTAATGTGTCACGGAGGCCGTTCCTCTGCAAATAAAGTAAAATTATACCAGACTACACGGCGTCACGTTCCAGAAGACAGTAATTTTCATAGTCACCATGTGGGAACCTGAAATCTCACATAATGATAATTTATTAAGAAAGAAACAGAAAACAAAATAATGAGAAAAATAACAATTATTGAAGGAAGCAAAGATGGCAAGAAAGTTGCATAAACAAACATAGATGAACTTATGACAGAAAGAAGGAAGCGTAAGGAGATACAAGAAGCAAAATTTACATTCCTAGCTCTTTCTGTGGTGAAGGGCCCCGCAGCAGATGCTACGGACGCACCGCGTCCTTAAGGCTTATCGTGCAACCCTGTTGGAGCACCGGTGGAATGAAACTGACAGGGAAAAACCGAAGTACTCGGGGAAAAACCTGTCCCAGTACCACTTTGTCCACGACAAATCCCACATGGATCGACACGGGATTGAACCCGAGCCTCCGCGGTGGGAAGCCGGCGACTAACCGCCTGAGCCACGACACGGCCTACACTCCCATTTGGCTTTTAAATGTTTAAAAATGCGATTTTCTTTTCCTTTTCTTTTGGGAACTGATGTCAAAACAAACGGAGAAAGGAAATATACGCTACTTCGCGTGGGCATTTGAAGAAAATAAAAACAATCGCTTTAATTTACGTAACAATCAACTGGTGCTTAGTACGTGAAATAAAATGCACAAAATATGGAAATTTGTCAAGAAACTGGGGGAAGTCGCTAACATAGGTTAGAGCGAAACAACTCTGTCTTGACCAATTGTAGAGACGGCGAGGTAATGTAACACTTGGTTGCACTATAAAATGTCCCTATGGAAACCAGCAACCTTGCTGCACTGACCAAGTATCTGCTGTTATACACAGCAATAAGTTTCACATTTAATGCATATCTCAGTGCTACGACCTTCAGCCTTCCATAACAGAATTTCAGGAATGTGTTACATGGCAGTTGGACACGAAAGGAGGATTTCCTTAAGAAGGAATTGGCGAGTATTTCATTAAACGTTTAAAGTTCTATAGTTACTATTTATACCACCAGGTTGAACACATATAAACACTATATTTTGCCCACACAGTCTATTTGTGTGTTTCATAACAAACATATATTATTTCCCTACATAACCTTAAACGACTGGTTTTTATATTGGAGGCGGAATGTGCTCCCTGTGAGGTAGGAACTAAAGTTTCATATATCATTAGCCACGGCCCACTCAATCACATGATGCGGCGAACATAATACACATGAGCTAATCCACGGCATCTCCAGCTACGATTTCGACGAAAGACCCTTCAGTGTATTCGTTCTTACATATTATGCCCCTAGCGGGCTACTATGAGACCAAAGATTCACTAATTATTTACTCCAGTAATTTGAGAATTTCTTAAAATAAAACAAGATGGATGTTACTGGCAAGGTACGACGCTGCAGTGCCGATCGAACCATAGATACCTCTTTACTCTTGTCTGCTTTATAAAGACAAATACCATCTGCTGTAACTATCATCAACTAGTCACTCATGCACTCAAAAGCAAGCGCAATATAGAAGGCATAATTAAATTATTAATTACCCTCAAGAGGTTTACATAACATTGGCTATTCATGACATTTCACCAGCATGGTTATCTTGTAAGTTAGAGCTACAATTCTTTAACCACACAGCAAACCAGCAAATAAGTAACAAGTGAAATTTATGACATAGAGACCGTCTTAAAAGTTTCAGTTCTCCTCTCCGATCAAGAAGTTTCCCGAAGATTTAAGATTTAAGACTTTTAGGGGGAACCTATAGCCTCTATCCTTAGGGTCTATAGAATTAACTCGCAACGAAATTCGCACTTTTATGAAGAAGATCATTATCGTGTTTAAAAAAAAGGACTATGAGCCAAGTGGATGGAGCCACTATGATCATTCGAAACGTCGTAAAATATTCAAATGGCACAGCGTTAAATCCCAGAAGGCTTGAACCTTCAACAACAGCTGTGAGGACCAGGAATCTCGCATTATTTATCATAAGAAACTTCACGCGTCAAACGTCAATGGTTAGCTGTTTACAGGCTTTAGGCAGTCGCTATACTGCTGTTTTACCTTCTACAGAAACACAAGTTTTACAAAGTTATATATTTTTCCACGGTCCGGGGGCCGAATCCCAGTGGGGGCGAGATTTTTCGCATCCGTCCAAACCGGCCGTGGGGCCCACCCAGTCTCCTGTGCAATGGGTACCGGGTTTCTTTCCTGGGGGAAAAGCGGTCGGGGCGTGGGATTGACCACCCTCCCACATCTAAGCCCGACGTTAAAGAAAGAGTAGATCTGTACCTATTTCCCCCCGTGTGGGCCCTCATGGCCTGTCTTAGGGTGAAATTTACCTTTTATATATTTTTCAAAAGGTCTAGCACCAGGCACAAGTTACACATCCTACATTAATACTTCAGTGACAAAAATTCCAGCTACTGTCGTTGACGAAAGGGTTTTTAATTTATACTAGCCTTAAATTCATACAAGCCCCTACGATGCACCGAGGCCGGCATTGAATGCTTAAGTGTCGTTAGCGTCGCTCCCAACGCACGACCGCCATGTTGCTCTTAGCGAAGATAGGAAGTTGTGTACAATTATAGTACGTCCTATTGTTACTTAATATTCGTGTACAATTTTACGGGAATCCGTTAATTAGTTCACTAGTTATTAGAGGAATAGAGGAAGATACATGGTTACAGTTTGTGGTTTATTCTTTCACCTTATCATTATCTCAGATTATAGGCGTGTTGCCTATCGTGATGAACTGTAAAGGGTTGGAACGGAAACGGTAGTGGCGAAATCGAGAAACCCCGACATTTTTTTGAAGCGACTGAGAAAAATCACAAAACGCGTCAGGATAACCATTATTCTGGCCGAGTTACGACACGGGCTTCTTCCAAGCATAAAACGACAGCGTTACCGCTAGGCCACCCTATTCAGTCTGAAGTAATGGTACGATAAGATTAAATTCTCATAGCAAATAAAGTGTTGTAAATATTAAAAGGTAGTTGGATACTGGTAACGTAATGGCATTGCCAAGGTCAGTACCTGGTCTGCGTGCGAAGTGCGTTCAGAAACCTATTCTGACTGCACAGTGCCAGAACAAAAACGAAACGCTCTTTTCTTTTTTACAGTCATCCCAATACGGAATTCACTCACGTCTCACGCTCAAAGATAAATTGAAAACGACTATTCTATTCCTTTTTTTTATTACTATTATTCTTTCAACTTCGTTTGAAGAGATCAATGTCCTCGAATAGACATTTTGTTCATTTTTATACTTAAAAAAAGAATGTTGTAGTTTAAAAGTGCTCATTATTTGTCCACCAAAGAACCTATACCAATAAAATTCGTATCGTCCATTTAGTATTTCAAGAATTCCTTTGAAGTTCACAGTGGTTAATAATTTTTTTGTCGAACCTGAAAAAAAAAATTTGTTAGCACACAAGAAGGATCCCTATTAGCTCTCAAGGATAATCCACACACGCTGAAGAATTCGAACATAAAATAAAATGATTTAAATTTTTTTGCTTATTTCTGAGAATAAGGACCCGATTACATTGAAGATGGTTATAGAAAAACAAGCACGAAAACAAAGATAGACTACTATTTTAACACACTCCATAGAGCAGAGTCCTTCTTGACAGCTAACAGTTACCCAGCTAGTCAAGAAATGTTCAAAGTTTTGTAGACTCTGAATGTTAATTGCCGCATTCACAAAAAATCAGCACTCCTCTCTATCTTAAGACATATAAATCCTGTCCACAGATTCCCATCCTAATTGCGATAACATCCATTAAAACCTATATCTTCCAAGTGGTCCATTCCTTTTATTTCTTCCACCGAAATTCTGTAAGCTTGTCTTATTTCTACCCCATAATTCCTGGAGCTAAGTGGCGAAGCCTCTGTTGAATAAAAGAAGAATGAAAATTCGCACTTAAATAGGATGTACATGTTTTTCAAATGCTTTCTAGGCTACGTCATATTGTCAATTACCCAAATTTATTTTGGATTTCAAACCATCTCTATGAAGACAACGACGCTGAATATTTTTATAATTACTTAAATCATATTTCCTTAAGCTAGCGAGTACCAAGTGAGGTAAAACAGCGCAAATCTACTCGTAGTATAAAGGCATTTTATCAATGTAATTAATAAAGGAAAAAAATTATGTAAATTAAAAACAATACTTTATCGCAAATATTAAAAATACAAATTTTCTTCTTCTTCAACAGGATGTTCTTTAGCTAAAGTGTAATTTAACGCGCTGCTACAAGTCATACTTTATTGAAATTATTTTCCTCTTTTGAGTAAAGAAAACAAAACAGGGAAAGCGACAGGAATGTTGCGCTATGCAGATATTTCCATGTTTTTTTTTTAATTTAGCCCTTTAAAGGATGAATTTGATCTGAATTTTATACGAAAGTTTAGTTTCTATCTCACACAAAACACAAAACATCAAGCATGAAGTACATTCCGTCAATGAACTTTCAAAAATCTCTAATTTGTTTTATTGCGAGTAACAGTTCTCCCTCTGCAAGCCAGGAACGCATATAAGGGCAGTGGAGTTACAGCTCCACTAATTATTAACCTCGGCATTAGATGGAGGTGAGTAGTCAGCCTCACGTGCCGACCGCTTTACCCCAGGGGAAGAGCTACTAGTAACCATTGAATAGGAGGTTGGTGGGGGGGGGGGGGGGGAGGGGTCTCAGAACTGGTCTGGACATTTTGGAGAAGAGAAAATCTCTTGCGTCTGTCGGAATTCTAAGGCCGGATCATGCAGCCCGTAATCTCATGCTTCTTATTGTGGGGGCCAAGTGAAAATATTTGAGAGAAACTGCAGAACTATTTAATTTTAAACCACATGGCATGTACCAGTGCTTGTGGAAGGTTATCTCTTAAGAACTATCTCATGCACAAGGGCCTTACACTTACAGTTAATAGGCACGTATAACACGAAATGTAAATATTACTTATGCTCTTATGAACAATTAAATAAACGACAGTGTATATCACATTCATGTCTCTCACGGTGCAGACGGTTTATGAACGGAACATTTTTTCTTACATTAATGAAACTTCTTGGCACTGAAAATATTTTCTGCTCCTCAAGTACTATGTGTAATTACTTCATTAAAAGCTTACATCTCTTTCTAAACAAACCTCTGAGCTATAAAAGTCCACAATCTCACATACAAGATTACACGTCACAAGTTATTTCATTGATTCAAAATTTAATTCACAGTATAAAGCGTGATGATTCCGTGAATCGGTAGCCTCAAGGACAACAGTTTCTTCTCCAAGGATTCTAGGAAGCTGTCTGAATAACTTTCGAGTAACAAGAAATAGTATATACCAGTATACACGCTGCCAGTTGCGAGGTCTCTTATAGGACAAACTGCTAAATTATTGTCAGAACGCGACTCTGCCATATAGGCTCGTCAAATGAGCAATGTTTAGTATCCTGTTTGGACAGTCGGCTATTATTTGAAACGCCTTTCACTAAGCAAACATCACTGGTGAATGTTGGATGATCAGGCCCTTTTTAGTACACAAATGTCCTCTACTCGAATGTTAACTCTTCCTGACATGAGGTATACTCAGTTATTACAATGGCTACCCAAACATTCGGGAACTGCCCATGAGGTCAACCTAATGAGCTTATTTCCAAGGTGCTGTGAGTTTGAATCTTAAGATTTGAAATATTCATATTTGTCGTATCATTTGTATACATTCGTCGTTGCTCTATTCACTTTCAAATTCGCGTGTCTGGCGATGTAATGAGAATTGAATGAATTTTGCCTCACATCACACGTAAATTATTAGTGATATTCCTCAGAAGGTCGAAGAAATGAAGGCAGAAATCACAGCTGCTGTGGAAAGTATCAGCATACACAGGCTGAAATTATAGGAAATTTTAATCGTTTTTCTGTAAATAGTTTTGGATACACAGGTTTCAAATACTGAACATATACTTACATTATCAAAATCCCCCACGCTTTGTTAGAATAATGATATAGGAACCAGTGTTATAAGTGCAAACATCAAGTAAGTGTAATCACTTCAATACAATCGAATTTCTGTTATGTCCGTTTATACCAATACAAAATGATATGGAACTGTGAAAGAAGTAAAACAACAAACGGAAGGATTTTTTTTAGATTATAAATTGGCTTTTAAAACCACGGTCAATATTATCATATGCTAGAATGATTTGGTAGACAAAAGGCTGGTCAAGCTCAGTACATGAAAACAAACACATTAACATCAGATTCCACCATAATTGGAACTAACGTTAAAGGGACGAGTTTTTCTTTGGCCTATTCGCAGGTGGGTGCAACACTGAAGTAACAAAATTATACACACGTTACATTCAAGTTTTTTATATCTTACATACATCTTTACAGTTTACTGCTCCACGCGCAGCACTGTTGCTATCTCCTTGTCAGGAAAGTCGCTAACAAGATCCAAGAAAGTCTCCAGTTTAAAGAATATTGTCAGGAAGACGGGAAAAATTAAATTAAAATTAAATTAAAAATTAAAAAAAGGGGGCAGAATCGGTAACAAAATTAGGCCGGGACGTAAGTCTTATTTTGGGGACTGTCCCCGAAATTCGAGGACGAATGGCCAATTTAACTATCGTCTATCACAGTAAAACATTCGCATACATTATTAATTTATTGTAACAAGTCATTTGAATGTGTGGCAAAGTTCAAACGTCTGGGAGCAACCCTAAAAAATCAAAACTGCATTCATGAAGAAATTAAGAGTAGATTGAACTCCGGGAATGTCTGCTACTAATCGGTCCAGAATAATTTGTCTTCCAGTTTTCCAACCAAAAAGATTACGATTTATATATACAGAACTACAATTTTGCCTGTTGTTTTCTATGGGTGTGAAACTTCGTCTCTCACACTGAGGAGCATGGGCTGAGGGTGTTTAAGAATGGGGTGCTGAGAAAGATACTTGGGCCTAAGAGGAAAGAGGTAGCAGAGGAATGGACAGGACAGCCTAACAAGTAGCTTCAGGATTTGTTCCCCAAACCGAATATTATTCGTGTGAACAAATCAAGAGGATGAAATGGGCAGGGCATGTGACACGGATGGGGGAGAGGGGAGGCGCATATAGAGTTTCGGTGCAGAAACCTGAGGGAAAGAAACTACTTGGAAGACCTAGGCGTAAATGGGAGAACGATATTAAAGTAGAGCTTCAAGAAATAGGATGAGAGCGTGGATTGGAGTGATCTGGCTCAGGATAGGGAGAAGTGCCAGGCTGTTGTGAACGCGGTAATAAAACTTTTTATTGCATAAAATGCAGGAATTTTCTCGACCAGCTAAGGAACTATTAGCTTTACAAGAAGGACTCTGCTCCATGGAGCTAGTTATTATCAACAATCCAACAGGTTTGGAAGAGGACCTTCTGATGACGAACGAAATCGGTTCAAAATATATCGGGTTGGTGACAATAAATTGCTAACCTATACAAACTTCGTACTGTGATGATAACATAGGATTTAATTTGCCGCTGTAGCGTGAAGATTCTTTGCAGTGGATGTGCGGTTCTTAGTGGCCTTCCAAGGTCGCTAGTTCTGCTCTAAGCTGTGCGAGCGACCTTTTGTCCTGGGGAGGAGGAGACAGAGCCACGCCGAGAATCTGGTGTCTCTCCTGCAGGTATTCCGGTCGGAAGAGGCTCGCTCTTGGTGCCAGCATGAAGTAGGTGAGGGGCAATCGCAGTGGCGGCTCGTTAATTATAATTTTTATTGAACTCCTACGTTCTAAAGGCAGTATTACGGAAATTACGCAGCCTACCCACGATCATTTCCGTCAACATCACATGAAGTCTAGTAATAAATTCCTAGGAAATTTGTTGCAGTCTTTTTTCCCCCCCACCCCTTTTTAATATTCATAAAGGCAATATCTTCCCTTAAATATATTTCTTGTTTGTTTCGTATTTAATACTTTGAATTTTACATTCGGCTAATTGACATTTAAAATTCCAGTTAGTACCGCACAGAAGACACGCTGTGTCGCCATGACAAAGACCAGCCAGTTAATTTTGTTTTACGGTACTGATCGTTGTTTATTCGCAGAATGACATGAAACACATAAACACAACGTGTGGGAAAATGCAGAGTTCTTTAATACTGAAGCAGTTGGTGCATTTGTTTTAAAAGTTTAATGAATTCCAACACATTTTAAGAAATGGTTTTGAAATACATACACTTCGATTTTTTAAGGTATATACATGCAGGTTACTCTGTCTTATGTCTGTGAATTCAAACCCTGTTCTTCCATGACAATTATAAGGACACAGATCTTTATAAGAATAAGCTAGAAAGGGTTGCGCATAGCGTAAAACTTCTGGTGCATTTGCTTCCTATTTTGCCTCTATTGGCTACAGCTTAACAACACATTCATTTACTTAGCCCTGTATTTAAATACGCCGATCCCAGTGGCCGCGCGGTCTAAGGCGTGGGTCTGCGGCCGTTCGCTTGCTGAGATTGCGTGTTCGAATCCCGCCGGGGGCATGGATGTGTCTGTCTCTTGTGAGTGTTGTGTGTTGTCAGATAGAGGTCTCTGCGTCGGGCTGATCACTCGTCTAGAGGAGTCCTCCTGATTGTGGTGAGTTTGAGTGTGATCGTGAAGCCTCGATAATGAGGAGGTCCTGGCCCACTAGGGGCTTGCGCCATCGGAAAAAAAAATTTAAATACGAGAGGTAAACCTTATTTTCTATTTTTTATTACGTATGTTTAACTAATGTAACTGATTAAACAAATTAATTACGGCCTAGCCATTAAAATCTTAGGGCCGTCATTAAATATTTCAGTGTCTGTGATCTATCCTGACTCAGGAGAATTGGGACTGCATTTTTAAACGCTATTTCTTTATTATCATGCTCCCACGTACCGGCTAATTCTTTTACCTGGCTTTTCTACGTACGTATTTTGCCTTTGCCTTTCAAATGCCCGGCTCTTCATATTCTTTGCAGTTTAACCACCTTAATAATATTAGATCATGTATGTAAAACCAATAATCAACCTTTGTTAATAATATAGAAACTCTACCGTTATTTAGCTGTAAAAATGGGTTTCTACCAGTGGGATATGACGACGTTTAGTGTGATACATGTGTACCGACGTTTCAAAGAAACTTGCATTCTCTTCACCACGACATCACTAAAATACCTTGATGATGAAGGCAGATCATTTATTTAAATGCCGGTATATTTCTACCAGGCCGATCCCAGTGGCCGTGCGGTCTAAGGCGTGGGTCTTCGGCCGCTCGCTTACTAGGATCGTGGGTTCGAATCCCACCGGGGCATGGATGTCTGTCTCTTGTGACTGTTGTGTGTTGTCAGGTAGAGGTCTCTGCGACGAGCTGGTCACTCGTCCAGAGGAGTCCTACCGACTGTGGTGTGTCTCAAATGTGTGTGACCATGAAACCTCGACGAAACGAGGAGGCCCAGGCCCATATAGGGCTGTCGAGCCGTATAAAGAAAAATACATTTCTACCAGATTACAGGGCGTCATATCCCAGGAGACAGCAGTCTTTATAGTCACCAAATATAGAACCTCAAATATTCTATAAGCGGATGTCAAATCAAATCAGGGATACGAGTTTTGAAAAGAGAGTTTATAAAAAAATATATAGGGCTATACTTCAAAACGAGCAAATATTTATTTTATAAACCTTGCTTCTCGACTCTTGAAACGTGAAGATGGGATGTTGTCCCGAAACGTCGGTAAACAATTACCACGCGACGCCGCGTAATACCCCAGAAGAGCGCAGATTTCATCAACATCGCGGCGGAAGCTTGAAATCAAGGTAAGCCCCTATCTTCTGAGCCCTCATTAGATAACCCGAACCATTACATAAGCAAACTCTAAGATTCAACACATCAAAACTTAAGAACAGCATCATATAATGGAGTTTTATACAACGTACACGTTACCTAACGTATCATGCGTACTTGTAACAGACATGTAGGTCTTAAATTTTCAAAAAAACACGTTAGATTTTCAATTTTGTAATGCAATGTTGCCTATGCACCCATATTACATGTGTGAACCTTAAGCCTGCCTCCTAATTTTGTAAGACAAAAAAATCTTCCTCTGAGGGAGGTATGATGCTAAAATACATCCACTGGCGCCAGTAAAACAAAATTGCTTTCAAAGCGTTGGACAAGACAAATATTTCATACCATAATGTGTAAGGTGTAGTAATTCATCTATGTGATTTGGATGAAGAAAAGTTTGGGATTTTCAGTGGAATGTCTCTGAGGGGAAAAATATGAGAATTGTGTCTTGTGCCAAATTTTACGCGACTAGCGCCACAAATCATCTTTAATGGCCAGTGCGAGCGAATTTTCTCACGGTAGCCAAGTCGTTACTTCATATTAAGCAAAAATTACACCGTTAAATGTTGCACAATTTTGTAAGTTCTGTTACTATAACATGCCAGGACTCTTAAATTTATGTCGCTAGTGCCGCTCTCACCTCAGAAGTTCGCGTGTTTTTTTGTTTTGTTTTACCGACTGCAGGAAACTAGTGCCGTTCTCACCTCAGAAGTTCGCGTGTTTTTTGTTTTGTTTTACCGACTGCAGGAAACTAGTGCCGTTCTCACCTCAGTAGTTCGCGTGTTTTTGTGTTGTTTTTACCGACTGCAGGAAACTAGTGCCGTTCTCACCTCAGAAGTTCGCGTGTTTTTTTTGTGTTGTTTTACCGACTGTAGGAAACTAGTGCCGTTCTCACCTCAGAAGTTCGCCTGTTTTTTGTGTTGTTTTTACCGACTGCAGGAAACTAGTGCCGCTCTCACCTCAGAATTTCGCGTGTTTTTGTGTTGTTTTTATCGACTGCAGGAAACTAGTGCCGCTCTCACCTCAGAATTTCGCGTGTTTTTTTGTGTTTTTTTACCGACTGCAGGAAACTAAGATTAAATACGTTAGGCTACATTTTAATGGCATAAAATTTACAAAATATTTGAGGACATTGGTAAGATATTTGAAATATTAGAATGGATGACACACAGACACGCATTAAAAAGTAAGCGGACCCAAGAAGAACATGGCGATCTTATATACCTACTTTTCCCCAAACTCTAAGAATGTAGAAGAGAAAAGGTAAAGCTATCCTTATACATGCCATGAAGTAATATAGGGTAAATGGAGGTACAGGTTCATTCATTCTTAACTTTGGCACTGGCCTCACGACCCGGCCGCCTTTCTCCCGGGGGTAAAAGCCCTCTGTATCTATTGGATAGGAGGTTGGGTGAGACCCAGAGCGGCGATAGACGTTGAGGGCACCCAGACCCATGTTTCTTAGTTTACAAAACGTAGCTCTTAGAGCCAAGAGTGAAGGCCAATATTATTAATACACGATACTTCGTTCTATCAAGGAAGTTACCATAATTTATTCGCTCATTCTAAAAGGTTATTCAGCACGTGTGTTCTTTCTCACATCAAAAACTAATTTTATTTTAAAATTATCTAATATATTTTTCATTTCCTTCCGTTGCCAGGTGCAACTCGTCTATTTCCCTTATATAAATCTTAAATTCCTACGAATCAGCATTACAGTCAAACAGATTCTCCGTCCATTTTGAATTCCTAATAAATTCTTTATCAATTTAAACCTTTAAAGCTCAAGAAGACTGCCACCAGGTTTATCATCAAGGTCCGTATTTACCTCATTAAGTATATTTAATGTCATTATTTGCATATAATAATAATAATAATTCTTGGCTCAATAGCCCTGTATGGGCCCGGGCCTCCTCTTGCCTCCTCTTGTCGAGGTTACTAAGTCATGCGCATTCATGGCAGCTGGTGACTGGCCAGCTAGCCGCGCTTAGTGTTCTGTCGATCCTGATGTGCACGCCAGAGCCATCTGGCAGGCAGTCAGGAGACTTGGATGAGAAATGGAGGCAATTTGGCTTACGCAACATTTTTATTCATGCCCGTAAGGACCGACGGCTTTACTTCCCCTCCGAAGGAAGTGGTGCTCCGGATTTTTATCATCCTTAAAAATCCATCGACCTCGGTCGGGATCGAACCCGCGAACCTTGGGTCCAGTGGCGAGCACGCTAACCACTAGTCCACCGAGGTCGACCATTATTTGCATATACTGCGTTAAAATTTGGTTTATGTAACTGAGACACTGTGTGTTCTCTGTGAGAAAAGAATCGAATTTTTATGTCTAAAGTAGATTGATTTAAATTTTCAATAAATTAATGCTTTCCATGGTTTTCCACTGTCCTAAAGCGAATGTTGATTCGGTACTCAATATCTACGTCGCACTGAATGCTTATCATGCAGCTCTCCCCAACAAAAACATCAAAATCTTTGCCAAAATGCAGACTTTCTAAAGCGATCAAAATTTCGTCATAATATTGCCATCCAAACACAAAACTGGGCCTCAGACCCTCAAACTTTTTTCCCACGCTGCATACTCCCAATAGTCCACTACCGAGCATGCTACTTTCTTCAGTTCCTGAACCTTTACCGTGCTTCCAGACTACCTTTACCAGAAGGACGAGCGGACACTCTCTGGGAACCTTCAGAGTGTAAATTCTCTGATTCGTCCATAATTTACTCCTCAGTGTCACGCGTAGGTTATAAACATCTGGAATTACATACGAGGTTTCTGCGGAGAAAAGGGAAGGTGAATGCTGGAAAAAACGAAACTTCTGAACGTTCACGTCTTCTAAAATGTGAAACACGACGTGTCAAATTGTAGAAACCAGACGGCGCCACATAGCAGGATACCGTAGCTAATTTATTCGTTTTTACACATAACTTGCAAAAGTGTCTTTTTCAAGGGCAATAAATTTATCAGACCTCATTTCAAACTTCCGAAATGTCACATGTGACCATGTTTGCAGTTGCTAATTCTTAAAAAAAAAAAAAAAATTGTCATGTAATACTTTTATGTGTATTTCAAAAAATTATTTCGAAACCAATTTTCACAAACCTACTTCCGATCTTTCAGTACCTATCTCCATCAAACTCAAAAATAAATACAGATATCGCGCGGCCAACATCTTGTTACTTCACATCCTACGAACAAAGGCTGCATATTATTGCATATACAGAAAGCCGCAAAACTTACTCGATAAGCGACGTTTTACATATTCCCCTCAATGCCAATTGAATTTTGCGTCACTATATATTACAACACAGTATTTAATGAACCTACATCATCATTACACGAGTTGTATTATTGATGTTAAACAATTTGAAATGTGGGAAGCTGGATTAGGGTCAAGTGGCGTGGTGTTCATATAAAGTTTAATGAAAATCCTTCTGTGTAAGGGACAAAGAAACAGACGCAATTATTGCATACGTTTATCTTTCGTTTACAATAAGACTAACAAGTTAAAACAAAACCTATTTTAACATCTGGTAAGATTAAAATCAATGTTCACCATTATGAATGGACCAGGTGTACGTTGGTAACTGCGTAGTTTCATTGAACTGTTTCTTACGAAGCATGTAGCTGATTACAATCTGGTCATGACAAAGTCGCCCTACATGCCAGGCGTTCATTCACATACTCATTGTTCTCAGCCGACTATTACAGGGTAAGCCAGATTAGGATTTCTTGTGTCGTTTGTTTGTTATATACAAAACTACAATCTGTCGTATGTTTTATGACAGACTGTTCGACTTTATGTACAACGACTCAGCTCCAAGGATTTAGTCATCGGTAGTTACTTATTTGGGTGTTATGATACTACGAAAAGTAAGTCTTCATCCTAATAAACGTTTTATCCATAGAGCATTAAGGCCTGTTCCTACACATCTTAAGTTAATCTTGGTCTCTCCATCATCGTTTTGGTCTTCCTAAATTTCTTCGTTCCTTCGATAGGTAAAGAAATACCAAATGTGAGAAATTATTTTGAATCTCTCCAAACTAGCTTTCCAAATTTTTTGGTAAACTTTGGGTCTGATATGAGATACCTGAAGACCCTAAGATAGTGATTCGGAAGATTAACTTCTCCTGAATGTGACACCGTAGAATCTCGTACAAATCTTAGGATGTTATAAAGAAACTTGCTGCTGAATATGGTGGTAATTGGTAATTTAAAGATGAACGCAGCTGTTTTCTCAAAAATAAGGTAAACCTCTACCAGATTACACGGCGTAACATTTCAAGAAAGTAAACTTTCTCTCGTGGTGTGTTGTAACTTTAAATGTTTCTCCGTTCTTATATGTGGAAACCACAAAATGCACTGCATTTAGACAGCAAGCCCTAACTGATATATCTCCTACATGTTTCGGCCCTTAATGGGCCATTATCAAATATTTATAGCAATTACAAAGAGAAGTGTCAAACTTTCGTGAGTGGAATAACCAAATGAGGCCTACTAAGTAAAGTTGCCCCTCCGCGTGGCAAGAATGTACATGGCCATGTGGATTTACAACTCCACGCATTTTTAACTTTGGCACTAGATGGAAATGAGGGGTTAGCTTTACACACCGACCAATTTACAGGCCAGAAAGATCCTCGTGCTCCCATTTAATAGGAGACTGGATGGACACCAGAGCAGGTCTGGAAGCTCTGGAGAATAAAAAAAAATCTTCTGCCCCTTCTCGGCATGGAAGCTTAATTCCAGATATTCCAGACCATAGTCCAGTCACATTGACCAAGCTGTCCCGGCTCCGAATAAATCCGAGTAGCGGTCTCGAAGAAAAGTATTTAGAGTAAAACCCCGATACAGCGCCACCTATGACATCTCTGAACATAAATTCCCATTATACACGATTTAGATTTACTGTCACAGGCCTACACAGGCCCTTAGGGCTCCAGGAGGTTGAGGCTTCCAGAATTTCTAGACAATCGTCACACGAAGATGGCAAGGTTGTCAGCCCTAATCACCGGCCACCTTTACCCCCAGGAGAAATCCCTGGTATTTATTTCTGTTTGAGCCTGAGTCGACCCCAGGGCCATAGTGCGGCCGGAAGGATTAAGTCAATGAAAAATCCCGAAGACCCCAACGGGAATCGAATCCGCGACCTTCCGGCTTGTAGCGCAGTGCCTCAACCAGTCTAAAATGGAATACCTACATTTAGTTACTGGAAGAGGTACAAATCATAACTTTCCTATTCAAGTAAATTGCTATGTGTTATAGAAATTGAAAGCAGTAAATAAGAATCCGTGACACCCTGTGTTACTGTAAGTAGTTACACAGCGAGCATCGTGAGACGGCACCTTATCCATTCATTTTTGAAGGCGTGGTGGTAATATTAATAATGACTGGCAGGTCGAGATGACCAAGATCGTGGATCAGTGACTAAGCTATTCGAGTATGTGACATGTCTGTAGAGATCTTTCGATAGGACCAAAGACATTTAAGTTGAACACCTGTTTCTTTTCTAATATGTTCCTGTTATTTCTTTTTCATTTAAATTCACGATTTGTAGACGTCAGCTTGTCTCCTTCATTTGACACTTGACCAGCCTAAGGTAATATTACAGACGGGTAACTTTCCGTGTGCCTACACAAGTCAGAATATTTATGCAGCTACCGTGCAATCGTTCATGGAACACACACGGAGTATTCATTTATAAAACCAACTTAATGCACAAGTTACAAACACATTTAAAAGTATGCTCTTTTACTACTCCTACATGTTTCGGCACGCCTGTGCCATCTTCAGGGAGTTCAAACACCAAATTATAACTTGCTGGTATATAACAGATCACGTCCGTAATACACATTAATACAGTATTCAGCAGCTAAACTCTAGGTACA
Organism: Reticulitermes speratus; assembly: GCA_021186555.1. Classification (NCBI taxonomy): domain Eukaryota; kingdom Metazoa; phylum Arthropoda; class Insecta; order Blattodea; family Rhinotermitidae; genus Reticulitermes; species Reticulitermes speratus. Next base: position 28,820,672 of record JAJKFL010000011.1, on the reverse strand, counting down.
GGGTGTTTAATATATAAACATATTATTACACATTATAAAAGCATTGCATACACTGCATATTGATTTTTCTAAATATTTTCAAAATACGCAAAATGTTTACGTATCGGTTTTTCCACTCCGTTACAACCCGAAGAAAATCCGTCCTTTCAAGGTGTTTGCATGCGGCAGTTAAAATTCCAATATTCTTCTTCTATTATAATTTAATGCAATTTTAATAATAGTATACATTGTTATTTAATAGTAGAGTGGCATTAATTTGCATATTTCACCATTTACTATCGACAATTCGCGTAACAACTCTGTTAACAATTCTTTGAATACTGCAGCTCCCTGAAGCTGGCTACAGGTTGTAGCCGAAACATGTAGGAGTACTGTAAAATTAAATATTTATGCAATGAGTTGGTAACAAACTTGTTTTTAAACAGGTGGTATGTTGTAATCTTATTAATCTGACAATTTAAATCACAGTGGTAAATATATCTACCATTAGGTTCAATACTAAAACCGTTTTCAGAGCAGAATTCATAAAGTCTACCCCTCTACTGGAAGAAACAAACAAAGTTCTTTCTTTTTGTATAGAGTGTGTGGGCTGGGATAGCGTAGTCGGTATAGCGACTCGCTATAGGTTGGACGGTCCGGGGAACGAATACCGGTGGAGGCGAGATTTTCCGCACCCGTCCATACCTGACCTGGGGCCCATCCAGCCTCCTATACAATGGGTACCAGGTCTCTTTCCCTGCGGTAAAGTGGGCCGGAGCGCGGCGTTCGCCACCCACCCCCATCTAGCGCCGAGGTTAAGGAAAGAGTAAAGCTATATCTCTATTCCCCCTCTGGGCCTTCATTGCCTGTTCTAGGGTGAAATTTACCTTTACCTTTCTTTGTAAATACTGTTACAAAATTACGTCACGCGGTTTAGTCACGTATAAATTTGTTAGCTTTTTGGAAAAAAAAGTGATGCTTTAATCTCACCCTCGTTTTCTCTTCTGAAGATTTAGGTCGTATATTTCTCCGAAACGTCCATAAGCTTCTGTTAGAATATTGTGTTATTTTCTATTTGATTACATCATAAAACATATTTTCATAATCACCGCCAAGAGAAACTTAGATCTCGCAATTTATACGACGTACGTGAAGATTCTAATACATCGTGTGCTGATCAAGCCACTTAAGACCTGATGTTTAACAAGAGGAAGGCCGTGCCAAGTAACTTTTGCGCCACAATGTGTATAAATATACATAGGAAATTATAAATAATTACGATTTTAATTACTACTATTGTGCCCATATAGCAAAATATGCACTTAGAAATTTTATATTAGTCTCACCGTGCATTTTTTACAGTTCACTGTTTACAAACCAACGAGTACACACCGCAAAACGGGACACACACAACATAAAAAGCAGGACATAATTATTTAAATGACCATCCAAATATACAAAACCAAGACCAAAACCGAAAAACTAGACAAAGGTGAAGATATAGCATAATAATCAACACTGTTGCACTTTACCATTTTAACACGAATACTGAAGAATTTTTAAGGGTTTGTTATATTCTTTGGTTTTTATATATACTTCAAATACAGACTTTGTAAGTGATTGTAACTTATATACAAAGAGATTGGACTAGTTATAATGACAGACGGAACATTGGATGTAAAGTGAACGTAGTTGATAAACCCCCTGAAGATGGCCTTATATAAGACCGAAACATATGTAGGGGTAATGAATAAATAATAAAAGTGAAAGTGTAGTGTATTTCCTTCGTTTGTAAACAGTGAAATGCACTTAGAAATTTGTTTGTTCACCATATCATAGCAACGGCACTACAATGAAACATTGGCTGTGCCTTGAGAGATAGGTTTTCCTGAGCGATGCCCCATCCTCCATCCAAACAATGGGTATTCATCAAGAAGTGTTCATAAAACGCAATTCCCATCTAAAAAGTTCGCGAGTAAGCCATATTGTTACCACTTGTCCTAGGGAATTAAAAGTGACGGTGTTTGGGTGGGCACAAAAGGCAAATGTTCACACGAAATCTGCGCTGTTCTGGTATATTACGCGGCATCGTGTGGTAATTGTTTACCGACGTTTCGTGACAACGTATAGGTCCCGAAACGTCGGTAAACAATTACCACACGACGCCGCGTAATATCCCAGAAGAACGCAGAGCTCTTTAACATCGCGGCAGAAGCCTGAAATCTGTTGACATGAAGTTCCGTGAAACTTACGCAAATGGCTGGAACATTGAAACGGGGACATATTGGGTGTCCAGTAATTTACGATTAGCTCTTCCTGTGAGGCCCAACTGAGCAGGTGCCTCAACACTGTTGGCTTGAAGGCGGAAACAGGTTTTGTTCTGAGAGCTTTGCGGTTCTCGCAGCAGTGTTGATGAAAATTCAAATCTTCTGGGATGTTACGTAGTTATTCTTCTTGGACTGCTAGACCCTGAAGGTGGTGGCACTTTCCCCGAAACGTCGGTAACTATTTGTCAGTCCTCACGACACAACATCACAGAAGACTTGAATCTTCAGGTCCTGTTTTAGTCTGAATTTCCAAATTTTTCGACGAAATTCAGAAAAAAAGAACAGCCGCAAATCAACATGTCTAGACTACAGATGTTTAACAAAGATATTATATTGATAACATTCCACGTTTCGACGGCGGTAAATTGATACTGTGATCTGGTTGACGATATAGTGTAATCTTGTAGTTGCAACAAATGTGAATGCAGTATGTCCATATTCCTCCAAAAAGTTGGCAAAATGTTCTTAAACACATCTACTGTATTTGGACTTCCAAAAAAAAAGAATAAGTTATGAAATTCCATCTAGTAGAACAAAGTCGACCAAAGGACATCCACGTCAGAATATCAGATGACGTGGCTTCTCAGACAGGTCACCTTTAACTTTGTTTCGGCGTATGTGGATGACGCATGAAACTCGGGCTTACCTTAGCCAAAGAACTGCCGAAATCTGCGATGTCTTGTTCCGTAAGAGACGGAACACTGGCGCAGCTCTTCTGGCAGTGGCCAACATCCAGGCGCACCACCTCACCAGATCCTCCTGCGAACAAAACGTCGGGTAGCAAAGGATGAACTCTAGCCTCCAATATCTTAAACGGGTTTAAAATCACAGTGTAACTTAATTAAATTATTAAAATAAAAAACCAATTTAGCTATACAAAACTGGGTGTCAATAGCTCCACTTTCTTTTTGCGACATGTCTGAGCCCCCCACGACCATCAGCAGGTAATTCATTTTTACACAAGTTTTCCGTGTAAAATGAGTAAGTTTATAAACTTTTTAAATAAGGTTATAGCCTTCTTCAACACAGAAAGCTTGATTGAAATGAAAAGATACTTCCACGAATTCAGCATTATAAAACCACGGTCTAAACAGTATTACTAAGCGTTGTAATTTTTTTTTCTGTTGCTGTGTGTACATTCAAAATTGGGGGTGTCACGAAAATGCTTCAAATGCCCTAAGCATACTTGAAAACAGATCACTGACAAAAGCGAAGGGAAAGTATTTCTCTTTCACACATAAAGACACTTTAGCGACAGTGGGTGTTGAAATTAAAACAGTATGTTGCTTTGATACTAATGTGAATGTTTTGTCAAACGCATATCGTCAATGTGGTTTTGAAAACATTTAGCGGCTTAGTTAAATTTCTTTTTAAGAGACTTATATTACTCGTATGATCTCAATATTTGCCAGTGTACATCGTAAGTCACTTAACAACTGATCACTATTCGGAAACTGTGAATTTTTAAAACGAAAGTATCTTTAGACAGACACTTTTTATGAACCCACTTAAATAATTTGGCATCATGTCACTGAATACATTTGTAGAATCAGCAGCGCCAGTATAATTTATCCCTTGGCTAAAATTCTGCCAAGGAAGAAAATATTTATAATTATAAACTGAAATATGAATTATTCGTTTGTTTGTTAAGGAAGCACGTTGCTTTGAAGTCATGTGGTTGGCAATCTTCTCACTCCAAGCTCGTGACTAACGGCACAGTTTTCTCTAAATACACAAAGGCCAATTAGAAGGTTTATAATCGTATAAACTTCCAAATAAAGCTGATCAAAGTTCATTTCTTTGATCAATTTTTTCGTCTTTACTACCTATCTTAAACTTAACACGTCATATTATTTAACTCCTATGAACATCGTTCACGTAGGAGCTAGGAAGAATTCTGCAGCATATTTTTATGCGATTATATGCCAGTTGGAGACAGAGAAACATAAGAAGACCAAGAAATGTTGGGAAGACTTCCTCCTGGACGCTAAGGGACAGACAGCTACTCTCTTCACAAAAAGGGTGATAATGATTATGATGTTGTCCGAAGAGTTCTGGATGCTCATCACTTTCTCAAGTAACATTTAACGCGACACATTTTGCGACAAGATCCATGAAAACCCGAAGGCTCTCTGCTGTTCAAGAACCTCCTGTTTTTATGAAACGACAGGTTCTGCACCGTGATAGAAACTCGAATTCACGGTAAATTGAATTCAGTGTATATCTTCGAAAATACAGCTCCCGTGTTTTCCTTTTTAGTACGTAAGTTACGCTTCCACGTAAAAAGGCGTATTACCGTCAGACGTGATTATATGTAGACAACGGTAAAAAGGTACGCTTTCACCCAACAAATTAACATTAACAGCGTAGTCCGCATTCCCAAACTTTCCATCCAATTTCAACCCCTTCTGGTATACCTAGCGGCATATACTAAAGCTAATTTGAAAAGCATTGGCCATGGCCTTGTTGCAAAACATTTCAGACAAATGTTTGCCTATGCGTGATTTACAAGGCATACACAAAATAATGGTGCGGTTTCAAAAGTGAATAAAAAATTTATTTCTCACCTTACACGGCACAACATACACCGTCAGCGGCGGCAACTGTCCAAGTTTCTCATTTGGTAATTACAATCCTTCAATGTGTGCACCCTGGGTCACACGACACACATCCACACGGTAATCAAACTCATCCCAGACCCGGGGTAGCATGTCCGCTGTAATGGCCTGCAGTGCATGCGTTATCCGATCACGAATTTCATGGATGGACGTGGGCAATGGTGGTACATAAACGCTGTCTTTAACGAACCCCCAAAGAAAGAAATCACGCTGCACTGTAATCACAGATCTGGACAACTCAAAACGGAGCACACAGAAAGCCTTCTCCTGCTGCAACGCCATCTTTAAAACTGGCCCCGCGGCCACGCAGTAAGCATGAGAAGCGAACTGCTGGTAGCGCATGAGAAACTTGGACAGTTGCCGCCGCTGACGGTGATGTTGTGCCCGTGTAATATGAGACATAAATTTTTTATTCACTTTTAAAACCGCACCATTCTTTTGTGTATGCCCTGTATTATAGTTTTAATTTAAACACACTTTTATTAACCTAGCTAATGTCATGGAACAAATTAAATAACTATCCGAAAGTAACAGGCGTTATAAACAATGTGTTTAGACAACAGAAAACCCTAAAGAAACAAGAATAAAATTATACAAAACACTAGCCCTTCCAGCTTTGTCAAACGGCAGTGAAAATTGGACCATTGACTGAGGAAATACAAACATTTGTCCGTAAAATAATGCACTTAGCTATTTCAGTTTCTTAGTTGTGCAAATATAAAAGAAATATGTGAACACTTCTAGTTGCGGAAGGACAACCAGGAATACGCGACAGTATTAACCTCAACAGACTAATATCATTACATACATATAGACAGCTTTAGCAATATCATCTTTGGGTCCCTGTGAGAGACTACCAAATATATTCAGATTTCGTTACAGCTTTCTTCTATGATTTGACATCTCATACTTATAAAGATAAACAACTCAGAACTAACTAACTACCTCCATGGAGCAGAGTCCTTCTTGAGAAGCTAACAGGTCGTCATCTAGTCAAGAAATTCCCCGCATTTTATGGAACCCGAAGGTTCATTACCGCACTCACAAGAGCCCGCCACCTGTCCCTATCCTGAGCCACATCAATCCAGTCCATACCCCCCCCCCATCCCACTTCTTGAAGATCCATTGTAATATTATCCTCCCATCTACGCCTGGGTCTTCCAAGTGGTCTCCTTCCCTCAGGTCTCCCCACTAAACTCCTGTATGCACCTCTCCCCTCACCCATACGTGCTACATGCCCCGCCCACCTCATTCTTCTCGATTTGATCACCCGAATAATATTTGGTGATGAGTAAAGATCATTAAGTTTCTCGTTATGTAGTCTTCTCCACTCCCCCGTTACCCCGTCCCTCTTAGACCCAAATATCCTCCTCAGCACCCTATTCCCGAACACCCTCAGCCTATGTTCCTCCCTCAGTGTGAGAGACCAAGTCTCACACCCATACAAAACAACAGGCAAAATTATAGTTCTGTATATCTTAATCTTTGTATTTTTGGATAGCAAACTGGAAGACAGAAGATCCTGCACCGAATGATAACAAGCATTCCCCGACTTCAATCTGCTCTTAATTTCTTCCTGAATGGAATTTCGATTTGTTAGGGTTGTTCCCAGATATTTGAACTGTTCCACCCTTCCAAAGGATTTATTATCTAACTTTATGTTGTGATTTTGTCCTGCATTCTGATTGCGAGACATGACCATGTACTGAGTTTTCAAACAACTCAGAAAGTAAAGTTAAATCTCATAGAGACTCAGTATATATATGCATAAAATATCACAAGGCCTACAAGAAAAACAGCATAACTTATGCAAAACCTGAAATGACGATTGATTTCACATACGTACTTTCTCTAGAAGTCTTTGTCAGAGCTCAGGTAGTTGGACAACGGAAATTTACGGCCGCGAAGGACACAGTTCAATCCCAGCACAGTTCACATGCCATTTATGGTGGAGAAAGTTACATTTCGACAGGTTTCTTCCCGCGCGATTGTGATTTTCTTTCCCAGTTATCTTCACATAAATCCTTTATTCTCAGCCATCATTGCTTGTAAGGTGTATGGTTATCGCGAAATAAAAACGTGAATTTAAAACTCGGAATTGGCACATACTGGAGCAATGATTTCGCACTTTCTGTGAATTAGGTAAATAAACAATTCCAGTTCTGCAATTTTCCCCGCTTCTTGACAATTTATGGCAAATATGGTTGCTTTTTCAGCACTGATGAAGACAGTTTTTATTAAAACCCTTAAGTTCCCCGTAGGATGTGACGTTTCCAAAGGGACGAAAATGAAAATTTAAACCTTGACCCGTACGACCTTCGTTTATGACTTTTTTTTTTCTCGGGTATGTGTTTGAAAAACGACTACGTCGCAGTAAGGTCTGGACCAGCAACGTATTGGAAAAACAAATGTATTAACCTTAAGAATGACCGAATTGTGGACGTGAGATTTCTGCACTGCGTAATAGTCTTGTTGAATACTATCCACAGAGAGGACGCATGTACAAACAACAATTCCTTACGGACTGGTATAATTCCTCCATAAACAATTCAATTTCTCATGCTGCATCTACACTGCTGTCGTTGTTTTTTTTTTATTTATTTTCTACCCTTGAAACTATTTTCAATGTTAACTTCAGACACGCGGACAGAACAAAAGACATGCAGATACGTGCATTCACTGGCTTAAATTTCTATTAAATCTCAAATGAGATAAATATGTACAAGAAGAGAAAATCGCAGATGAAGACGAGAGCTTCTGCAAGGAACCTCAGGAGCCTACGTTTCTCATAGTTTTAAATTTGCCTAACGAATATAAAAGAGCATACAACTCTGCAAGTATCCTGTAACTTAATTCTTTAGTGCGCGTCGTTTTTAAACCTCCAAATACCAAAAATATTAAACCTGCAAGTGGAAAAGTCAAGCTTTCCCCCACATTCTTCTTAACATTTTTACGAAACTTCATTTCTTACGTTCGTGGAAGAATATAAATTCCAGATGTTTGAACAAAATTGCCCCAGAAAATTCCTGGAACTTAAGAGGGATAAAATAACATTTACAACACCAGTTTAAGCAGAAAAGCCACTGTTTATACAATTACTCTCGAGATTGAACCAAAAGTCACTGTGCACCTACCCTAGATGACGTGTACGTGTATATTTAAAGATCCCCTCTACATTTCTCATACCTACTAGTAGCTTGAGTTAAATGTTGGAAATGGCCGCCATGTTTTTGTACACATGCACCTATATAATATATCTTGTTTGACGCTGTTGTAATATGAATACTAAGGATAATGTGGTCTATCTCTTTTAGTATAGTTGCAACGTGACTTTTGGCTCAGTCTATAGTATCAGTCTATCACGCAGTTCTGACTATAAATCTGTAAGGACAAAGCAGATTCTTTTGGAGGTGGGTCAGAACTCTTCCACATTAGTCAGGGGTCAAACATTTGTTAAGACTCAAAGCACCATGAAGTAAAGTGCTTGAAATTTCTCATTTCATTGTTCAATGTCTGGGCTTGAAGTTGTAATTAATTAATTAATTAATACATATTAAAATATATTACTATTGATGTCATGACAATTGGAGTGTGTCAGGTGATGGCGTTTTTTGAGTTTCTACAGCGTGCAGTGTTTAAGTCTTCCGACGTTTCGGAAGAACGTATTGACTCAATCTTCAGGATGACTACATTGTATAGCCGGAATAATGACTAGGCTACAGCTTGGGAGATTCAGGGTTCTATTCTCGGCACACTCAATATTATCATCTCTTCTCCAAATGTCCAGAAGGGTTCTAGGGCCCAACTGTCCTTCTATTCAATGGGTGCTGTAGGTTCGTTCTCGGGGTGGGGGGACGACGACCGGAGGGTGAAACTGACTTCTTACCTCCAACTAGGGCAGAGGTCAACAATGAGCGAAGCTGTAATTCTACCATTTCTATATGCCTTCATTTGCTGCACAAATACAACTTCACTGTTCGCAATATTCAAAACAGGAGATTAACGTGCTTGGGTTTAACTTTCTTTTGTGAAGGGCCCCGCAGCAGATGCTACGGACGCACCGCAGCCTTGAGGCTTATTGTGCAACCCTGTGATGAAGATGATTAATTTTTTTTTTTCGTTTTTCCTTGTAATGGAGCACCGGTGGAATCAAATTGACAGGGGAAAACTGAAGTACTCGGGGAGAAACCTGTCCCAGTGCCACGTTATCCACCATAAATCCCACATAGACTGGCCCGGCATCGAACCCACGCATCCTCGGTGAAAGGCCGGCGACTAACCGCCTGAGCCATGGCACGGCCCGAGTTTTAGCTTAAGAAGAAAGAGTACTTACGGTAGCGAGGTAAGTGTTCGTATAAATAAGTTTAATTCTTTTAAACTGATTATTTTGCCCCAGAGCATATTTATAGATTCAAAGCAGTTCAGCATTCCGATCTTCTGGGCTTTGACTCTGCGTCACTAGGTAATCGAATCCCGACGTTTCGAAGCAACGTAATATCCTCGTCTTCAAAAGTAGAAATTTCCAATAAGAATAATTATTTTTGGAAATTTCGCCATCTTATTTTAACAGAAACCGCAGCTACACTGCAGCGAAAAGACTTCCACGTATTCTTTGCAAGAACTGCGGCTATTTCCCTAATAAAATTATCTACTCAGTGATTCAGAATCCAGGATTATTTCGATTCCTATTCTATATTACCCCATTCAAAGACACTGTTTCCTCAATTATGCCATTTACAAGCGTAATAAAGTTGCATTTTATACAAGTTAGTTTGACGATGTAATAAATAGGCAAATTGTCACACATAAGAAATACTAATATATCGATGAAGAAAGGAGAAAGGCTTGTGGTGTTGATGCTTAACCATCTCGTTGCTTTACACAGATGTTTTAAACACGTGATTTATGTAGTTTAGAATTAAATATGATCAGGTTATTTAGGCCGTCACATATTTTATTTAACTATTCTGTCCTCTGCACTCTTAAGGCAAAAGTAAAGATCCAAGTTTTCGTTTATAGGATCATCGGTAAATATAAGAGGATAATTATGGACATAAAATTTAAAGCTCTCACAAAGAATAATATATTAAATTCTTCTCGTTCTATCACACGCATCATTATCGACAGACAAGCGACCATTCTCCAGGTTAAGTAACAGGGTGTGAGATGTAAAGCTGGATTACCCCCTCAAACTGACCCCGCCCTCCTGTCACATCGTGCCTCAATAAGAAAGCGACATCGTACTGACTTAGGGGCAAATATACACTTCAACGAGTTATAGCTAAAGTGACTCCCCCCCCCCCGCCCACCAAGTTGCAAGGGCTTCGGCCTTCGCGACCGAGCCACTCTGGGTTCAATACCCAGACATCCATCCAACCAAAGTTCTTCCCCCCCCCCCCCAAAAGGACGTACTGTCACCTGTGGCCTAAGTCTCTAACATTAAAACGTCATGGCCCTCAGCCAAAACACGAAATCCCTTAGCTTAAGCAAAATTTCCGTTAGCATTACTATCAGGCTTCCGTGTCAAGCCATTCCTCACACCAACACTGATTATGGAGACAGACCAGGCCAACGAATCTTTGGTTTTTATGTCATTCTTGAGGCACTGCAAAGTTCTCACGGCAGTGTCATTAAGATATCTGGTCTTCTGGGATGAGCCTGCGTCGCTGGATAAGTGGTTCCCGACGTTTCGGAGAAATGTGTCGCCTTTATCCTCAAGGGTTCAAGGGCCATTAATGGGCCTCAAACCCTCGAAGACGAAAGCGACATGATCTTTTGAAGCATCGGGGGCTACTTAACCAGCGATGCAGAGTCATATCCCCGAACCCCGGACTTCCCCATCCTCGATGTACCAGATGGTCCGAAAAAATCTTACGTATACACGAGTAATTACAAAAAAAAAATAAGATTCGGAATAGAGCAAGAGCTCAGGATAGGGTCAGGTGGTGGGCTCTTGTGAGTGCGGTAATGAACCTTCGGGTTCCATAAAACGCGGGGAATTTCTTGACTAACTGAGGACATGTTAGCTTCTCAAGAAGGACTCTGCTCCATGGAGTTAGTTAATAGAGCAAGAAATTATCGAAACATTTAAATATAATTTCCTTGGTAATATTAAATAAAACCAAGAAGTATTACAGTAATTGAGGGCGGAATTCAAACCGGGTACCTTCTGAATACAAACAAGACATACTACCGTTTTTACATTACTTTATTCTCCTAGGCACTCTGAGGAAACTTTAAACAAGCCTCATCTCAACGATAATTCACTGTGAATTCTGAGGCTGCTGATGATGACTCAAAGTCTTCTGATGTGACGTTGTGTCTTTGGGTGAATAATTCCCGACGTTTCGTAGAATCGTTATGCTTTAATCTTCAGGTTTAAGTTGTCCAGAATTCCTTGGCGCTGAATACGAAAGCAATACGATTCTTATAAAGCCAGGAAGCACTCACTCATCAACACAGTATCACATGTCAGGAGACATATATCTTCAGACAATTTGCTGACAGAGACTCGATCTAGGGACATCCAAGTCAAGTGCTTGACATTTTTTATTATACCACTCACCGAATCCAATCGGGACGAATTTTGTCTTTCTGCTACAGCAAAGGCTCTCAATTGTCTTCGGAACTTCCTCCAATTCTGGTCCGGATGTTGAATGTTCTGATATTCTACCTTCCGTGGACTGAAAGATATGGCGATGACGCCCCTTATGTTCGAAGTTTTTGTTGTGTTTAAGGTCTTTTAGAGACAGACCTATTGCTGTATGGACAGAAAAATGACAGTCAGCTACCATATTCGTATAGGAGAGAAGTAAGTATTTAACGACGCTATAAATTGCTAAGGTTACATACCATCGGTTGTGAAAGAATGAAATATGAACTTGGAGCTTTTGTGGAACGATACTGAAAGGGGAAAACTAAAGTACTGGGAGTAAAACTTAGCCAGTTTGAATCTGTCCAACATAAATCCCACTTGGATTGGACTGGGATCGGAACCGACTTCCTATGCGAGACACCAGCTACTTACCACACGAGCCTTCGCAGGAAATATGTTCATTTTCGTTCAAAAGTTTAAAGCTGGTTTTATTCCGTGCACAGTAACCAATAGTATGACAGAAAGCTGACAGATATATCATACAGGTTTAGCTGCATAAATTGGCGCAATATGTCATTAATAATAAACGTGCAATCTAAAGGAAAGAATTTCCAAACTTCAGTGACGTTATACACAAAGAAAGATACTATCAGAAGTGATTAAGTACAAAGATAAATAGATTTATGTAAATCTTCGAGTTTACATGGTTGGCATTTTTCAGATTGTGATCACCTGGAATTTGACGCCGTGTAGTCTGATAGGCGAACATGGCCTTAATAGACTATTTCTCCTACCGTATTTATGACTGGGCGTTTTTCTTACAACCCTATTATACGTATACCAAAACAATAATGTCAGTGTAAAAATTAAACCCAACATCTCAAATCTGAAGCTAGCGGCAGCATGCTCCATCGAAACACCGGTATACACCTACAAATTTACAGGATGTCAGAATCAAAGAGACTAAAATCTTAATATAAAATGTACTCGAAATAATGTAAAATTATGGTTTACAGGACCCACTGGGTAGAACATCTGTAAAGAATGGCAGTATGAATACAATCAAAAGATGACTTTCATTATTCATTACCATACAGTAGCAATCTAAGTCCAGGAAACAGCGTCTGTTTGCGAAGCTAGCTGACAGTTGCTCATCTTATTAAAAAGTTTTCAAACTTTTGTGGAACCGAAAGTTTCAACGCCGTGTTCACAACATTCAGCCGCTGGTCCACTTTCTTTTCCAGACAAATCCAGGCTGCACCCTTATACACTCTACTCAGATCAACGCCTAGCCCTCAGGTTCCCTTATTATAAACTTGTGCTCATTTTTATCGATATGGGAGCCGGAATATCTCAGTCGGTATAGTAACTACTCTATGGGTTGAACGACAAAGAATCCGTAGTTTGATTACCGGCAGAGACAAGAGGTATTCTCTCCCCAAACCGTCCAGAATCCCCCTGTGGCTCAGACAGACTGTTAATAGTAAATGAGCACTGAATGCCCTTTCCCAAGGTTAAAGCGACCGAGGAGTGAAGCTGAAGACTCACTTCCATCTAGTGTCGAGATTAAGAATGAGTGGGGCTATTCCGCCACTATTCCATATGCCTTCACGGCGTGCACTTGGAAGATATTACTTTTTTTTTTTACCGACACGAGCCACAAACTGAATTATTCCGGCAAAATTTTAGTATAGACCCGCAAATGTCAAATTTAATCAAAATCCGTTGAGTACTTTTAAAGAGGAAGTACCAGATACGACATCCGCTGTGCAGAGAAGCATAAATCTCCGAATGTCTCCAAGACAGACGATTAGTTTCGTAGGCAGTCTGTAGTTGGCATTAACAACAGCTTTGTCAACAACACGTATTGCAAAACGGGGTTGTGTCACGTGCTTTACTACGCCGTAGAAATACGGAATTATTGGCACTGAGATAAATTGAACTGATCTGCTGACGCAATGGGTTTCTGGTCCTGGATAACAGAAGGTTTCGTGAGACGGCACTAGTGACTGCTTGTCCGTCCTTGGCCGCTCGATCTGGTCATGACGACTCACAAAGCAACTAGAAAAACAAAACCTCTCTCTCCTGCCACACAGGATGATTGAATGATTTGCTACGACCGCAGTGCCTTTCCGGTTTTAGGGCTGTTTTGCCATTACAGGTAACTGTTTCATGCAAAGTTATTTTAATTTTTTTTTTGTGGGGCTACAGCCCAAATCGGGCCTAGGCCGACTCGTTCTGAAGTCTCTAGATCACACACAAAGAGACACATACACCCGGTTGGACTCCTCTGAACGAGTGATCAGCTCGTCGCCAGAGATCGCTACCTACACAATACACAACAAACACAAGAGATAAACATCCATGCCCTCAGTGGGATTCGAACCCACGATCTAAGAAATCAAGCCGCCGCACACCTACACATTTGACAGCAAGACCACCGGGATCAGCCGTTATTTTAATGCTTTTCTCACAAATGCATAAAATTAAGAAATTTTGACGGTGGAGGCCACGTGCTTGCAAATATTTCCTCTTGATGTCGTTACCGTTGAAAATTATTCAAGATGGGTGAAGTCTTGTTTTGGCATTTGCTTGCAGAAGGGATTATAGAACTTAAGTTTCGGAGCTATAAAGGGACGTTTTGCTGTGACATTTTGTAGAACCCTCTTATAAAATTTTACGACGGGATGGATGATGATATAAACAGTTTTCTTTTGTTCTGTAGGGCAAACATTGCTTCGGCCGACCCAAAATTACAGCCAGGGATCGAATTGTATCACAATAGAGGCGTGCTATGTTGTCCGGCTGTAATGTAGGTAAGAGGAGGATTTTGATACTGGTCGTGGAGGAGGCAAGTGCTCTTGGTGCCAGCTAAGGCGGAGGCATACCCGCGTGCTGTGTGATAACAGATAACAGTCAACCAAGTTACATGAGTGTAGATAAAGTAAATAAATTGATATTAAACTTATTCTTACTATAAGACAGGCTAGACTTACAGTCTGACTTAGGGAGCCTATAAGACAAATATTCCTTGAGGTGGAGCATGCGAAAAGTGAGCTAGTGCGTCCTGTTTTGAGCGTAAAGGAACGCCGGGCAAATTGAGGAGAAAGGCGGTAACAATGGATTCCGATAAATTTGGTACGATAAAGCTGTAATGAAAGTTATTAGAAAGATTTATTTTTTATGTTATTGATCTAATAGAAAACACACTAAAAATAAGCGCATAAATACTTTATATTTTGTAAAATCTACATACGGGAATAGAAGTAATACACAAACATGCAACGATTGTTGAGGTAATATTTACTTATAATGTAAGAAAGACAAAATTGTGACTGCAAGAAATCTTTTTGTACTGATAATTAATAAAACATTATAGCTAAATATGTAAAATTTAACAGTGAGGTAGATAAAACAGATAGGCTTGCACCTATAAAGCCTGCATGAGGTGTTCTACGTGAACCAACAATTAGAAGGAGCAGAGCGGAGTGATACTTTACGGTTACTCCTGAAATATCTAAGGCAGACAAAATTTATTCTTATGTAATACAAATTTCTCAATAATAATAATAATAATAATAATAATGGTAATAATAATATCAAAATCATTCAGAAAATACCTGAAAAACATAGCTGAAAATCCCATCGAGGAACTACAGAAAAAAGCCACATAGGGCACTGCACACATAGTGCGGAAGGTACTAATGTAAAAGTACAGAACATTTATAACATTGGAAATAGCATGTACCCTATTCAGGAACCACAGAACAGCTGTAACATTATATACCGTAGACACATGTTTTGTTTGGGGTATATAATTGTAAATACCGTGCATAAATATGATAACAAATAATTTCTAAATTTATTGTTGTAAATAGTATCATTCATTCTGTAGTCTGTCTTACGACAGGCCCGTAGCCTCTTCCAAAGCGAGTTCTCCACAGTGTGCGATCTAGTGCTTCCTCTTTCAATTTACAGTATCTTCTCTTTTGTATAGAGTAATAGCCGTAAAATTCTGATTTTAATTCAGTTCGATCATATGTCCATCTACGAATGATTCGAGCACTCCACACCGAGAGTTACGTTGCAAATTGCTTTTGGGTTTTACATTATTTAAATACGTCATTAACAACAATAAATTAATACCGAAAATGTTCACGCGATGCTAAACCTCTAGGTTTGTATTCTAGAAGTGTTTTTTTGAATCTCGGCGCGCTCATAGTTTATGCTGACTGAGGTTTCTCGTGGTTATACTCAGTCCATGCTGGCAAATATCTAGACACTTGTAGTACGTTTCGTCAGCTATCCTTCCAGATAATTTCCAAATCATCCTACCAGTCTGAGATACTGACAGCCTATTAAACTATACTACAACAGTAATACTCGTACGGTGGAGAATCGGGTTCGATTCCAGGCCAGTCTATTTGGGATTTATGTTAAGCAAAATGACACTGACACAGGTTTTTCTTCCAGTACTTCGATTTCTCCCTGTCAGTATCATTCCACCAGTGCTCCATATTCACATTTCATTTATCTGTCACCCACACTATAAATTTACCAATTTACAAAGTCCTTGAACCAAAAAAAAAAAAAGATAAAAAAGTTGTACAAAGGGAAGTCTAAATAATAGGAAACTGGGCTCTGTGATTCGTACCCGGAACTCCTTCTTTCTGTTCTGAAGTTACTTCACAGCAATGTATTACTGCAGAATTTATGTATTGTACGTTATATTAGTGACAATAAACACTGGCAAGAATAGCAGGGGAATCCCGGAATGAAGTATCTTTACGACGGTTTTATGAAACACAAAATTCCCGGGCTAACCTTCAAGAACGTCCTTCCTCTTTTGCGGTTATAGTTTTCATAATAATAACCAACTGCTGCGGTATATTTCATGCCGGGCCTTACTAGAAGCTCCTTGTTTATGTGGGACGGAATAGTTCACAATAAACAAGGCTATTATTTAAACAGTGTCCATAGTCGTGGGTTTTTTTCAAACACAAGGTTTTCGGGAACTGCAACTATTTCCATCGTCACGCCTCTATACCTGAAGAAAATTGGAATGACAATTTTTTACACACACATTTATAAGACATTCATCCCTTGTTGACTGTCGGCAGAATTGGAGGGTAACGACACTGCATCTTATTAGAATGAGAGTGAAGTCTATTTCAATAGCGAATAAAGATTTATTTCTCATTTAAATAAAGCCACTGAACGCCAATGTATATAATTAGATGATCATTTGATTGTACCAAAAACCAATACAATACCATAGGCCGTGCCATGGCTCAGGCGGTTAGTCGCCGGCCTCCCACCGCGGAGGCCCGGGTTCGATCCCGGGTCGGTCCATGTGGGCTTTGTGGTGGACGAAGTGGCACTGGGACAGGTTTTCCCCCGAGTACTTCGGTTTTCCCTTGTCAATTTCATTCCACCGGTGCTCAATTATTTGGAAAAATGAAAAATACTGATCATCTTGCTCTTGATCATCACAGGATTGTACACTAAGCCTCAAGGCTGCGGTGCGTCCGTAGCTTCTGCTGTGGGGCCCTTCACCACAAAAAAAACAATACCATCTATGTGTACAAATTTATTATTGTATTAATTGTTGTTATAAGACTCTATATGAGCCAGAAAGCCGATCCCAGTGGCCGCGCGGTCTAAGACGTGGATTTGCGGCCGCTCGCTTGCTGGGATTGTGGTTTCGAATCTGTCTGTTGTGAGTGTTTTGTGTTGTCTGGTAGAGGTGCCTGCCTCGGGTTGATCACTCGTCCAGAGGAGTCCTACCGAGTGTGCTGTGTCTGAGTGTGATCGTGAAGCCTCGATCATGAGGAAGCCCTGGCCCACTGGGGGCTGTTGCGCCATGAACAAAAAATATGAGCCGGGATATCATAGACGGTATACTGACTAGGCTAAAGGGTGGATGATTTAGTTTTCAAATCCCGGTATATCAAATATTTTTCCTTCTCCAAAACGTCCAGACCACTTCCGGGACCAACAGAGCCTCCTATTCAATGGACACCGGGGTTGCTTTCCGGGGATAAAGAGGCTGGGTAGTGAAGTTGACAACTCACCATCAACTATTGCCAAGGTTATGAATGCGTGGAGCCATAATTTTACGCCTTCTGTACGCCTTCACGGTGTGTACAAGAACAAATATAGGACAATAAAATAAGTCTGCCTACCCGATTTGGACAAAAGCAGTTTATGTCACACATGTTTGAAAAGATGCAAAAATATTTTTCTGCTGTGTATTTTGAGATGGAATATAAATTATGAAGGTCCTTGTTATAGATACACTGTTAGTGATTTTTCTCCCAATTCACATATTTTAACAAACTGATTGCCCCAATGTAGCAGTCTTTCTTAAAAAGCTAACAGTCACGCCTCCAGCCAAGAAATCCTTCGTCTTTCCAGGGTCTAAATGTTCATTACACTGACTAAAACAGCCACACACTGGTCCCTGTCCTAGGCCAGACGAACACAGCACAAGCCTTATTTCTTTAAGACCCCTTTAAATATTACTCCGAAATAGTATCTTAGCTTCAGGGTTTCCGACTAACTTTAATGAATTTAATTTCTCTCTCATGTGTAAATTATAACGTCTCTAGCGCACTTTCAGTTTGTATAAAAAAGTTTCCTTGATCTTTATTGTAACATATCAAAGGTCGATTTATTTAACGACGCTCTTCAAACTGCAGAGATTATAGAGGGTTAGATTAAAGATGAAAATTTCCTGAAATTTTCCTTTGGATACTGAAGAAACCCATGAATAACTTCACGCATATTACCTATTAACTCGATCTAGATTCAAAAGATGTAGTAAAGCAACCCCATTACAGGCCTAGACAGGCCCTGAGGGGTCCAGGAGGTTGAGGCTCTCAGATTTGTTAGACAATCGGCACATGAAGGTGGTAAGGTTGTCAGCCCTAAGCACCGGCCGCCTTTACCCCCCAGGAAATATTCCTGGTACTCATTTCTGTTAGAGGCTGAGTCGACCCCAGGGCCATAGTGCTACCGAAACTATTATGTCAAGGAATTAATTCCAATGACACCATCGGGAATCGAACCCGCGACGTTCCGGTTTGTAGCGTAGTGCCTCAACCAACTACGCCACCGCGTACCCCTCAAAAGATGTAGTTCTCTACACAATTCTGAAGCTTTAATGTAAGCTTGTACATCCTCAGATTTAAGTCCTTGTGATTACTGTTTGTGGGGGACAATGAAAGATATGTTTTATTTAAAGAAGTACATTCATTACATGAAATAAAGACAATATTGGACGAGAAAGTGCCAATATTTTAAGAAAAAGCTCCGTCATGCGTCGAGAAATGTTCCAGACGGTACGAAGCCTGCAAAGAACCTGGAGGTCGACAAATGGAGACCCTTCCATGAAAAAGGGCAAGTTAAAATGCTGGGAAGAAACAGATTCTGCATTCGAGGCTGATGCAGGCTTTGTATCGGTAAACATTCCGCCACAGCTGCCGTGCTCAGAGACACGATTAAAAAGACGTTCTGTACTATTCCATATATGCCTACCGTATATTCCGCCTCATAAGGCATAGTCTTCCTGAAAAAGTCCCCAAAAATTACCCTGCAGCTTTACACCGGGTAAGGAATTCTTACGTAAGTAGGCTATTAAATCCGCAAATTACCTTGCTAATGATAGGGCACATCTTGCAGCGCCTTGTGCAACAGAAATACGATATATGTGTGCGCGTTTTAATATAAGATAAGCAGTAAGCTACACCACATTAATCCACATAGCAACAATTATCTGAATATTCTACTAAAAATTGTTTTCCTCAAGAATATAACTGAAATGTGACCCATTGTAGCAAGGCTCGATTTGTTTAATAAAATTAAATAAAATTAAATCAAATCAAATTAAACAAACCACATTTTTAAAAGTAAGCCGCGTAATAAGTTTTGATACAAGGAAACACGGGAAAAAACTTTGTGTCCTTCAAAGTTTCCAAATAAAAAAAAACATCGAAATTCTTGTCAACCTATCCTATACCCGCAGTTTTAAGGGTCGTAATAAGAGAAATGTATCATTTTTCTGACCAGAATGAATTTAAAGCCTACCACAAATACATTTCAGGTATAACGTTTTCAGTAACTTGGTTTTAACCGCGCAAAAGCCACGTACACTTTTCTTTCATTTGGGAAAATTCAGTTATTAACATTTTCGTGTACAAAATTTTTTGGTTTGCGAAAATTTCGCTTATCAATGTCGTTCTCATACACATACATTCGGTACTATTGAAACAAGTAGAGATATTACAACATGAATCAGTATACATTATAAGTGGAAAGCTTTGTACCAAATTATTATCAGTGTGCCTCAGAGGCTGTGGTAATATGTGGGGTCATAATAAATTGCTTCATGGGACATTTAAAATTTCAAAGCGAATATCAGTAATAATTAATGAATATTGCAAACAGCCTCACCATCCCACACATTAAGTGAGAAGCAGACACTCTAATCTTAAAAAAATACTCTTCCTGATAACTTGCATTTACATATTTCCACATTCTGTATGGAAAACCCAGTCTTTAAAACTACAGGTATGGTGATGTCATGCCTTGTTGTCTAAAGTTAATGTCTACAGTGGTCAATAAATTAACTTTTAGAAACTTATAATATTACATTCTTATAATTTTTAATACAAATAAGACATTTCTTACAGAGACTTCCATTTCCAACGTTGATGACTAGAAGACAGACAAGAAAATTCCACCATCTCGAGGCTGAAAACATGGCTGACTTTATTGTTGATATGTCTTTAAAGAACGTAGGAGGATGATGGTCGTGGTCTTTCTTCAATGGCTTCCAAGCTTCGTAGACGATCTGTTGTAGATGAAGGCTTATCGACAACTGAGGTCGTTGGAGGGAAGCAAACGTTCTTTAATTACTGCCGATGTTCTACACACACACACAGAGACACAGACACACACAAGCTTCTCATATCTACTTCTTAACTTTGTGGACTTTCCTTCAGGGGATGTATAAGGAACATAAAGTGGTAGGGTAAATTATAGGAGGGAGGAACTGAAAGAGAAATAATAATAAAAAAAGGACTGAATGAAAAGGGAGGGGTAAAATTTCCAAGAAGAAAAGAAATGTTTATCGTCTCTCTATCGACACCGACAGCCGGAGGTGGGGAGGGGAGAGGGAAGGTTTGATCCATATCACAAGTCTAGTTGGCATGTGAGTAAATTCATCTGTCCAATACGCAGTGGTTCTCCGCGGTCTAAATTACGGCGCGAGAATCTGTGTGGTCGTAGAAAATAACAAATCGGCCCTGTTAATCAATCTTGTCTGTCTGTCTGCCTGTCTGCCTGTCATGGTCGACTAGACAATTGAAAGTGGTAGCGGGAAACTGAGACAAGATGAGATGTAAGATTGCATCAGAATTGAATTGACCGCATCTTTTATACATGACTTCATTCTACTGGATTCTGACAGAGCAGTGGCCCAGCCTTCCAGTCAGCCTCATCGCCCTTACCATTCATTACGCCATACAATTACACACACCAATTATCTCCTACCTCCCTTCTCCTGTTAGCACCATTAATTCAACAATCTTCTGCCCTACAGAATAGGGGTAAAAAGGCAAAGCAATCCCATTACAGGCCTGGACAGGCCCTTAGGGTTCCAGGAGGTTGAGGCTCCCATATTTCTAGACAATCGGCACATGAAGGTGGTAAGGTTGTCAGCCCTACGCACCGGCCGCCTTTACCCCCCAGGAAATATTCCTGGTACTCATTTCTGTTAGAGGCTGAGTCGACCCCCAGGGCCATAGTGCGGCCGAAAGTATTATGTCAATGAAAAATTCCGGGAATCGAACCCGCGACCTTTCGGCTTGTAGCGCAGTGCCTCAACCAACTGCGCCACCGCGTACCCCACAGAACAGGGGTAGCAAACTTATTTAGTTCTGAGTCCCATAATTATTCATGAAAATGTAAAAATACATTTAAAAGGTTAAAAACAAAAAATTAACCTAAATTTTATTTGAAGATTTAGCTCGTACCGCGCAGTAAACCCACTCCGTCTGAATTACAAAAACCAATCAGTTAAAGCATAATAGTTGTTGGTTCTAAGCTAAATAAGCGTCACAGTCAAAAATTGCTTTATCCTTAAAGATAAAGGCACTACGTTGCTTCGAAACGTCGGGAACCCCTCATCCAAGGGCACAGCGCTATATTCCAGACGATCTGAATTTTCAGTACAACATGAGTCTATATCACTGTAAAATCTCAGCTCTTATATACTACCAGTTGATTGTGAATAGCTGGTCTGACTGGAAGCAGCACGAAACTGCTGTACTATACTGGCATTTGGCTGGAGAACTGAAATATTGCAGAACATACATGACAAAAGTGGTTTAATATCTACAGTGTCTCCCGGGACGTTTTTTTTCATTTTGTTTAACCAAAAACAGGAAAAATCTGTTCGTTACTTTTTTGTCAGCAGATTAAGAGCAGTACGAGTTAGAAGATTCACAGGGTAAAAATTTTGCAGCTTTGCAAACTTTCATTTAATTATCTCTATAACAGTGAAACTTACGAAAAACCCCTATATTCTCTAAAATTCGCGCTTATGTTATCTACAAAGTTAGTCCAAATCATTTTTCGTTCCAACAAATACACACGAATTTAAACTCGAGTTGGGCGCAAAAAACGCAATTAGGTGTTCATGAGCGTCATTTCATTTTGTCTGATTCCACCCAAAATTAGAGTGTGTCAACAAATTTCAATAAAATTTTCAAGTATCAAATATTGCGAAGATCCGTGCAGTGGGTGTCCAACTGTTACATGCAGAAAGATTGAATGACATGTATAGCGAAAGTGATAGATAAATCTTTGCATCTTTACTCTGCAATCGCTGCTAAAATGATTAAGGAGCTCCCATAGCAGTCCCAAATTTCTTGCTCACTCATTTACTTCCCATCTAGTCTCACAATTCACCACATTATGCAAACTTGTGCAATGTGACCTACGCAAGGCAGCAAGGATTTCCTGCAGGATAATGGGGAGGGGCCCCCTCCCCATTACCCCCCCTCCCCGTTGTTCTCAGAAATATACTGCTTGTAGCCAAAGCTTAGACTCCCCCTCCCCCCCCCATTCATGCTGACGGCATATGTCATGTAATCAGCATACATTTTAAGTAGGTGAATCATTACAATTATCATATATGATTCCTACATTCTGTGCCCCTTGCTTTAAATTTACGAATGCACACAGTTCTCCTTAGAGCCCTGTTACTGTCCTGTTATTCTCTCGCAAAGCCTCCTAAAACAGGCCTGTCAGATTCAAAACAACAGGTTGCGGACCAAATAACAAATCCAACATAACATCCTGGGGAGCAACATACAAGTTTACATTTCCACGTCGATATTAATTTGTAAATTTATCGAAGTAGAAACCCCCAAGGATATAAAACATTGCATGCATTCATTTTTACAGTATCTCTTGGTTGTATTATGCAATTAAAGATTTGGAAGAACAGTAAAACTTTATAAATATATCAAAAGGTTAATGGGCCATAACATTAAAACTCTGCAGGCTGTATGCGGACCGCGGACCACGTGTTTAATAGACATATCCTAAACAAAGTTTGTTCCTGTTCACAGTAATATGTTAGAAGACAATGTATATTCTCTCCTTTTGATTTGTCTACAGAGTGGAGACATCAATGACTGTGCATTTTTTGTACCTATAAAATTTCTCAAGAAAGAAGACTGTTACCTCTTCCAGAAATGAGGCCAATTCATCAGATGGCTCGAAGAAGTCCTGAAAGGTTTATGTTACTCCTTGAACAAAGAATACACAACACGTCTACGCATCATCAGTATCAAAATTATAGCACTAACAGAATGGTTAAATTCTCAAGAGTCCTTCCAATATTACGTCGGTTTGTCGTTGAACTGTGGAGTATCCTTTTCAAAAACTTCAATATTGATGGAACTGTTCCATGGAATTAAAATTTAATTTACTGCCGAGTGCAACAGATATATTTAAGTTCACAGATCAACTTGGACCCTTACCACTACCTTCTCTTTTTTTTTTTTTTTTTTTTTTCGCCCTATCCACTGCAGCACATCTTCTCAGAAAGCGATGGACCTGCTCCACTGTACGTAATATACATTTTGCTCTTTACAATAAAAGGAGTACTTGAGTTACCACAATGATCGAAATCAATGGATCTATCCTGGAATCGTTCAAGACCTTCTTGGAAATTACACACGAATCAGTAGGCAGGCGTTGCCGCTTGTAGAGCCGTCCGTCCAAGGCGATCCATTGTCTTCCAGTACCATGAACTCCAGCATTGTTCAGCAGAAAATGAGCCAGGGTGCAGAGGCCTGGAGATCGTTTTTCTTCTTCTTATTTATGTGTAAAGACATGAGAATGAAAAGCGGTGTAAAGTTTTCTGCTTCTGATAATGGCCGTCTTTTAGCCTTACAACGCGTAGGATATTACACCGCAGGAACTAAT
This sequence comes from Reticulitermes speratus, assembly GCA_021186555.1. Lineage (NCBI taxonomy): Eukaryota > Metazoa > Arthropoda > Insecta > Blattodea > Rhinotermitidae > Reticulitermes > Reticulitermes speratus. The sequence continues at coordinate 28,796,652 of JAJKFL010000011.1, read as the reverse complement.
ACAGTCGAACCCGATTATAACGACATCGGTTTATGCGACATCTCTTCTATAACGTCAGATTTTCTGTGGTACCAATTAATTCCTTACTGTTAACCATAACATTATATTCCTCGGTTAAAATAACACTCGTTTATAACGACACAAAATGTTCAGTCCCTTTCATGACGTTATAACCGAGTTCAACTCTATTTTTTTATTCTTATCCCCGTTTCATCCTCTACCGTATTATCATCAAATTTCAATTGGGAAAAGAGAGAATGTACCAGACCTACAGGTTTGTATGTACAGTTCGTGTAAGGATTTTATCTAGGGCTTTATAAATTATTTTCAATCACTACTGTAAGAGTAATTAAAACCAGAAGGCTGTGATAGATAGAATATATACCATGCACGTGTTTGCCAAATTATAATAAAAGAACTTCCACGTGTAATTTCATGGGAAGTCACACTTAAAAGAAATAGTTATAAATGAAATGACCATCCTACAATTGATCTTCGATTAACATTTTTATAATATGAGTTCCTTTGAGACGAATCACCCTAAGATACTTTGTGTACCAACATACAAACGTGCATCACCATAAACACTATGAATTTTTACAAAATTTTGTAGATATATTTGTGTAAATTTTATATTGTTCATAACGTGCATTGAGGCTAATCAAAACACAAAATACTCAAACCAACAAAATGTACTCTTATTATTTTTAGATGTTCTATGGTACAATGTCTGTTGACTAATCCATCATGTTTCGATCCCTCCTGGGATTATAATCATCAGGGATACGTGTAAAAGGAAGAATTGCACAAACATGTACATATATTGTTAGTTCTGTTTTTGCAGTTCTTACTTTTACACGAATCCCTGATGATAACCCCAGGAGGGATCGAAACACGTTGGATTAGTCTACAGATATTGTAATATAGAATATCTAAAAATAATCAGATTGCGTTTGTTGGTTTGAGTATTGTGTGTTTTGACATTTCTGTAACTTGCGCGTGCGAATTACAATTACTTAAACTGCCTTTGCCCTTTCTGTTAGCACTTTAGTACAAATATTTCCGTCTTAAAAGGAGAAATTAAAATAATTTTATCAAGGACACTAACATAACGATTATGCTTTAGACTTGGGTCCCGTAATTTCGACTGGACGAATATTAACATAAACTGAACAAGGACATATGGAAATTCCTGAAAGTGAAAAAAGCGTGAATGTAAATATGTTGCTAAGATCACAAAAAATTGAGAGGGTCATAAATATCAATGTTATTTCCATACACTTTACATTAACTTAACTATACACATAAACTGCGAAGAAGAACTAACAGTTTCCATTTACCACGAAATCCTGCATCTCAAATTGGTGGCAAAATTATAGCGTAATAATCTTTTTGTTATAAAGAAAAATACAACCCCGCGAGGTCTTCGCTCTTCTGGGATGTTAACGCAGCGTAGAGTGGTAGCTAGTTGCCGACGTTTCGGGACAACTGATAGGTTGATTTGGCAAGGACTTTATCATAATTACGCTTATGTCGAAGTTTCTGTTAGGATAGGCGGCCGAGATTTGATCTGCAAATTTCCGAATACGGGTCCAGACAGTTACCGTTGCATTAAACCGCACGATTCGACTATCTAACCTAGGACTTCCTAGATATAAGTCTGAAAGATCTACCATTTGATTTGGGCAGCCAGTTACTTGAGTTAAGTGACAGAAAGAACAAAATCGACAACATTTGATGTACGTATTTAACTCTTTCGAGTACACAATTGCTTCCCTTTATCGAAGTGTTTATTATTCTACAATAATAATAGTAATAACAATAATAATAATAGCACTAATTCCATTGTCTTTGCCCAGCCAGCCTCTTATTCAGCGGGCGACCGGTGTTCTTTCCCCCGCGGTTAAGCGGCCGAGGCGTGAAGCTGACCACGCACCTCGACCTAGTGTCGAAGTTAAGAAAGTGTGGAGGTAAACCTCCACTCCCCTGCAAGCCTTCATGGTGTGCACGGGCACAAATTTACCTTAAATTTTACCCATTGTCTTTATGGACATCCACCATAATTTGTTCCCGCTGCACCGTGCATTTATGCAAGGTAATAGTTAAATTTATTGGTAACTTAGATTTCTGTATTAGAAGAGTTCAAACAACGTAAAACCTGCAACGCAGCAAATGCGTAAAAAACGCTTCATAAGTGAATTTCGCGGAACTGACAGGGCCACTTAATACATCATCTGCTGACACAGTCATTTCCTGTCCGTTTGATGATTAATTCCAGCACATCATTGCACAATTTGTGCCTATGTTTCGCATACTTCTAGTGGTAGGCGAATCAAGGTCACAAAAAGTGTAAGCGGATGTTGCGTACTTATAAAATATTTCGGCAGCCATATCTTGTCCCGTATTCTGGTTATAGTAGGTAAATGGGAGAGCCCAACCCATTCAATCGCTTAAATACGCATTTTTGGCAAAAAGTGTATAAAATCAACATATAATAGGGGAGCCAAGTCTATTTATCAGCATTTTGTATCAAAAACTTCTAAACGTATAAAGGATCTTCCGCTATGAAGCTAAAGTAAAGGTAATGTTGTCCCTGTACAAGTTATGAACGCATATAGACAAAGCAGTTGTACAGCTCCACTCATTTTAACCCTAGCACTAGATAGAGTTCTGTGTTCAAATTCACGCCCCGGCCGCTTTACCGCCTGATAAGAAACCTGTTACCCATTGAGTAAGAGGCTTGGTGGACGCCAAAGCCGGTCTAGACGCTTTGGAGAAGAGAAACACTATTGTCAGTGCCAGGATACGAACCCCGAACTGTCCGTCACGTAACATGGTCACTATACCGCCTGAGCTATCCCGGCTGACATTTTCCGATACAACAAAACTTTAAAACTAAAAAACAAAAATAATTCTACGATGCAAGGTTTTCATGGCGAAGGCTATGAAGAAAACCGTCTTCTAGGATGTGACGCCGTGTACTCTGGTAGATATATTCAAATATTTCAGAACCTGCAACCATCATAGTCAAAGCAGACGATAATTGAGCTAGCAGGTCCACCACACAAGGAGTTTCAAAAAGGTCTGACCAACCTGTCAGTGCTATTTTCAAACTTTGCGAAGTATTACGTACACACAAACATATCTAAATTTTAAATAACTCAGAATACATAAACGTTCGCGTAAAGTACATCAGTTAAGGAACAGAAAACTTGCTTTGAGACTGGATGCTCCTTGTGCCATTCTTACAGCATAAAACTCCAACTACATTCGAACAGAAGTGTAATTCCATACGAAATGCAAGCGGCTTCTCTGTCTGAAACATTTGTGTGATTTTTTCTTGCATTACACGACTACTTCAGTGATGCCAAGAGACAACAATGTATGTGTTGCGGGCGCAAATCCTGCTGCGTGACGACGGTTTGAAAAAGCGCATTATACAGCTGTTCTTCGGTAACTGAAGACCGCCACAGTAGCAGTCTAGACATGTGTTCTTGCAACAGCCTTGGTACAGTGAAACAACAAAGATATCATGGGTAAGTACCCTAATTCAGTTTAGTAACGGATTAAACAATGTGTTTCTGGAACACAATCTATGATAAGTGGGTCCCTGTCACCACGGCAAGGAGCGTCCTCAGGTTGCGGATGGAGGAACGGCCCGCGGATATGGAGGGTAGCTGCGAATACATTCAATAAGCAGTCGCGGACAGCCGACAAGGGGTGGTCCTCCAGCTTGGAAGTTGGGCGAGGTGCTAACAACTCCTCACCGTAAAAAATTACCATGTTACGGAACACATCGCAAAGCCTCGGACCTGGACTGATTCTTTGGATAGGGACAGGTGGCGAGCTCTTGTGAATGCGGTAATGAACCTTCGGGTTCCACAAAACGCGGGGAATTTCTTGACTAGCTGACGACCTGTTAGCTTCTCAAGAAGGATTCTGCTCCATGGAGTTAGTTAGTTAGAACACAATCTATCACAATGCCGACGCCACTTTGTAGGTAGGTTACCATACCAACAAATATTCGATTGTTAACAAGTAAATAACACATTTCGAAATATATTAATTCTGCGAATTAATCTGTAAGTATAGTAATTTATTTCGATGGAATTTTTGTTCTTTATTTTAGTTTTTTAAACCAAAAAAATGTAGACTTATCATACTGCGATGGTGTCTGTTTTAATCTGTGTCCACCAGTTAAACGTTTGAATAATTTGACAGATTTTCACGAAACTTGGCAGACAGTCTATGTCTTTGGAAACCGTCCCAATATCGGAATTTCGACTTCCTACATTCAGTAACAATAGCATGAATGACACGCGAATTTGTGACGCTATTACATTAGCGATAAATAACTTGGTTGCCTTAACTGATTTATGGTAATAGAACTTGAAAGGATACGTAACTATTGTAAGGTAATACTTATATAAAGGAAGTGGGGCATTACAGTCAGTACAGTGACAGGAAAACGGGCTCGAAAACCGATAAATCCTGGTTCGATTTCCAGCAGAAGCAAGAGACTTTCTCTTCTCCGAAACGTCCAGACTGCCTCTGGGACTCACCCAGTCTTCTACACGATGGGTAACGAGATATTTCGCCGGAGGTAAAGCGACTGGCGCATGAGGCTGACCACTCTACTCCCATCTAGCGCCGACATTAAGTGATGAGTGGAGCTATACCTCCGTCCTCCATGTATAGCTTCATGGTGTGCACAGGGACAAATTCACCTTTGAATTTCGTACTCGTATTTTTATGTAATGTTAAATAGCATAACGTCCGCATAAACAGAATTTAATCACCTTTCTGATGGAATACGATAACTGATGACCCCATGGAAGCAGTCACGTGAAATTCGGCAAAACAAATTACAAGAATACCTACACACTACGTATAATATTCTGTTTGTAGTCCATTAAAACATGGCGACTATGAGTACATTTCGGTTTATATCCTAAAAATTTAACTTATGTACCCCTACTAAACCTATATTTCATTTACAATCTCTGCGGAAAGAATAACAATATCAGTAAGAATGTACTAGATCTATTTAATTGTAAATCTATACAATAGGAATATATGCTTTATGATTTATGTTCGGACCTCCTGGTTTTCATATAAGCCTATTGTTATTATTGTGATTATTCTGTTGGGGGAGGGAAGACGTGCATAAAGTGTTTAGTGGGGAAGCCTAATGGAAAGAGACAATTCGGAAGACCTAGACGTAGATGGGAAAATATTAAAATGGATCTTCAAGAAATGGGATGGGGGTGTGGACTGGATTGATCTACCTCGCGATAGACACAAGAGGAGGACTGTTGTGAACACGGCAATGTACTTGCGGGTTCCAAAAAATGCGGGGAGTTTCACTACAAGGAGTCAGTGGCGTTGCTATCCTGTTGGTGTTGACAATAATTTCAATTATGACGTAAGAATATGGATAGTGCCAGAATTTAGCATTTAATGCTGTGTGATTCATAACAACTAGAAATTGAAATTAATTATATATAATTTACTCCTAACACAACTCAGTGATTAAGCACGGACATGTAACACAGATGTGGGAGTTGGGGAATGTATATTTAAATATCATCAAAAATCGGCAATAGAAGAAGTCATGCGGGAAACCTAGGGTTAGGAGCCAGATAATATTAAGATAGATCTTCGACAAATAGGGTACGAGGATGTAGCTTAAAATGAATTGGCTCAGGATGCACCCAATTTGCAGGCTTCAGTGAAAAATTTAATAAACTTCCCGATATCTTAAAAAGTACATTTATATGGCGAAGTTGTCCCAATACACGTTACTGGAGGTACAGCTCCGTTCATTCTTACAAATAACTAATTGCGCTATGGCACAACGGTATCAAACCATGGAATTAAAATGGGCTACATATTTCTGGTGAGGAAAAATAAAAATATTATCATATTTATGGGATAGTCTTTGTGACGTGGCCGTTATCTTTAATAAAGTACTAGTTTCAGGATTCTGTTCTTTTGCCATACGATGCCGTGTCATGCGATAAACGTACCCCAAAATTTCAAAGGAACGTGTAGCCCTCATCTCCAAACGTCAAGAAGTAATGAAAGAACAGAATCCCCAGCTTCGTGGCTGCGAAATCCTAAAAACCCCGCTTACGTTGATCTTTACTTACTAGCCATATCTTAGTGGTTAGTGTAGTACCGCCAGGTTTAACGCTAACTGCAGTTTGTCCACAGAGTGAATTTATGTGTTTTGTTTACTTAAAAAAAAGTAAACAAAACTACAATATTCACTGACTGGTAATTTTAATGAAATCATAAAATGTGTGCATAGCACGAACTGAGCCTTGTTACAGGGTGGATTAATTTTAGTCTCAATACTGAAAATATTGGGCGTCGCACACTTATTACTAATCCTCCTGGTACATAAATTGAAATTTGTTTAGCAATAGGTCCCATTCCAAAATCATTGTGATTTTTCTATCAATAAGTATGCTTCAAGTTTCTATTACTCAGCCTTTTAAAATTCTCAATTCGTGTCAGCAGTTTTATAAATAATTTCGTCTAGTTTAGTATCCTGCTACAATTCATTGACAGGAAAGTGAAACAAGAATTATACATATAATTTTTGTTGAGATACCTGTGGGAAAGCGCCCACTCTTCTCAATTATGAGAGGATTTAATTCATATTAAAATATTTCTCAAGGAAATATTTTATAGGGGCCTAAGTATATATGAATTATACAGCGCGGTAAGAACTACATCGTTATATATATAAATCACATTATCTTAGTCTTTAAATCGTTAAGTGATGCTGTAACACATCTGTCTTTAATTTTGTATTTGTCGCGTCGTTGAAAGAGACTGCTGGAAAAACAGTTGGTTACAATTAACGAGGGGAGAAGTTTTTCATAAAGAGAATTAGCATCATATCCTGAAGGTCATAAATTGGAATCTAATGTGGGGTCGCTATTCAACAGCGGCATCTCAAGGCCTTCTCTCCCAGGAAGGTAACTGATCGCTGGTTTCTTAGTCTACTCGCAGCTTCACACACCCAAGGTTAAGGTCACAAGCAGAGAGGCCGGAATCCTCTGTGAGGTGCAGAACATCGAACATGACATCTCTCGATAAGATTTTCCGTAGGTTTCTATGCGGGTAATTGAATTCTAGATAGTTACCCAGCATTTACTTAGAATATTCTGTGTGTGTGTGTCACTGAAAATGGTATCAATTGCTAAGATTATATAGCGTTGGCGATAGGTTAATAAAAGGGCATGAAGCACTGGTGGAATGTTACTAACAGGAGAAGACCGAAGTACTGGGAGGTAAACAGGTATAAGTGCCTCTTCGTCCACCACAAATCCCACATGGAATGGACCGGATTGAACCCGCTCCTCCGTGCTGTGAGGCCGGCGACTGAATGCCTGATCCATGGTACGGACTGAATATGCTGTCTAATTGCGGTTTATGTTTAGACTTCGAACACAACCGTTGCGTATAAAACATTACGCTTTTGAAGATGGAGAAGTTCTAAGTAGTTTCGTACGGGCTCTAAACTTAGACTCCGAACAATATCTTTCTGAAGACTCTGACGTTCCAGTTTCATATGTGCCCTAGACTTGAATCATATTCTTTTTGCAGAAAGTTTAGTTTTAGATTCGCTCTAGACCTAGATTCCAGATATTGTCAATTCATGTACGCTGAAGTTTTATTTTCATACTTACTTACTTAGATTCCAGGCTAAAAAACTCGCCTTTGTACTGGACTTAGATTTTTTGTTTTACATGGTGAAGGGCCCAACAGCAGATGCTACAGACACACCACAGTCTTAAGGCTTTTTGTGCAACCCTATGATGAAGATAAAGATGGACAGTCTTTTTACCAAGTTTTACAAGTAATAAAGCACCAGTGGAATAAAATTGATAGGGGAAAAAACCGACAACTCGGACAAAAACCTGTCCCAGTGCCACTTTGTCCACCACAAACTCCACATGGACTGACCCGGGATCGAACCCGGGCCTCCGCAGTGAGAGGCCGGCGATTAACCGCCTGAGCCATGGCACGGCCGGACCTAGACTTACATAAACGTCGAATAAAATCTTAGTACATTTTAACTTCTTGTTCTTAAACAATCGGACTTTATAATTCAATTCAGTTTTCGTGTCACCCTGCAGAACTTCTTTTAAGCCTTTATAACCAAATGTAGTCATGTTAGAAGAGAGGAACAATAAACGGACGAGACTTGTTACATCTCAAACAAAACCTGTAACCCGGATCCCCACTCTTCCACCCGAAATGGAGTGCCGCGTCTGTGCACTGCGATGACAAGTATATTTGTTATATACATGCAATGAATCCTGATTTTAAAACTAAAAACATCATCCCTCCTTCTCCTTCCCTAAACCTTAAAAAAGTCGTTCCCAAGAACGTGCACTGCACTACAAAGTCAATGTAACTTTGAGTGCTTCATATTTCTGTTATCGCCCTCAAGTTCAAATCTACAAAGTTCAAGGACAACATCCTCTGACTAGTTGTGAATGTCATTTAGCTTATTAAGCGGAATAAACATGGGGTGGAAAATGGGTCTTTACTAAACAATTCCCACGTGCTAAAAGCTGAGACTCAAACCAGTTCTTGTTCACAATTCATAGTCGTTTTTCTTTTTGCTCATGTGTCAAAATTCTTATGGAAACTGCATATAATGTCATTACTTTATTTAAAGCTGAACCAACTGCTGAAATTATAAAGAAGTCTAATTACTCTGAATCTAAAATTGGAGCTTATGAACTACTCTTTTATAGTGCGTTATACAAAGCTAATCAAACTGCTGATTCTGTAAAGATCTGATAAATTTTTGATATACAATTTAAAAAATCAACTTCATATTTTTTGTGAAGCACTACGTTACACCAACCGAAGAAGCTAAGAGACGTTTAATTATCTAGAATACTAAGTGTTTATGCTTTATACCTACTTAGGTGTGAGGGCAGTACTCTACCAGCGTCAGAACTCTAGGTAAATTCTGTCCTGTGATTGGAGTGGTCCCTCTTTCGTTTCTAAGTCCGAAGGCCGTCAGTACTGATTCACATTCTTAACAGTTTCCCTCGGTCCGTCTTACAAAACGCCAGACCCTTGTCTTAAAGTAGGCCTCAAGCCTAAGTCTTCTAGATTTATCGAACACTGTCACCCTCTTTTCCAGAGGTATAAAATCTGAGCACTTAGAAGTATCGTTAAATAACATAAGAATTAAGTCATACTTGGAAGAAAGCCAAAGTCAGCGACTTAACAACTCTGTAAAGAAGAAAATTATACTGAATTATATCTAAAGATTCAATTCGTACACTCCACCTTGGCTATAAAAACCAATTTGTTAATGCTGCGTAGGGATAATCGCTGTTTGTTCTGAAATCCATACAAAACTCATAGGTGCTCTCTGTGGGCAGAATGTCGAGTGTCTAAATGTTAAACCTGGTGGTACATAAATTAACCACTGGGCTTTACGGAGCTAATTCACTTCAGTTTTTTTTCTTTCAGTGGCAAGAAACTTACTTGTGTACAGATCACAGCATATGGGTGCTAACCTGGGCTGAGAAACTTGGAACCATATTTTATTTTTTGACTCTTTCTCAACTGAATTTATTATACAACGCAAAAATTGATTATCGTTGTGAAAGATTATTTGGAAAGAAAGCTTTAATTTTCTGTCCTAACATTTCCCAGAAGGGGTTAAAGAAACCCACAATACATCAGCTAGGACAACCGAATATACTACTGAGAATCAAACCCAGATCTTCCGAATAAGAAGCAACAATCCTAATTCATCAACCATGAATTTGATAACATTGGATTAACATAAGGCAAAGTTTTCTTTGTGCAAGCCATGAATACATATTAGGAGAGCATAATTATAGCTCCACACATTTTAAATCATGGTACTCGATGGAGATGCATAACGTAACGCCTTGACAGTTTTAACTCTGGGGAAACAGGCTTCGGTACCCAGTGAATAGGAGACTGGGTGAGTCCCAGATTCAGTGTGGAAGCTTTTGAGAAGTAAAAATTTTTCCCCTTGCCAGGAATCAAACCCCGGATCTTCCAGCCCGTAACGTGGTTGTTATATCAACTGCAAGGGTAAAGCAAGGTAAAGCAATCCCATTACAGGCCTGGACAGGCCCTTAGGGTTCCAGGAGTTTGAGGCTCCCAGATTTCTAGACAATCGGCACATGAAGGTGGTAAGGTTGTCAGCCCTACGCACCGGTCGCCTTTACCCACCAGGAAATACTCCTGGTACTCATTTCTGTTAAGAGGCTGAGTCGACCCTAGGGTCATAGTGCGACCGAAAGATTATGTCAATGAAAAATCCCAATGACACCATCGGGAATCGAACCAACTGTACCCTACCCAAAACAACATTAATATGTGCTGAATATTAAGAAACGATTATGTATATATATACATATAAGTATATATATTATATAAACACACATTCGCATCAATAAGTGAATGTCTCTTGAATTTCTGCTGGCATCGGCATGGCGCAGTTATATTTAAAATTTGTTACCATCAGCAAGCATATGCTCTGTCCCCCCATACATCATAAACGTGAGTCTATAACATACTTCTTACAACTGAGATGGCCAATAAATTACCATGACAAAGACAGACTAAAATTAAAATATATAGGAGATAGAGAGAGAGACTTCATTTATAAGGTAAAAAACAGAATTACGACCGTCTCCCTCTTTCAGGCGTGAATTCTCGACAACATATCACGCAGCTAATGGCGACAAGAAGTCATAGAATTTTTAGAGTCAAAGCAAACGCAGCAGAATATTCGCTGTCTCTTTCCTCGTCTTCTATTTCTTCATCTTTCAAAACATATTCCAGTTGGCATCTTTCGCTCTATGCAGCCCACATCATACAATTAAACACACACACACACGCGCACACGCACATACACAAACATGAAATGTTTTCAAATATATGACGAAGTAATGTGAGATGAGACAGAGGAAGAGAAAAAGAAGGTAAGAAAAAGTAGAAGGAGAAGAGGAAGATAACATGTGAGTGGGAGTTTTAACTATCACGCAAGTCGAAAATCTACGATGTTCCTATAATGTTGCTCTCAACCCTTCCATACGGAGTTTAGTTCATTCTAGACTCTTGATAAGACCGGTCATGTAGTGGTAGAGGGACTGCTTGCAAGGGACGTTGTTGAACTTCTATCAGCTTAAAGAGCAAAATATCTAGATGTTTAATTCGAAAAGGTGTCAACATTTAAAAGGGAACAAAATACTGTACAGAAGTTTCGGAAAATTTACTCATTTAATTCGAATAAAATTCTTCGAATCATTTGGTGGTTACATCTGTGATCCTAAAGCAAAAATTTACCTAATTCACTATTTATAAAACCATAGTTCCTTTAAATATAATAATAATCTCCAGCCTTACAGAGGTAATGATAATTCTGACATTTAAAAAAATGTACTTCGATTAATTCTAAAACTGACATTTAAATTTCAAACATATTACAAAAAACCTGGAATTTTGGTTGAGAAATTCTGACAATTTATATTTTTTCTTTACAATTCTAATGTGTGGAGATGGCGAACTTATCATGGAATGTGGTATTAAGTTTAATAATAGCGATATTGTCTGTGGTATGCGGATTCCTGACCAATGTGATTGATGACACCGTCACAGAAGATGCCGAACACGATCATCTGCTTGAGGAAAAACAGAAGGAAATAGAGGTGAAGGAAAGGGCATATGAACAGCTTCAGGAGGTAGGTTAAGACAACGTAAACACGTAATTAAGCACGTAATGTTCTGAAAATAACATAAAGCATGGAATAGCTGTTCGTTGATTCTTAATGTCACTGAAAAACATCCCAATATCTTTCAAAAATCTAGGTTTCAAAAATTCTGACGTAAATTCGTTTAAAACTGTTCAATTTCCTTTAAAAAAAAAAATATATATATATTATTCACGCTTAAATTCCCAAATTGTTTTCGGCGTTACCTAATTATTTTCGGAAAATTATGTTGCTATTTTTGTGTACAAGGGCAATTTTTTGTTTATATTCGCGGTGGTTTGCTTGTACGCGCTACTTTCGGCGTACAAAAATACGTTCTGTAAATGTAAGTGCTATTTTATACATAAACGCTGTTTAATATGGAGCTACCTGTTGTGAATGTTTCTTGTGAATAAGCGTAATGACTTCTATGTAATCCATATTATTAATTACAACAAGACAGTACAATGTAGTGCATATGTTGGTTAAAATAAAAGCTATTATATAAGACAGAATGCACGGTGAATATAATGTGAAAAGACAGTACAAGTTTCTCAGTGACAGGGTATTTTATTGGAAAAACTTTTTTTCTTAAAATACAAAGTGGTTACAAGTTTCAGATTTCTATCAAAGCCATCGTCATGTCAAATATGTTTGGCATGATGATGGCACCGTAAAATGGCCACTTCATCTTAAAAAGATTTGTATCAACTGAAATATCCTCTCAATCATTTTCTGAATTCTACACAAAGGGATAACCCAGCTAATGATAACAGAAGTAATATACAAAATTCTAGAAACTGTAACTGCTCTTTATGGGAGCAATGGCATTTCGTTCTTTGGTGGTTATTTGTGAACTGAAAAAATATTATGCGGTTCGAGTGAGACTGTAGAACGCTTAAATGGGGTGAATTAAAAGGTACTGAGCAGTCATGGCTTGTTTCAATGTAATATAACATCATTCCGGAAATAATCTCAAAGACCACAGGAAACCTGATTCAAGCAAGTGGTGGCTCGAAGGGAGCTGTGACCAGGACACTTCCTAAATATATCAGGGATGATACAAAGAGGGAAGTGTTTATTTAACGACGTCAATTGCTAAGTTTATATAGCGTCGACGGTAGGTGAAAGAAATACAAGTATGGAGCAAGCTGGAATGATACTGAGAGGAGAAAACCGAAATACTCGGGAACATTTTGTCTCGATGTGATGAGAAAACGGCGACTAATACCGTAGCTATGTTATGGCCATTAAGTGTTATTGTTTGAGCTAAACTGTTAAGGGAAATATTATGTAGTGACGAGGCAATTATTGTTACATCTCATTTTTGGAAATTAAATCTCGTGTCTGACAATTTTCCTAAACAACCAACAAATCAATAAACAATACAAACATATTTTTCGTCTGTAATCTTTATTACATACAAAATTATCATGTATTTGAGCTATTAATAAAAAGTGTGAATACTGGGAATTCAGTAAGTCAAACGACTGTCAAAAATATAATTGACTGAATTTGAAACCCAGATTCTTATCTTTGCCACCAACATCGGCGCTTCATATGCCTGATATGATTAGTTGATAAAACGTTGTTAAAAACCTAAAACTTAATGTAAAAAAAAACTTAGAATTAGGCGATGTGTTTGCAAGGTCTATTAGATTATATTTCACAGAATTCGGTAACATAACCCTGTAAAGTTCATTATTTAATATATGGGCGAATGGCTAGACGTAGGAGGAATAGTGATTGGTTTTCAGTAGGGCCGACAGATTTATCTCTTCTCCAAAACGTCCAGAATGGGGCTAGGGCCCACCCAGCCTCCTATGAAATGAATACCGGGCTTCTTGCCGGGGGGTAAAGCGACCGGGGCGGGAAGTTAGCCACTCACCTCCATCTAGTGCCGATGTTAATAATAAGTGGAGCTATACCTTCACTCCCACCGTATGCCCTCTTGACGTGCACAGTGACAAATTTACCTTTAACTTTTATTTCCATTCACAATACGGACCTCCTGCTTTGATAATAAATACCTCAGGATTGTATCCACAGAGTGTGCCGTGGATTTCGCAATATTATCAGAACAGCAATTACTTCCACATACATAATTACGATAATGATCTTTTTAACCGTTCAATACCGGCCTCGGTGCACTGAACGGACCTTTAATACTTCATAGGCTGCCGGCCTCGGTGCCCTGTACGGTCGTGAACACATTTGAGGCTACTACAATTTCGGCAAAAGTTTTAATTTAAACCCAGCGTCTTTGAAGGGTTCAAGAAGAGGCAGCGTGTTTTCTGTCGGGTAGGAACTAAATTTTTAAATGTGACGTCAGCTCATCACGGACGCACGGGTTGCGTTCAGGGCCAGTACATAGGAGATGTGTGGTGGGCAAGTTGGCACCGTGACAGGTGTTTTATCAGAGTTCTTCGGCGTTACCCTGTCAATATCATTCGACCAATACTCCATACTCTTCACCTTAACACTACTCTTATCGGAAGGCCAAGCCCTAAAAACCTGGGAACCTTGAAACAAAGTAATACTCTTACAGTCATCAGGAATTGACAGAAAAGTACTTTTATTTATAATTCAGGTTACAATGTGTTAGTAACATGCTGACTTGTCATCATCGTGGCAAATACATCGCCCTTTTCCTTGCGTCAATACTCGTTCTGTTTCGTAAATCAAACTTTTAAACAAAAATCCAGACAAAACTAAAATGGGACCCGCATAAAAGAAGTCAGGCATCAGAAATTCGTTCACGGTATGTATTATGGCGATACATAGGTCTTGATATCCCAACACGAATTTCTCTCGGGAATAAATAGGTATAAAGCCTTAGACCAATGGTGGGGGACTTATAAAGATATGTAAAAAAAACGCTCTGGAAATGGAACAGCTTTCTGTATGTAGGGGCTTCGTAAGGGGAACCTGGAGGGGGGGGGGGTTTCTTTACTGGGGACTCTGAGAGACATGTCAGGAAAGGCTTTGGAAGGGGAGCATCTCTCTCTTTACAGAGGCCCTGTGAGGGGAACCTGGAGGGAGGGCTCCCATACTGAGGACTCCAAGAGACATGTAGTAGAAGGCTCTGGAAAAGGAGCATTTCTTTTTACAGGGGCTCCATAAGGGGAACCGAAAAGTATTTAGCAAGGGAGGGCTCGGCCAGTATGTTTATTGGGCCGCAACCTGCACTTGATATATTTTTTTGTTATGTGTAGCTTAAGAGGGTTCGTGGCCTTATGTTGGACCACAACACTCTAAGAAAGAATCTGCATTTTAGAGGGCACAAAGGGCCTGTTAAAAAGGCCTACGTGTATCGGGCCTCTAAGGGCTCGAACCCATTAGATATTCTATTCTAGACCATTGGTGATGAAAATACAGTAAAAATTAAAGCTAACTCATGAAGAAGTGCAAATAAACTCATAATATCATGACATACATAATGTTACGGTACACATCTGTTATCGCATTACGTCTAAAATAAAAAAGTCTCTTAAAATTTAATGCCCAATAGTTACTTTATGTAACACCAGGTTTAACAATCAACATTTCCTCATTCTGCCCACACAGAGTAGGTACGTATTTATGCGGATCTCAGAACAAACAGTGATTATTTCACTACATAACATTAACTGCTTCTTTTTTTTAAACCGAGGCGGGGTGTGTTTACAGCTCGGTGCGAAATGAATCTTTATATAGAAGTCTGGGTAATTTTCGTCTTTACAAGGTTAAGCAAAATTCTTATTGATAAGCTAATATTTTTCAATTAGGCCCCACCTTTCTTGGAACCTGACTATTCCTTACCGGTTTTCACAAAGTCCGTTCATCTGTCATGTAAACAACACCAAAAAAGAGCACCAATAACTCCATCCTCAGGGTCGGCCCTGAAGATGGACGTAGTATATCTCTCTGAAACATTAGCCCCATATAGAAATTGGGTATCCCACTTTTACATAAAACCATCACCCCAAAATAAGATAAGCAACAATTAAAGTATCGACGCACCAAAGTATATATACTTGAAAAGGCGCCGTTAAATAAACAATGATTGACGAGTGGCCATAATATTAGTGTACCATACGGGCAAACTTTATTAAGCATAAAAGAAACATTCAGATAAATACAAATATTATTCAATTAAAAAACAATTATTTGGTCCTTTATTTTTAAAACCAATACATACGTTAACATATGCATATATACATTGGCCTACACAGTGGACATATACATACGTATATATATATATATATATACGTATGTATATATATATATATACAAACAAGTGTATGTAAAATTTTGTGTGTGTGTGACACGATATTACTTTCTGAAAGATGAAAAGACATTAAAGATTTTTAAACAAAATATCTCATATTAACACAAGTATGGTGTCTAAGATAAAGCAAATAGAGCAGTTGTTACGTAGCATATAAGTAAGGTTGAAGAAAATGGGTGTTAGAAACTGCAGAAAAATAACTAGGGATATAGACGCCTGGAAATTTATCCTGAAGGAGGCCTGGGTCCTGCATGTACCGTAGTGCCAGTGGAGGAATGAGAAGATATCAGTAAGGCTCCCAATTAACAGGATATCCATTATTGTTAAAACATAAAAATCGAGACAAACCAATGTTGACTGAATATTTAGGACGGTCTGAAGAAGAAGTTCACAGAGACTCTGGATACAGACATATCTTGGAAGTCTGTCATTTGGAAGAAAAAGGGAAAAGGGGGCTGTTAATCTTAGTCCTTTGTAATATCAAAATATTACTTCATTTAGAGTTTCTCAATATAACGTGTTCATTACTTCTGAAAAAATGACAAACAATGCGACATTTTATAGGTTTTCAGGTTTTCGCAGAACCCCTTTTTCACATTTTATAGGCATCACGTTGCTCCGAAACGTCGGAATATCTTTATGATCCTACCTGTTGTAGTAACCCATAAGAATCCTCCCCAAAGACGCATTTTTTTTCCTCTGAAGAATCCCAAAAAACGACCCTTCGTCTAAAGACAGTAAAGTGTAGGCTAAGGGCCATCCCATGGCTCAGGCGGTTAGTCACCGGCGTCCCATCGCGGAGGCACGGGTTCGATCCCGGGTCAGTCCATGTGGGATTTGTGGTGGACAAAGTGGCACTGGGACAGGTTTTCCCCGAGTACTTAGATTTTCCCCTTCCAATTTCATTCCACCGGTGCTCCATTACACGGAAAAGTGAAAAAAACTAACCATCTTCATCACAGAGTTGCACAATAAGCCTCAAGGCTGCGGCGCGTCCGTAGCATCTGCTGCGGGGCCCTTCTCAAGAAAAATGTAGGATACTAAATCCGGAAAAATTCTGTCCTAATCATAGGGTATGTCTTACTTGTAGGGTCTTATGAGGTGGAAAAGGTGGTGCTTATTTCTTTTACTTGTGCAGGTGTTTGGCCTGTCGGGTCTAGGAGAGAAGCGCCACCATGAAGTACCACCTCAGTTCATGACAGACCTCTATAACAACATCGCGGATGACAGTGGCGTGTCCCGCAGAAGAAATCCGTACAACGCCAAAGTGGTTCGTAGTTTTATAGAAAGAGGTAAGCACCCGGTGATCGCTTTGGAGCAGAGACGAAGCATTAAATATTTACATCATACAAAGAAGATTCTTCTCCAATTTGATATTGAAGAGCTGTACTAACATTTTGCCAGGAATGGTAATACGATTCTCCACAGGGGTAAGATATTTTTTCTTTTTCCCAGCGTCGAAACTGTTTCTGGGGCCTACCAAACCTCATTTTCAATGGTAATCAGGGGACTTTCTCATGAGATAAAGCAGCCGGGGCGTAAAGCTAACCACTCACCTTAATCTAGTGCCGAGGATAAGAATGAAAGAAGCTGCATTTCAGCCCTTTCACATGTTTTCATTCCGTGTGCAATGGACAAGTTTACTAAAGGGACAAACTTGCTTACTAACGTCTGTTGACCAATTACAACATTTGTTAAAGTCTGACAAAAAAAGAAGATCTTTTAAAGACCTGCACGTATTCCCTATTACATGTCGAGAACAAATTGCGAAGTATTAATGTCAGGGGTAAATATTTCCAATAGAGCTTAGATACAAATGAAATACAATTTTTCTACCTACATTTCCTAACCTGTCCTTATTAAATTCCAGATAACTCGCTGACCCACTATTTCCACTTCAATATCTCGGGGCTAGAAGTAACAGAGAATGTGCTGGAGGCACAGCTCCACCTCTACCGCATGAGGACGCCGCCACACGAACTGCATCCCACTGTCTTCACGTCACCTAGCCTCATCGTGAGTCACTAACATGACCTCCAACCTCTCTACTATAGCAAATAACCAGATCTCCATAACATTCTGCTTAAAACATATGAATACACTCGAATTCAGGTCTCCTGGAATGTGATGCTGTGTTTACAAGGTTCTTCCTTTCTTCTTGGTCTCCTAAACTAGAGAGATGAAGGTATTAGTTCAATCGAAACGTCCGGGAAACACAGAGCGTGGGCATATCGTCATATCCCAGAAGACCTGAATCTGCAAGAACACAGTTATGAAAACCCAAAACACAACTTTAAATATATTTACAAATTCTCCCATGTACCCCTACATACACACATACGTACATCGACCTCCATGTATTCAACATCAGAAGGATTTTTCCATAATAACACGTTACATGCGGTCTGTTAATTAGAATCTTGTTTCAATATACTGTTGAATCATTCAAACAAAAATGATAAAATACAAATATATATGATAGAAATATTTACATCTCTGAAGTAACAACATAAATGTGTCGGAACCACCGAGGTGTGGCCGCGCTACACTAGGTGTTGTCATCGTGCCGATATGTCCATGTTCTCTGAATATTTCGTTGTGCAAATAATAATGAATTTATGGAATATTATACTACGTAGTCATTCGTTTGTCACTGCGACTCCTACGTGGCCGAAATATTTTGGCCCACTCAACCGACTCTATGTAATTTTCCGATACGGGGGAAAAAAAATCGTTCTTATGACGTCATGGAGGTCGAAACATTTATAGGTACATTCTTTAGTTGATCAGTACGTCTGAAGTTATGTTTTGATAGTTTCAGAGTCATTTGCATATTTTAAATTGATAGCACAACTGTATGTACCAGTGTTTCCCAATCAGGTTTCTGCAGAACATCGTTAGGAATTTAGCCAGAAATCGTGGATTAAATACACAAAAGTTTTAAAATACCGGAAAAAATTTCCAAATATCCCCCGAAAATTAGCGGGAATTTTTGTCCGGCATTACTGGAGTAATCTCCGTGCGCTACCAAATGCCCTTTTGTTTTCAGGCACGTAAACATTTACTTAGGTAGGATTTCCTCGGGAAATAAAAATTATTTCAGGGGCTCCTCCGTTAAAGAATAATTGAGAAACACTGGTATGGACACTAACATAATACTTTGTTGTTTGTTTATTTATTTATTTATTTAATGACGATGTCAGTATCTGTCTGTACAGTGTCTAAAGGTAAAAAACTGAAGAAGGTTAAAATTAGGAGTTCCTCGCTCGACGTTCAGTCAAGATGGCTTGTGTCTGAACCCGGATTCGAAGCAGGTACCTCCCAGATACGACTTAGATTCTTTACCGATTTAGTGAAGTCGGTCCGTAACATACTGCTATACTACACCAAAAGTATGTTCGTCGAAACATCAAACTTATTTGAACTGTCCTTTCTTCGACGGTCACCTCGCTGTTCTGTACATCTGTGTGGCGTGAATGTCACATTAAGTAACAATTGAAACTTTTCCAGCTATCATTATATTTCACAGAAGATGGAGATATTAAGAATCTCCGAAACGTCGGCAATATATCTCTCCTCCGCGAATAGAATCAATATAAATAACATAAAACAGTTTGGCTTTCTGCTCCCACACCATCACATGAATACGACAAAATACGTAGTAGTCACTTAATTTCAGTGCATATTACATTACGCTTTGATTTCAGGCTTTCGCCGCGATGTTGATGATATCTGCGCTCTTCTGGGATATTACGCGGCGTCGTGTCGTAATTCTTTAGCGACGTTTCGGGGCAGCGTATCGGTCCCATCTTCACGGGTCAAGAGTTCGAGTAGGAAAGAAAGAAAGCGAGCAATCTATAACGTAGATTCTGGAAAGTACGCGCGGGGTAGCAATTAGTAGGCGTGATGACAGCCACCAGACAGAAACCATCTACGTTATACGTTGCTGGCTTTCTTTCTTTCCTACTCGGACTCTTGGCCCGTGAATATGGGACCGATACGTTGTCCCGAAACGTCGGTAAACAATTACCACACGACGCTGCGTAATATCCCAGAAGAGCGCAGATCTCATCTACACTACGCTTATTTATTTTCATTTACTGTTACACGTATAGCGTTAACGGATGGGATAACATTGAATAATAAATTGGAAAAAATTTGAACTGAAGTGATCGTAGTCTAAATTATATTCATAACTCGACATTTGTCTGGTGGACCTGAGTATAAGGACGAAAATATATCAGAATAATCGATGTCCAGACAGAAATTTGAGATGGGGATCACCCTAGAACAAGTCAGTTGCTCGCGCCAAATCACTGAAGTAAGAACTCTTAAGATATTCTCACAGTGTAAGCTATGTAAAACATATCAGGATTTGAAATCCTGATATGTTTTACATAGCTTAAATACAATATCAAGTCAAAGTTTTAGACAATGTGTAAATAAGAACGTGTGCTGAAATAGCTTTATATCAAGTGCTATCTGAAAGCAGATCCGCGTGTACCAAGTGTTGGACGAGCAGCAGCTAGGGTCACCAGACATGCACAGACTGCTCAGTTCGCACTTGGTTGGTGCCCACTCTCACGGCTGGGAAGTGTTCAACGTCAAAGAGGCCGTGCTAGACTGGACGGCAGGCCGGCGTCCAAACAAGGGGATACTCGTCACGTGTAGCACCCTTTTCGAGCAGAGGGTTGAGATGCGGTTCGCGCGTCGCAACGAACACCACAACAGCAAGCAGCCAATACTGGTGCTGTTTGACGACGATGGAAAGACACACGCCTCAACAGCCACCCCGATCACCGATAATTTAGGCGGTAATAATAAGTTTAGTTATTTCCCTTAACAATTTGTATTTATTTAAATAATTGAACTTAGAATATTCTGTGGTTGAGAGAAACGTGATTTGTCATTAAAATGTAAAATGCTCCCTCAAAGGCCGCTCCGATCACCGATCCTCGATCCAGTAAAAGAGAGTTTCTTAACTTCCTAATTCAAAAAAAATGTATTTAGGCTAACACGGTATGCCGTTTAGGTCCGTATGCTCTGTGGTAGAAATGTACACGTGCCCTTGACCGATGAAGCAAACACGTGCCACAGTAGAAGTACAGATTACTGTTCCTCGATCCGGTAGAGTACGTATCGTCATCTCGAAGTAACTAACTCTATGGAACAGAGAGATAACATTTTTGGAGGTAGTTAAGAAATTCCCATTAGTTTATGGCAGCCGAAAGTCCTGTACCATGTTCACATGAGCCTGCCATTCGGCCCTATCCTGAGCCACATAAATGTAGTCCACGTCCTCCCACCCTCTTACTTCAAGATACATTTGAATATTATCTTCCCACCTAGGACTAGGCCTTCCGAGTGTTCTCCTTCTTTCAATTTTCCCCACCAAACCCTGTATGCACTAATCCCTGTCGCAGTCCCTTTCTTGCTCAACATCCTGGACTTGGTCGACCAAATAACATCTGGAGATGGGTGCAAATAATGAAACATATGATGCAATATTTCCAGACTCTTGCCGCTTCCTCTCTCTCTTGGGCCCAAGTATCATCCTCAACATCCTGTTGTTGAAAACCCTCCTTATGCTTTGCCCTTACTGAGAGAGACCAAGTTTCACAGCCATAAAAAAAACAGAATTATAGAAGCTTTAAAAACAAGAAAGTACAGTCGAACTCGGTTATAACGTCATTAAAGGGACTGAATAGTTTGTGTCGCTATAAACGGGTGTTTTTATAACTGAGGAGAATAATGTTCTGGTTAACAGCGAGGAATTAATTGGTAACACAGAATGACACTATATACGAGGTGTCGTATAAACCGATGTCGTTATAACCGGGTTCGATTTTAATTCCATGCCACACAGGCAAATGCTTAATTTACCGCACGGAATCACAGCAGTTTAAACTACATAAGAATATTAAAAACTCAACCTAAATTAAGCCTTGCTGTCCCTCAAAGCAGTTTTTGTTTCTACATGGAAACATGTATTGGTATCACCTATAAGTTTCATGGATATGTCTTTCAGAAACAATAGAATTACAGCCATTGGCTACCTGTTACACGCACTTCTCTCTGTTTCTTATTTGTAGAAAGAGCAAACCCGGACTACTACAAGTACAATAACGATCCCGAAGAGTCAAGCGATTCGCCTGCAGATCCAGCACGCCAAAGACGGTCTCTCCCCGCCGTCGAGTCGTCAAACTCATCGACACCGAATACAACCACAGAAGGAAACAGCTCTCGCAGCGGAAACACTTCCGAAGAATGTACTCGATTAGATATGTTTGTAGATTTCGATAAAATAGGATGGTCGACTTGGATAATTGCACCTAAAGGATATTCTGCATATCACTGTAAAGGTCACTGCAGATTTCCATTAGGTCAGAGTCAGAGGCCGACTAATCACGCTACCGTGCAAAGTATAGTGCATAAACTTAATCTTGCCTCAGATGTTGGCAAACCTTGTTGCGTGCCGACAACTCTTCTCAGTGTTCCCATACTTTTTTATGATGATAACGATAATATTGTTCTGAGGATGTATGAAGATATGGTAGCCGATAGCTGTGGCTGTATGTAGATAATCGCGGGCTTAAAACTGGTAAAATGGTACGCCTTCATTAAATAAACAAGTGACAAGAGAGGACGTCACTGAAATACAACACGTCGCAGTGCAATGAAGTATTATGTTCAGTACATTACTGCAAAAATATTTGAACGTGATTTGTCTCCTTGAAACTCGTGTTAGTGATTTTTATCCAATCTTTCGTCATACCAATGGAATACTTTGATTTCGAATTCATATCTTGGTACTGCATACTGATACAAAATCCTTTAAAATATTTTTAAAATTCCCAATGCATAAATTTGGTATAAATACAGGCACGTTCGCTTTTTAGATTCTTCCCTCATTTGTCTGAATATAACGTGCTACCCAAAACAACAGGCACCCAAATTTCGAAAGGTCAATTCGGCAAGAAATGAACATCAAACATTAGCTGTACAGAATTCGGCAGAAAGTGCCAAGACATTTTATATTTTAACAATGCTTGAAGTAACAGGTGATGAGATAAATTACCAAAACATTCATAAATACCTGTAAATTCAGTACAGATACAAAATTCTTGCTTCTTGAGAATAATGTCTGTCATGTAGCCTCTTTCACCAGCATTATGTTTGTTCACTGAGAAAGTAGGTTAGACATCTTACAAAATGTACTGTATTGTTTCTAAATATAGGAGTAACTGTCATTTAATTAGGCACGTTTGGAGAACTTTCCTTGGTTCTTAGCCTATATGGGTGCTACTGTACAATAAATATTTCGGGCGAAATATTTCGTGATTTGGAGAAAAGTAGTTGCCCTGTATTGAGGAAAATACTGCAGCCTGGAAAAGATTTTGTCATTGTATTTTCTTCTTCTTTCTGATTTGTACGGGCTCAAAATATTGTTTACGGATCTACTTCCACTGGGGCCGAAACAAAGCACAAAGGAAAGAATTTACTCTAGTCTGTAAACATATAGAACCTTATTATTATAAGACTAAAGAGTAATAATTTTTCTAAGCAGCATTAACACTTTTGATCTCGTAGTGCAGAAGCCGTGTAATTTCTATCAGAGAAGGACTAAGTTTTTAAAAAGTGATTTGATTAATCTCACGTTCCAATGGGATAAATTAATAGAATAATATCGGAAGAGGGTAGATAATTAGTTTTTTTAATGAATTCGATTGCAGTGCAGTAAATATTTATCGGTAGAAGAAGAATAAAATCACAGTAAGTGTGTGGTTACTGGGAAAGCGACTATAAAGGACTAGAAGAAATTACAGTAACAGCTGGGTAGACCGTGCCATGGCTCAGGTGGATAGTCACCAGCCTCTCACCGCGGAGGCCCGGTTCAATCCCGGGTCAGTCTATGTGGGATTTATGGTAGACAAAGTGGCACTGGGACAGGTTTTTCCCCGAGTACTTCGGTTTTCCCTTGTCATGTTCATTCCACCGGTGCTCCATTACACGGAAAAAACAAAAAAACTAATCATCCTAATCACAGGGTTGCACAATAAGCCTCAAGGCTGCGGTGCGTCTGTAGCATCTGTTGCGGGGCCCTTCACCACAAAAAGAAAAAAAACAGCTGGGTAGTTAACGAAGGATAAGCACATAGAGTCATACTTGTATAAGGACTCGCTTGTCATGCGAGTTTAATTTTGTATTAATCTCCACAATGAAGTTGAACGTGGCCGGAGGCATTGATCACTGGACATTACAATCACTATTAAGCGACAATCCATTGTA
Source organism: Reticulitermes speratus (assembly GCA_021186555.1). Classification (NCBI taxonomy): domain Eukaryota; kingdom Metazoa; phylum Arthropoda; class Insecta; order Blattodea; family Rhinotermitidae; genus Reticulitermes; species Reticulitermes speratus. The sequence continues at coordinate 28,772,319 of JAJKFL010000011.1, read as the reverse complement.
AGAATTTCGTTAGGAATCTAAATAGAGTTTATTTGGAACGAGAAACCCCCAGACAGTATACAACCAACATTACATATCAGAAGATTATTTTCTTCTGCCATTATGCAATAAGTTAGGACAGGCAAAGTACGGCCCGCGGACCGGTGCGATCCGCGAAGAAATTGAGTTCGACCCGTCAACGTTATTAGCAATAATATTTATTTTTATATTTAAACTTTTTAAAATTTTATATCGTGTAAGAAATGTAAATTAAATTTAAAATATCACACACCATTTGCTACTTCATTAATTAGCGTCTTGTTATTTGCAACTTTAAGAATTGCCATCTTCATTCAAAACTACTGAGCAACAGTACTGCAATGTGAAGCAAAAAAACCGCATGAAAATAATTCCACATCTTAGGACATCTAAGACAATACAGAAGTTAGGAAATACGCATTTAGCGCACAAATTGTTGTGCGTTCTATCACTTTTGTTTAATTTTCAAAAATCACAGGACATGTAAGGAAAAAAACCCTTTCAAATTAATCTCTACAACGTTTGTCGTTAATATATTTAAATGAGACAAGTATTAAGCGAACTACACGCTACCCAATCTCGATATGATCATATATTTTTTTTTCCACGGCGTTACAGACCGAGGTGGGCCAAAGCCTCCTTATTTTGGGATTTCATCCCGAAGGTTTTCCTAGTCGGTAAGTGTGCATTCTGTAGTGAGTGACCGGCTCACTGACGATATGATCATATAACAGCGTGTAATCTGCGTGTAAATTGCAAGTTACTTGCGTCCCACTTCAACCAAGACTGGAATTGGCAAAAAAAAAAAAAAAAAAAAAAAATGCCAATGCCAAATTTTCTCCTTCAGTAGTCGTTGAAGTAATTCAGTAATTCATGTGCACAGACATAAGGACGCACATAAGTATTTTAATTGGCAATTCACATGGACGCTAAAGTATTTACAGAACGAGGGATCCAGGGATCATGCAGAATTGTCATATGCAAGAAGTTTAAAAAGAACTTAAGTTTTTAATGACTGTAAAATTAACACGTGTAATCCAGTTAATGTCAGAACCTCAAAAAAAAAAAAAAAAAATTATTGTTGAAAGAGTTTCAGTTTTATGATATCAGAATTTGGGTATGTGGCTGTATGGGTCCTCACCATTCAGAGGCGTCCCCAAAACGATGGTTGTGTTTTTGGATTTTGGGTAGAAAATATTTTGTATGTAAATTCCTACATAACTCTCTACTGGCAATTAACCATTAAATGCCGGCCTCGGTGCACTGTATGGGCCTCTAATTCTTTACATGCTTCCGATCTCAGTGCACCGCACGGGCGTGACTGCAATTAAGGGTACTACTAGTATAAATTTAAAACCCCGCTTTTCTGGGCAGTAGTCGGAATATAAATTCCAGCATTATTAGAAGGTTAAGGAACACGAGTAGACAGGACACACAAATTTATTTTCGCACAGAACCCGGAAATGTCTTTTGCGGATCCTGGTTGAAAGTTAATAGCCTTCAGTTGAAACGTCAGTTCCGAAACTGCGAATTTCACGAAACGATGCCGAATGTATTTTTAAACGTAGATAATACGAGTAGAATAGTAATTTTCAAAATGTTTACTGCGCCACACTCGCCAGGGACAAAATCGAATGGCGGGATATATCTTGTAAGATGACGGTTGATCCTTTCGGGCTCACAAAAGCACGGAATTTCTCGACGTTTGAGTAAATGTCATGTGCTCAGGTGCAGAGAACTGCTTTAGTTTCAAAAGCTATTATAATCGGCAAATAATTCCAACTTTTTAAATATTACAAAATAAACTCCATTTTGAGGTAATTTAAAAAGGGCTTAAAGTGAGAACTGACAGATCTTGAATCATTACGTGCTGAACCTGTGATAACGAGGACGTCTAGTAACTTGGGGCAATGGGAGTAGCTTCTAGACAAGGAAAACGAGGATCAAACTTGTATCCGCTGTGTAGACAACAAGAGGTCCTAAGGTGAAACGCTGCCCTCTAACTACATTTGGGGGAGGCTGTGTTTCAGAAATACAGTCAGAAATCGTAATTATGATCCACATCCCTTGTTACTTTAAAACAACCTCTCAAAGTAACACAACATGAATTTGTATACTAGTATTATTAAATCACCTAACGAATCACACTTTACAGTGCCTCAGAAAGTGCTGCAGAAGGTATGTGGAAATAGAGCTGGTTGAAACCTTTCCACTTTGATGGAAACTATATTTCCCCAGTTAATTTTCCTTCGCTTTCAATTACAATCAAAATTACCATATGAGAATAATTTCATCATTGTCATCATCATCATTATCAGCATCATCATGCTTTTAAGGCTTAGTGGCCCATTGTGGTCTCAATATTATAATCTAGAAGTATCTTTAATGGGCGTCCTGCCTTCAATTTTCCTTCTCGTTGTTCTTTCATAATAACGTTCCTGAGCCTACGAGTATATCTGACCTTCACAAATAATTTATTACATCAAAAAAACGTTAATTTAATTTACGGAATACTAGGTACTATATCCTGTGATATAAAGGAAATGCACACTTTAACGATGGCATATATACATTGCAGTCGCCTTCAATGAAATGTAAAAAGAAAATATTAATTTTCTATCCTGAAGATGGAGACAGCATTTCCCTCCAAGTGTTGAATGTTGGTTATCTGTCTACATTCTTATAAAGCATCATAAGCCAGAAACCCCACATTCTTCATTTCATAAAATATATCTGCCGTAACAACATGTATTTTCACCAACTCGCAAACAAAATTAAAATAAAATATATAGAAAACTTCACAAGAGTCCCGACATGTTTCGGGGTGCTGAACACACCATCTTCAGGGGAACACACTGAACACTGAACACGTAAAAGTAAACAAGCCCAGTTTTTTGTACAAGTTTGTGAAAATACATGTTGTTGTAACAGAACGTACATGGAATTTACGCTTTTAAATTTATCTCGGCCACGTCTAGGAAAACAGAATTTTTTAGGCTTTTAAAAAATTCGAGGAGAGTTAAGAATTCGGATTATATAACACGTATTTTATTTAACATTATATTCGGCACGCACAGCAAATATCAACAACGGAGACCTAAAGTTAATTGTGATTAGTGTACATAAATTACAAGGGTATGACGACAGGGGTAATGACGCAGTCTTCTCGGGCCCTAAGCCTAGTCATTGATAAACACAATTCTGACTTTTCTCAATATTCTTCTCAATTAACTATAAAGGGGTAAAGTGTTGTAGCACCTGTGACTAGGCAACATACAATGAAAGCGTATAGGGTAGTAGAAATGAATGTCCACTCATTCTGTACTTCATGAATAGATGGAGATGAGTGATCAGCTTCACCCTCCGACCGTTTCATCCCCGGAAAATGCTCATTAGATAGGACATTTTGTAAGATTTGGAGTTTATCTAGACTTGGTAACTAAGAGAAAAATTTAACTTCTACAGTAAATTCGACTCTTACTTTTCAAGCTATAGCCAGCCACACCATCAACGCTTATTTGGGATGAATAATACAAGACGAAAGATGACACAGCGTCTTTATTTTATTTGAAAAATATCGTTTATCGTTTTCCGCCGCTAAATCGACGAGCGTGTGGGCCATCGACTGTGTATTCCTCGTCAATAAAATAAGCTAAATGAACAGGATGTGGCAAACAAAAATTTTTCAGATAAATTAATGATTACATATAATAAAAATGAGGATATGACGTGAGTTATTCTAAATATTCATCCTTCGCGTATGATGAAATATCGAATTTTGATTGCAAGGTTAAAGAATATCTATATTAGCGCAGATAAAATGCGTATGTACAGATAAAATTCGAAACCGAATATATGCCTCTCAATCCCTGAATTTTCCCACGGTTCACGAATATTAAAGTACGTAAAGTGTTTAGTGTGGCGAAGAATTGGAATGTATAGACGTAGATAGAATGATAGTATTAAAACAGATCATAGATAAACAGAGTGTGAGGTTGGGTACTGCATTCAACCGGCGCAGGATAGGACCGAATAACGGCATTTTGTAACAGTTAAGAAGCATATTTGTATTTAACAAACGTCGGATCTTTCTCGATCAGCAGTTAAACTTTTTAAGAGAGTTCCTCGACCACTGGATTCGTTAAAGGACACTGGAATGTCCAATAAGATCTTAACAAATATGGGCCCTCCACTAAATCCACTAGGCAGATTTGCTGGCGACGATCGTGTTGGATTTTTTCCGTTTACGCTAAATGTAAAGGTAAGGAGAGGCCTAAACACACCATAAAGTCATATGGGAAGTGGCGTTAGAGTTCAAATAACTTTTATCTTCGGTACTGGCTTGGGGTAAGCAGTAATGTGGAAGTTAAGTATTAACTAACTCACTAACTAACTAACTTCATGGAGCAGAGTCCTTCTTGACAAGCTAACAGATCCTCATATAGTCAAGATATTCCCCGCGTTTTATGGAACCCAAGGTTTATTACCGCATTCACAACAGCCCGCCACCTGTCCCTATCCTGAGCCATATCAATCCAGTCCACGCCCTCCCATTCCATATCTTGAAGATCCATTTTGGTATTATCCTCCCATCTATGCCTGGGTTTTCCAAGTGGCCTCCTTCCCTCAGGTCTTTCCACCAAAATCCTGTATGCACCTCTCCCCTCACCCACACGTGCTGCATGCCCCGCCCACCTCATTCTTCTTGATTTGATCACTCGAATAATATTTGGTGATGAGTACAGATCATTAAGTTCCTCGTTATGTAGTCTTCTCCACTCCCCTGTTACCTCGACCCTCTTAGGCCCAAATATCCTCCTCAGCACCCTATTCTCGAACATCCTCAGCCTATGTTTCTCCCTCAGTGTGACAGACCAAGTTTCACGCCCATACAAAACAACAGGCAAAATTATATTTCTGTATATCTTAGTCTTTGTATGGATGTTAAGTATCATTAGCAAAACTTATGTGATCGTAGTATTCACACAGTGTCGTATATATTGCCAAGATACAGAGCCTGTTAGATGGACAGGCTCCGAAATTATATTCGAATACTTTAAATTTGATGAAGAATTAAGAGGTAAACGTAATTATGTACGAATGTCTTGTGGAATTCCCAAATATTTTCACTTTGGCAAACAATCTCAGAATGCAGGCCTATTGCAAGCAATATGTTTTACTTTGGTCTGGTTATCGTTCTTGTCTGTAACATGCAATAACATAATTTTATGTACCGTACATTCATTATATTTAGATAGCTCAATATTTTATCCATAGTATTTTATTATCAATGTATGTTTAGATAAGTATCTCTACGGACTCTGGTCTCCAGTGGCAATGGCCTGATAATTACATGCATAAAGAAGGTACAATAATAATTATAGGCCTAATTGTAATCCATATTAAAGAAGAAAGAATTTGATAGATGGTTCTATAATTATGATGAAGTATATATAGCCCTCTGAATGCGCATAACGTAAGTTGTTTCATGTTTAGGAAAACGTGACGTGCATGACTAAGCACACATCCTGTAAGTTTATTTTCCTGTTTAGTTATTTTGGTATCATCATTAAAACAGCAACACTGTGATTTTTATATAAACGCGTTTTAACATTCCTTGAGGCGTTGTCTGTCTTTATTATTTCTCTTGTTTCTATCTGATGTATGTGTGTATATACATTTTTTCTTCCTGACGTGTCTTGTGACTGTCAGGACTGATACATTTTATTCAGTAGCAGCTTTCATTAGCCAAGATCCTTGTAGAGAACGTGCCAATTTAGCCATTAAATACAACATGGCCCTTGAGAACTATAACTCTGAACATAAATTATTTTACTTTTAAGATATTATAGATAAAGCTCCAAGTACTCGTTCATGAGTTAGTCTACGACTGAATGTATCCTGCAGAAATAATAATGTGGAAAGGTAAAATAAGAAAAGCGATAATGATAAAGTTTGATGCTTACTGGCCGCAACATTCAGGTGAATTGCGAAATATGCAGATCAAAACAGCCTCCTTAATTTAAAAACACAAAGAATCGCTTTAAAACTGTATGCATATCCCCTGTTCTTATGCAATTTTCGCAAAAACTGCAAATGTTAAAAAAATTTTTATTTTGTAAATAGTGATATTTTAGTACTATTAGATTTAAAGTTAAAAGTTTCTACCTTGGCTTAATTAAGTACCATAGAAAGAAGGCTTATATGGACAGAAGGTATAATTCCAAGAATTTATAACCTTGGTGTAAGACCTTAACCAGTGGTGAGAGTTTCAGTTACCCATTAGATAGCAGACTGACGAGAGAGAGAGATCTCTTTCCCTCCGCTGGGAATCGAATCTTGGTCGTGCAGTCCGTAGCGTAGTCACTACACTTACTTATCTACAGCACAATCGATTTTGCAATAAATTAACACCAATGTAAATGGAGCACGCAAAAGAGCAGGGAAGGAAATTTTATAATATTGCTGGTTTATTTTTAATTGGTGCATCCCACTGTGAAGTGCTAATTATTAATAAACATTTCTAGTATTTTGGCGTACACGTTAACAAGCTTCATAACATAATAATATGAATTGTGGGCCATACTGTGAAAGGCAGGATCACACATGTGGGCGGGACAGTAGACAGGTAACTGGAACCCTCTACTGCAAAGTAACAATTTACATAATTTGTTAGGTTGGCGTCTTCAAAGTCTGATAACAAAATTATAATTACCTGGAAATAATACACCAATGTATTATTAAGTGTACATCAGGATGGTGTTGCAAATAAACAAACCAGAACAACACAGACTTGCTTCAACAAAATAAATTCATACTTAAATTATTCCTGTTCGGGTATTTCCCGTGCCCTTTCCTGAAAGGTATCTACCTGACAAACAATTTCCTAGTAAGCAGCCCAATTATAATACAATTTCCTTCAATATAAATTGAACTGGTCATATTAATTTCTGGTCTACGGTGAAGAAGTTAATTTCCTGGACGAAAAAAGAGAGAAACACAGAAGCTTTAGCATTCACTTCTAAGGAGTTTGATCTAGAAGTATATGTGCTAAGAAATTGAGAATATAATCACTTATCGTTTACAGAATTCAGGAAAAAAATTAAAATAGAAAAATCGCTAATAAATCGTTTTTAAATGTGGCACATCGCAAAGTTTGGGGAACGACAATCACAAAATCAAAATGACATGCAAGGAGCGATGTAAAGCGGACTCAGAACGCTGAATACGTGATAAAATTAGATCCAGAATATATCGTGTTGCTGTTTGTTATCCAATAGTATAAATATTAATATATAGAATTATAATTTTGTCTGTTATTTTGTATGGGTACGAAACTTGGGTTCTCACACTACGGAAAGTACATAGACTTAAGCTGTTATAGAACAGGGTGCTGAGGAAGGTATTTAGCCTAAGGGGGGGGGGGGGAGTAAAATGAAACTGAAAAAAAATTTCTGTACCTTAGAAAAATACATAATTCAGTAATTTTAGGACAAAAAACAAAGCAGCGTAATATCCCAGAAAAATGTGCTCTTCCACTATGCTGTAAAAATCTCAGATCATAACGTTTTATGTGTCTGAACGAGTGTCTCCAAAATGTGTACCATCAAGTTATAAACGGCAGCAAAACAAACTGCACAACTGTCTCACTGTTCCTTGACTTAAGTTTCCATGTGAGGGTGCAAAGTTTCACGAAGCTCAATAAAACGCAGACACGTCGGTCCCCCATTTACTTAATTTTTATAATACACTTAATATGTTACCAATTATCAACACACGAGGAGGGTGTCTTTTGTCAATATGTTGGTATATAAATTCCTCTTCTTATGAAAATCATAGCCTAAGTGCAACCTTATGTGAGGCACTTGCATAGGTTAAGGAGCCAAAAAAAAATAATATTAAAGAAGCATAAAATAAAACTAAAATTAAGTATCGAATTTTTTTTTTTGCATGGCATCTAGACACATAGAAAAATTTTGTGCGGAATCCTTACGACGTTTTAAAATAGGTTTCATGAATATAAACCTACAAAATTAGAGCATCTTATTAAATTTATATTTAACTTCACATGTTCTAAAATAACATCATGGAATGCGTTTAATATAAAAATGAACACATTTTATTGCTGTTACAAAATTAGAAAAGAGGCCTATTATTATCTGGTGGCAGAAACTTGTTGAAAGCCAGCATCTACCGCTGCCTCAAATGCTTACACGTGCCTGGAATAAGAGTGTCTGAGGGAGGAGGTCTGTAGTAAATTTGGTTGATAGACTGCTTTGCTAAACTGAGAAACTAATGGGCAAACAACACTGGTAATTTGCTAGCTGGCAAGCTCTGATTTGAAGAAAATATTTCTTTCCGTACGATTTTGCATATGGAATTGGCGTTGATATTAAGTGGTTCAGGTTCATGTCGAGTGGCGAAATTTTGTGTTAGCTCTTTGTGGCTTACTTTACGACGCTCTCAATAACAACTCAAGGCATATAACGTCAAATTACAGAACGATTAAATAATAATGAATTATAAGGAGTGTGTAAGAAGGATGTCGTGTTTAAGTTGAGGTACTATCCAGGACTATGCGCGGAGAGACGAAGGAAACCACTAGAAACTTAATTCAGGATAGCCTGTCTCTGGGGTCGGGATTTGGAACCAGGACCTATGGGATACGAAACAGGAGTGCTGCCCACATTTTGCAAGCCGGTATGTAGTAATGGTTATTATGCTCTAAACGTAAAGTATACATTTTCAGACTCAGAGGCTTTCCTTTTTCTGAAAACGTTTTTGCTTTTTAACCCTTCAACGACGCTGGGGTTTAAATTCCAGCTACAGACTAGGATAAAGGAGTATAAATCCGTAGTGTCCGCAATGCATTCACGAACGTAAGATGCACTGAGATCGGTACAATGTGAAGAATCAAAGGTCCGTACGGTGAACCGCGGCCGGGATTATAGGGTTAAGTTTCAAACTACGTTCCGTTACTTTGTAAATTGCTTTTGAAGGAGGAACGTTGCAGTAAGCTCCTTCGGTCGTCTCATGCCTTTACCGCTGGGGTTTCTTAATTCTATTTCGATCAGCCCTACAATTTGCCTTGTTAGTGGTATTAATCTTGGACTTGGCCGTTTTCCCAGCCCAATTCGTTTCCAAAACGTTCGCTTTCTACAACGATACCCCAAACTCAAAGAACCCACTGTATCCCGAAGTTTGGTATCGAACCCTCGTCTTCTATTACCAGGCAATTTGCCGTCCCCTGCTGCAGATACGGACGGACCCCGACTTACGTAACTCCGACATACGTAGATCCGGACTTGCGTAAAAACTTCTTGTGCCACTACCACCACTACTACCACTACAACCACCACCACACCCACCCCTACCTCTGCCTCAATTGAATACGACAGTCACTCCAGTATCGATTATTAATTATTATTATGTTTTTTATTAATTTTTACAACAATTACTATTAATTATTAGTATATCAATTATTATTATTATTATTATTATTATTATTATTGTGTATAAGGTACATAATAAAACACGGCTTCGAGTTACGTAAAAATCGACTTACGCATAGGGTTGCGGAACGATCCACTTACGTAAGTCGGGGACTTTCTGTATGTGCTCTTGTGGTTGGGAATGACTGTTCCAAATAGTACGTTCCACTTACGTAAGTCGGGGACTTTCTGTATGTGCTCTTGTGGTTGGGAATGACTGTTCCAAATAGTACGTTCCACTTACGTAAGTCGGGGACTTTCTGTATGTGCTCTTGTGGTTGGGAATGACTGTTCCAAATAGTACGTTCCACTTACGTAAGTCGGGGACTTTCTGTATGTGCTCTTGTGGTTGGGAATGACTGTCCCAAATAGTACGTTCCACTTACGTAAGTCGGGGACTTTCTGTATGTGCTCTTGTGGTTGGGAATGACTGTCCCAAATAGTACGTTCCACTTACGTAAGTCGGGGAATTTCTGTATGTGCTCTTGTGGTTGGGAATGACTGTCCCAAATAGCACGTTCCACTTACGTAAGTCGGGGACTTTCTGTATGTGCTCTTGTGGTTGGGAATGACTGTCCCAAATAGTACGTTCCACTTACGTAAGTCGGGGACTTTCTGTATGTGCTCTTGTGGTTGGGAATGACTGTCTCAAATAGTACGTTCCACTTACGTAAGTCGGGGACTTTCTGTATGTGCTCTTGTGGTTGGGAATGACTGTCCCAAATAGTACGTTCCACTTACGTAAGTCGGGGACTTTCTGTATGTGCTCTTGTGGTTGGGAATGACTGTTCCAAATAGTACGTTCCACTTACGTAAGTCGGGGACTTTCTGTATGTGCTCTTGTGGTTGGGAATGACTGTCCCAAATAGTACGTTCCACTTACGTAAGTCGGGGACTTTCTGTATGTGCTCTTGTGGTTGGGAATGACTGTCCCAAATAGTACGTTCCACTTACGTAAGTCGGGGACTTTCTGTATGTGCTCTTGTGGTTGGGAATGACTGTCCCAAATAGTACGTTCCACTTACGTAAGTCGGGGACTTTCTGTATGTGCTCTTGTGGTTGGGAATGACTGTCCCAAATAGTACGTTCCACTTACGTAAGTCGGGGACTTTCTGTATGTGCTCTTGTGGTTGGGAATGACTGTTCCAAATAGCACGTTCCACTTACGTAAGTCGGGGACTTTCTGTATGTGCTCTTGTGGTTGGGAACGACTGTCCCAAATAGTACGTTCCACTTACGTAAGTCGGGGACTTTCTGTATGTGCTCTTGTGGTTGGGAATGACTGTCCCAAATAGTACGTTCCACTTACGTAAGTCGGGGACTTTCTGTATGTGCTCTTGTGGTTGGGAATGACTGTTCCAAATAGTACGTTCCACTTACGTAAGTCGGGGACTTTCTGTATGTGCTCTTGTGGTTGGGAATGACTGTTCCAAATAGTACGGGAAATGCCAGCAGTTATTTTATTGGCGATGAGATTCTTCAAGGTCCATGAATCATGGAGATCCTCGAGGGCTTGTGCCAAGTTACTTGCTACGTAATCCTATTAAGTATCCAATTCTTGGTGGCCAGTCTCATGTAATTATTTCATAAACACACAAATATATTCGTTTTATGACTTCGCAAAAAATTGTGCGTATCATCTCCAGTAATTTAAAGTTAGGTCTCTTAGAAGATATTGACTAAGCAAAACACCAACTCTCTCACACAAGATGAGAAGACACACTGCGTCATAGTAGCAAGTAAGAATTATTTCACACACCAGAACAGGATATTCTACACAATTTTTCTTAGTTATGACACCTGTTAACATATTACATTCGGTAAAAAAAACCGTTTTAAAATTCAAAGCGAAGCCTCTTGCAGGTGAAAGTATGTTCATATCGAATTCTAATAATGGTAGACGTCATTTGTTAAGCTCTGTGGACATCTTATACATGGTTTTCAAATTATGACGCTGCGAACATGCATGCCTAGCGGTCACTCAGCCTGCTCACCCAGCGACGCGATAAGCCTTGTCCGGAGATAAAACGCAAGAACATTAATCTAACCACTCTTATTCCACGATTAAGACTTTGGATTATACACACATGTAATACAAATAACAGAAAATGTTCCCACTCATGTTTATAATACAAATTTCACGATGAAGAACAGAAAATAGAATCTGAATAGGACATATTTCCTGTTTCGAAAATTAAGCGATTAAAACTTTCCTTTTCTTAAATACCAAACTAATCCACTAACCTAAGGTAGACTCTGTATGTCCAGGCCAGCCAACCACCTCACTATTTCCTTTATCGAGTAACGGAATGCACTTCTTATTAGGCTCGTGTGAACTTTCTTGGTGGCCCAGAATCGTTTTATAAATAATTCCGGAACTTTTCGAGATATATTAAGAGAGGCGCCAAAATGTCCAGAGTTCTAGATAGTTGTATAATTCACTGAAACTTGCGGAAATAGAACGTGAGGTCATAATATAGAAACCATCGGTCAAAGCCCCTCTTCCTGAGTTATCTGGTTAGCAGACAGGCGACAGACAGAGAGGTCCAAGATTATGAACAAGAAAGAGTTTTTCATATTATTGCTCTGTAATATATCATGTATAATCACTAGAACTTACCTTCTAGCGATTAAAATCAAGTCTAATATATTTTATGGGCTAAAGATAAGATTACTCTTTCCACTAACGGGAAGATGGGAGAACGAGATCTCAGGTTGTGATGTCTGGCAGCCTGCATACATGAGACCTGTCTTCACTATAAATAATTTGAGCCACTGGCTCTTTTTAACATGGGCAATTTCCGTGTTACGTGATCATTATCATCCTAATAAAGTAATTACCGTCAACTTGGTGTGGCGCCATGTTCGCATGACGGGTCACGTATTCTAATCCCCTGGTCTTGTCTTGTCTCCTGACCTCGGTTATTTTCGTTCCCAGCTCACGTTCTATCGACATGTCAGAGGCAGTTTAGGTTCACTCTTCTCCCTAGATTTATAATGCAATAATTTTGGGTCCTATTAAGAAATTTATACAGGACGATTTTAAAATAAATACATAATATTGAAAGGCTGTAAATTAAGAATTGCATTGGTCACAAAATGTAGAACAGACGCTTCAAAATGTTGCAAGAACCGTAGCAATACAGCGTTCAGTTCAGGAAATATGGCCATTTTAACTTTACGTATTTAATTTCATATCACAGTTGAAAACCATTTTCCTGGTCGGTGGATTGGGCGTGGATGACCGACAGAATGGCCTTCGCCAAGTACCGATCTTACTCCATGTCATTATTTTTGTAGGTTTGGGCCAAAGAGAAAGTATACCGATTAAAATCAAAAGCACTTAGTGAGCTTTAACAACAAATTCGACATGTACGATTTGCAGCTACTCCTCTTGACTTCTTACAGGAAAATTGTTGAGTCTGAGTCGTCCAGGTTGCAGAATTGTGCGTAAAATGCTGTGGCCTATGAGGACACCTGGCACTAAATTGTAGTGTTTGGACTTTACAACGGTTTAAGGACTTTAGCAATACAGCATTCCGTTGAGGACATACAGCAATTTAACATTACGTATTTATTTTTAAAATCGACCTATATATTGATGCTAAACAATCAGCGATCCGACAGTCATACGTGAATTTGCGGACTTGGTAGATCTGACGTTGTAGAGGAAACACCTGTCCTTGTTATGAGAGCAGATGAGGTTTTAAACTCTGTGGGCGCAGGGAAGAATATGGTCCCTACAGATGTTTGTTATGCAACATCTGATGTTTGAAGGATGGTAAGAGTAAAATTTAATTTCTTGTGGGATGTGATGGCGTGCAATTAACAAAGCAGTTAAATTTTATACCCTTCATGGTCAAGCAGTCTCTGGCTGTTTGAACTACTTGACCTTGAAGATGAAGGCACTAAGCTTTGTTCGAAACGTCAGTAACTATTTGCCGGTCTACAAAGAGTAAACTCCCAAAACATTTGAATTTTCAGTATGGTAGATCTTGCTGGCACTGTACATAAATTTGCCTCCTCTGTCATCAGGGTAGTTAAATAATCTACTCCACAAAACTACACTGCGTCAGATCCCAGCAGACAGTACTTTTATAGTCACCTCTGTGAGAACCACAAATGTCGCATATTTATAATTTATTCAGTTACCCAATTAGTAGCTGGTATTGAAAATGTAAAGGCAAAAAAAAGTTAAATTTTTCCCTGTCCACGCCATGCAGGCATATAGCGAGAGCATAAACATAGCTCCACTCATTTTTATCCTCGGCACTAGATTGAGTTGAGTGGTTACTTTCATGCTCCGACCCCTTTACATCCGGGAAGGAAACACGGTACCCATTGAATAAAAGGCTGAATGGGCCCTAGAGCCGGTGTGAGTGTCCTGCAGGAACGAAAAGTCTCTTGCACCTACAGCGCGCAGGCAAAATCCTTACTCCATTTGCTTCCAACTCATTGAAAAACACTTTTTAAAAATGAACCATAGAATGTTATATTGCAAACATGACTCTGACACACCCAAGCATTCTATACAGCAAAGGCATTTGAAAGTAACAAATAACCGAGGATGTGCGTATACCATACTGACAAGATACCTGCGGTATTTGTCACTTGCTGTTAATTGGCACTGGTTTGTACAGCGTATACCCTGTAACATGAGACTGACAGTGAATTCTCAAACAGATGAACTGTCTGCAGATAATTGTATCATGTAATTCCATGAAGTATTACCTTGACGTCATTCCTGTGACTGACATTGAAAAGCTCGTCTGTTGATAACGGAACTGCTGAGGCGAGACTGCCATGTTAAGAGTCGGTTTACATTGAAACGCACGGACCCTGTTCATGGCCACTGGCCATACTGCCTGAATTTTATTGTGCTTTGCGTTTACTAAGGTGAAGGTGTCCCTGTCCACGCCATGAAGGCGTATGTGAGGAGTAGACCTATGGCACCATTCATTCTTTTAATCTAGATGGAGGTGAGTGGTCCACGTCACGGCACGGTCGCTTTATACCCGAAGAAAACAACTCGGGTAGCCATTGAATATGAGGCTGGGTGGGCACCAGACGCAGTCTGGGCGGTTTTGTAGGAGAGAAAACTTTGCCCGTACCGGAATTCGAACCCCGAACCTTCCAGCCCGTAGTTTGTCGCTATACTGGCTGTTACCCCGGTTCCTGCCGAATAATATGATGATAATGATACTGAAGTGTAAACGAAGTTGAGGGCAGTGGTCGTCGTCTAATTTCAGGCATTGTCCTCTTGTTTGGCTGCAGAGACTGAAGAAATGCACGACAACCTCAATCAGGAGAGCTGATATGCAGGCCGAGATTTCAACTGGCCATTTTAAGAATGCGAGTAGGAAATGTTACCGCTTGAACCGACTTGCTCGATTCCTCGCATGCTAATACCTAACACGGTAGCAAAACCAGGAGTTTCAAAATTGCTAACACCAAAGCCGTATTAGACGTCATCCTGAGCAATTTCCACTAAAATGTGATTAACACAAGCTATGTTTTGAAGATCCATCTTCATATTATCCATCCATATTATTATTATTATTATTATTATTATTATTATCATTGATCTTCTTTTTCCTCTTTTCTTCTTGATAGTCCAGAGAAAATCTTACGAAGAACCTCCCCCAAAATGTATACGGCACGGCCTTGTCTCACTCACTGTAGTGACACTCCCAGCCTATCGTGGTATCCTACATGTCTCTATCCTCCTACGCAGCCGGTACACATCAAGAAATGTACAGAAAATTAACAGTAGTTAAAAACTTACACCTATCCAAAATAATATGCATATTTGTTATTCGCCATTTTTAGTACTTCATTTGATTTAATGTGTTCATGTGACCCTATTACAAATCTGTTTTACAAAATCAGTCACGTGATTGCATTTCAGACACAACAGTGCACAGAATTATCAGCTTTCTTTTCCGTTCTGTTACATATACCCTTACACACCGATTACTTCAAATTTCTAATTGAAAATACCACAGCTTTCTTTACATCTGAATGTGATCGAACTCTTTATATCAACAAATTAGTTTATAAATCCTCTTTCGTATTCTAAAAGCCAGTGGTTCTAATTTCACGGATATATTATTTGATTGATTGATGTGTTATAGTTACGCTTAAAGCTGCTCACCACTACAGTACGTAATATAACACTAGGTACATTTTTAAGGTCTGTAATTTACAAGTGAAATACTTATTTGTTGGCTTATTAAAAACTGCATGCAGACTGATGCCTATAATGTTATTAGCGCTGCATAAATCCGTTGAGTTAAGGAAAGTGACAGAGAAAGAATATAGAAAATATGTTTACAGAAAACTGGAGTGCAAATCTCCAAACTTTTTTCTGTCATTCTGTTTTTACTATCCAGGGTAATTTCAAAATATTGGATTCCTGAAAATATACTCTCATACCAATTTTATACGTTCTAAATCGTTCCCCTTTTAAATGCTATTTTCTATCGTTATCAACACTGAATTTTAAATTCAGTTTCATAAAGCAGTTATTTACGTAATGAACATTTCATTTGTCATCATTACACTACATCACGTCATTCGTCAAGTGGCCTTTCAAATCGTCCACTTCTTTAGGATGATGTTTCAGGGCTAATTTAAACTACAGTCTTCCATTTGGTGAAAACATTTACAATAACCCTTCCCATGTCCACGGCCTTTCTCTTTCAAATATTCAGTTTTGAGTTCTTATAAAATGTCTTCATCCCTTTTCTAGCCGTTCACAGTAAAACTTTATCCTTGTAGCTCGCATTTTTTGTCACGTTCCCTCAATGATCAAATTTCACTGTCATTAATCCCACAGGCGTAACTTGGCTAATAATATAAGGGGGGGGGGCAAAATTGACCATGGGTATTAGGAACTTTAATTTACAAAGGAGACAGAGAAAGGGGGAAGATTGGTTTGAGCCAGTCCATAATATACATACACCCTTTCCCCCACTCTCCTTTTCTTTATTTGCCCCTCTTCAACTCAGTAGCCAAAAAAAAACTATTCTTAGGTAGAAAATATATTGGCGGCAATTGCCCCCCCTCCCCCAAGTTACGCCTACGGTTAATCCTCTAAAACCCAGGCGTTAGTCCTTGCACCAGCAGACTTAACACTCACAGTTAAAAGTTTTATTACCAACCACTGCACACAGTATTTTTTGCTCCTACATATTTCGGCTACGTGTTGTAGCCATCATCAGGGAGCCACATTACACAGACATGAGCAGCGTATAGTACTTCGATGAATGGTAATATGTACATTAACTTTTTACACTATATAATACCAGTAAAATTATTCAGATTAAAACTACATGTATGGTATTAAAATACAGAATGTTAAAATATAAAGTATGAAATATAATGGCTGTCTCCACATATCTTTCATTGTACAATAACTGCTATTTTTGTTGGGGTGGCGACCCAACGCTTTGATACCCAGTGTTTACTCCATGAGAGTGCAGCGGGTAAGGAGAGGAGAGAAATTTTATTCTCAACCCATGTTTGTTATTATACACCACTTAAAATTACACTGTACAAGACTTAAAAACAAAAATTCAACTCACCAGAAGGGATCCGTGTGTAAGAAGTTTCAATTTTCATGTCACATTACGTATTTTGGTAACAACACGTGTCCGACGAAAACACAGAAGATTTGAGAACACTTTAAAATACGGTCACGAAGAACGCTTTTTTACTGAACGTGATGTTCTTCTACCGTAACTATAACCCACTGAATGGGGTATTAGCAGTCGTTTACCCAGTTAGAAGATACTCCAAAAATTTACGAACTTCGAATATTAGCTACCGTGTTTACAACCTGCCACTGGACTCTGTTCGAAGGCAGATTAATCCTGTCTAAACTCCCTCCCCCCCCCCCTTCCTATAATATTACATTAATACCCATCTAGACCTAATGCACATAATCTTCACAGACTTCCTAACCTCTGATTCGTTTTGGAACACACTGAACTTTACCATCCTCAGTTCACACTATTCCGACTTAACTAACACAAATGGCCTGAGTATTATGAAAACATGGGCAAAGACAAACTTCGCAAATTATATACCCTCCACTTCAACAATTTAAACTTACAATAACTAATCTTGTAACAGATTCATGTCTTGAATTATTCGCTATCGAGTAAGAGGTTCGATACAGAATCCACAATGGAATCAGCAGCAAATGCAATGGTTATCGACTCTACAATCGACTCAATCCAAAGAGGTACAAACGTAGAAGAAATAAACATTCATTATGGAAGTCAGAATCACTAGTACCAACATTAACAGAACGTTCATCTCATGTGTCTTTGAGGGTATGACTCGTGACAAAGACACGTGTTAACAGTACAATTATAAAGGCACACACGATAGGACATTCGCGTTACGGAACGTCTGACAGAGAGCCACGCAGTTACTGTTTCAAAAATTTATCTCAGCAACGAACCCGCTGGATGAATTAATAGCCGAAAGATCTGAACTGTACCGTTACTTCACCAAGATAGCGTTGTAGGTGTAGTGACTAAGCCACGGGTTAGACAACCCGGAGCTCGATTCGTGGCAAAAGTAAGCGTTTTTTCTTTTCTCTGAAACTTCCAGATCGGCTCTGGGGCCCACTCAGCCCCCTATTCAATGGGCACGGGAGTTCTTTCACGGAAGTTAAGAGGCCGGTTCGTGAAGATGACCACTCACCTCCAAATAGTGTCGAAGTTAAGAATGAGTGGAGTATACCTCTATTCCCCTTATATGCCTTCATGGCGTGGACAGGGAAAATTTTACAATTCTGTCCTGTTACTTGTGGCTGAATGATCTCAGATGAATACGTTTTCCAAGCGCTTCGCCACTGGCATCAAAGTTTTGAATACATATCAGCTCCTGGATATACGTCTGTGTTTTTCTGTTGTGTCCTGTGTAGCCATAGGCTCTACAGTGAGACAATTTCCCCTCCAAATATGTAAGCGAAACGCTGTTTCAGAATCAACCGCTTTTATCAGAAAGGGTCAGAAGACCTCATTCGTGAAGATCACAGCTGGAAATGGAAGTACGCGATGGCAGATTCCACGCTTCTTTTAAAAGAAGTATTTTTTAGTGTCTAAAACGCTTCCTAGCCGATCCCAGTGGCCGCGCGGTCTAAGGCGTGGGTCTGCGGCCGCTCGTTTACTAGGATTGTGGGTTCGAATCCCGCCGGGGGCATAAATGTCTCTCTTGTGAGTGTTGTGTGTTGTCAGGTAGAGGTCTCTGCGTCGGGCTGGTCACCCGTCCAGAAGAATCCTACCGTTGTGGTGTGTCTGAGTGTGATCGTGAAGCCTGGATAATTAGGAGGCCCTGGCCCACTGAGGGCTGTTGCGCCATGAAAGAAGACAGCGCTTCCTAACAACGTGACGTGTAGACCTGAAAAAGGAAGCCCTTTCCGCCAACCTTTATTGTAATAATTCCCGGCTTTTCAAGCGATGTTCAAGTGTTGGCTTTATTCTGAAAAGTTTTTTTTCGCATCCTCTTTGAAGAATGACGAAAAATATACTGCTTCTGTCTTTAGTATGGCGGAAAGGAGTAGGGGTGTAGCCGGCGGAAGGGGGAGTGATACGGCCTCCCGGACGGCGACAAAATAAAAATTTCTACGCTCAACAAATTTTAAATTATTGAGCCAAATAAAAGGAAATTCAATAAATTGTGATTTTTTAAAATTTGTTATTTCTGTTAGGGATGACCATTATGATAACTAGCTCTGGGCGTCAATAAACCTAGCTGCGCCACTGGAATGACGTACTACATGCAAATGCGATGACTGCGGCAGCTAGGTAAAAGTTAAAAACCTGCCATGAAGGCACAGAGGTGTAGTAGAGGTATAGCTCGACTCTTTCATTAAACTCGGCGCTATGTGGGGGTTGGAGGTTAACGCCACGAACCGGCCGTTTTATCCCCGGGAATGACCCGGCTGGGTGAACTGAATGGGTGCTGAAAATCTCGCCCCGAACGGGATTCGATCCCCGGACCGTCAAAACCGTAGCACGTAACTATACCGACTACGTTATCGCGGCTTTACGCAGCTGTTAGCCCGATTGGCAGAAGTCGCCATGACAGCTTCGGATTATATATCCATACACTTCTTAAATAATAGGGCACCTCAGTAATATAGTGATTAGATTACCGAAGCAATGGAGATTGATCCCAGACAAAGACGGAGATGTTTCCACCATGGCTTCCGCACCGGCTCCGGTGTACACCCAGCCGCTTGTCCGAGCACTGGAGGTCGCCTCTTCACCGAGTGAAGCTGGCCACTAGCACCATCTACCGCTGAAGGCGTGAAAGACATTGCGTTATACCCATGCCACTACAATACGCCCGTCCTCACACTCCGTCTAGTGGCAATCCGATACGTACGATCACGGGCGAGCTGGCAGGGGGGAGCGGTGCGGCCGAACCGGGCAGCAGAGTCCAAGGTGCGAAACACGTACATTTTAAAGAAAGAAGATGATTTTCTACGAGCGACCGATTTTAAATTATTGAGACAATTGAAAAACGAAATTCAAAAAATATATGTGATTATTTTAAAGTTCGTAATTTCTGTCAGGGGCGGCCATTATTTTGCTTGCCCCAGGCGTCAAAATAACTAGGTACGCCACTGAGTACGATAATCAATAATGAAAAGCTTCTTCGAGAATTAATATTTAATATAAAATAATAGAAAAGAAAGAAAAATTCTGTGTAATTGTCCTATTCTGAGCGCACATCTGTACGTGTTCTCAGCCTAACAGCTTCTGTATCAATAAAGAGGCTTTAATGAAACTTCGTACATACGAGTACATCAAGCCAACAGAATCCTTTCTCTTTTTCCTACTATCAAAAATACTAACTAGGTCGGCATCATAAATTCTGAGGTGCAAATTACAATATCTAATTGACCAGTGTAATCAAAGAGAGTTTAAGACATTTCTGGGTCCAATCATCATTATCGGCACTACAAGTCATAAAGAGTCTTGGCCTCCTTTCAATTCTTTCCAAGGCTACTCCCTGCTTTCATAACAATAGTTTTTACGGTGTAGGTTGTTAACCATAGGACAAACCTCCTTCCAGGAGGACCAGGATTTGATTTCGGAGTTTACTCTCCTAGGGGGATTGGCTTCACCACGCCTAAAGAGTCCCCCCTACCTTTCGTTGTGGATTGCGACTTTGTCTGATTCCCGCCCTTCGACCTGTCTGACATGGGTGTCCCAACCACGAGCTACAACTCCCGCTAGCATAGCTCCCCGGGTCATAGCAGGACACGCAAACCTCCTCACCACGATAAGATGGAAGTCCTCGAGGGGGCCTGGGCCCAATGCAGAAGCAAATTTGGGGGCTTTACTTGCGCGTACTACTGAATTGACAGTGCCAATAGATCATACGTAAAAAGCATTTTGATACAAAATCAGAGTTTTTTTGCCTCCCTGAATTAAGGATCAATACAGCACCATTGATTGCTACAGCCTAAGCATGTAGTATTTTGTATTGAGGTAGAAGACAAATGTGCTTATACGTTCAGTACAAAATCTTCTACAGTATCAATAATTACAAGCGTAGGGGGGAAAAAATGCAAAAAATTGAATATTATATCAATTGCTTAGACTTTCAGTATGTTCATCTGATACACTTCTATCGAGGCAAATACAGCGATGAATATGAAGAGTAACGCCGTGTAGTGTAGTAGAAATTTACCGACTTTTCGGAGAAACTTTCTGCTTCCATTTTCAAACTAGAAACTGTAATCACACGAGCCAGCCACATATCCTTATCCTGATTTTCAATCCTATTTTTAAGAATAATTTTAATATTATCCTCATAGTCTTAGGTCTTCGATGAGTCTGTTCCCTTAATGTTTCCGGAATTTGGTATGTTTCTAATCCTCCTTGTTTAAGTTTCATAAAAACTCCAAAACACCAAGCTCCTCGTTATGTAATTTTCTCCTGCCTTCTGGTACTTCACCGCTCTTAAGTTAAATGTTTTTCTTAGTGTCTTCTACTGAAAATTTAAGCGTGGGAAAACAGTGGTACTAGGATGGAATTGAAGAATGATTATAAAGACAGAGCATATAGCTCCACTTATTCATAGCCTCGGCACTAAATGGAGGTGAGTGGCGATCTTCGCTTTCTGGACGCTTTGCCCCCGGAAAGAACCACCGGTAGCCATTAAACAGGAGGCTGGCTGGGCCCCACACCTTCTCTGGAAGCTTTGTTGGACAGAAATATTTCTTGCCCTGCCGGCAATCGCAGTCCGGTGTCATCCATCCTGCAGCCGTCTCTGTATCCACTTCACTACCTCGGCTCCGAGAAGAGTAAGCATACCTCTGCACTATGACGGGCTACATACGTCGCATGTGATCCTTTTACTAGATCCAGAAGACTGGACATGGTGGTCAGGTCTATGAAATATCATATTTAGCTTTCAGATTGACCACTTATGTGTATAATCTCCAACAATACCTCGAAACTTTTAATGAGATCATTTAATTAGAATTAATGCCTTCTTGAAAGCATGTGACCTTATACGGCACTGCCATCACAGGTCTTAATCATGTGAGATTTCAGGCTTCCGCTGCGGTGTAGTTGAGTTCCTCGCGCAACATCCCCGAAGAGCGAAGACCACAGGTCCTACAACATTACATTATTTCATACAAACTGCATATTGACTTAATTAACGAAATTTCATGCATATTATTCAAGTAACCCTACTAAAGGTAAAGGTAATGGTAAAGTTCTCCCTAGAACAGGCCACGAAGGCTCAGAGGGGGAGTAGAGGTATAACTCTACTCTTTCTTTAACCCTGGCACTAGATGAGGGTGGGTGGTCAACTCCACGCCCCGGCCGCTTTACCTCCGGGAAAGGGACACGGTACCCATTGTATAGGGGGTTGGGTGGGCCCCAGGGCCGGTCTGGACCAAGTAACCCTACTATGAAACAGAAATGTATACTTGGCAGTATGTTTCAGAGTGAAAAGTTAACCAATCTGAGATGGGTAATTAGAAACCTAAGATGTAGCTACTCATTACTAAACCTTAAACAATTGACAGATATGATTGGAAGTTATTTATTTATCATACCAACTCATGCACAATTTTACAATATTATTACTTCACCCCTATACGTATTTCGGCATTCAGAATGCCATCCTCAGGGGGTTACAGTGTTAAAAGCATAGACTATACATCGATTGTATAAAATGTTACATCCATATGAGTAAAATGTTGAACATTAAAATGTATAGTCTATGCTTTTAACACTGTGACCCCCTGAGGATGGCATTCTGAATGCCGAAATACGTATAGGGGTGAAGTAATAATATTGTAAAATTGTGCACGAGTTGGTGTAATAAATAAATAACTTCCAATTGCTGTAGAATGCACGGTCAATATAACGTAAAATGACACATATGAGTTTGTTCTGTACACGTTCAAAACCCAAGAAGACTGAATTCTAATTTTCATAAGACGTCACTATAGGGATAAAGTTCCTACAATGTAGAAACTTCTGACAGATATAGATGTTATCTTTGTCACTTGCCACATATCATCATTATCATCAATTACTTTTACTAACCATCTTCCATTACACAACTATGATCACATTTCTATCAACAGAACCTGAATGTTTAACAAAAATACAGTTTACTTTCACCTAATAGCCAAAACACTCGCTGAAAAACACTAGTAACTGAACACAGTTGCCGTATCTGAAACATACAGTACTCTTCCGCAGATTAAGGCATGAAAACTGTTACAAGGGATTGATATAATTCGTGGTAATTATCTTTAAAATGATTTCATAACAAGCAATAATTCAATACTTGTGGCACTAATCTCATTAAAAGTGGAGACTGATAACCAAAAGGTACAAAATATTTGGTACTGGTGCACTGATTTACATGATTAAATAAAATTGACATTTCTTGTAATGAAATACAGTGTGTCATAGAATGCAATATATTTAACCACATTTAAGTTCATTAACAATATGTTCCATCATTTCAGTAGGTCCATAGCAAGAAAAGTAATATATGATTGCAAAGTCAAATCATAATATCTTAATGTGAGATAAACGTCTTCATATAGCAACTGATCTGATTCTGTATCATTCTGCAATGCTCTCAATCTTTCAGGTTTTTCCAAAGTTACACAACAACAACACACACACACACACACACACACACGACAACTTATACGCATTTTGTTAATTTTTACATGTTAGTAAAGTGTGAGCCATTAAATTATAGTATGCTTTTATACCAAGATTTTTATATAAAATAACCTGAAATACTGATCCAAAAATTAATGGATAATAGCTTCTTGTAATTAACTTTATTAACGCCCTATCACATTTTATTATTTATTCTAATAATTGCCTCTGCCACCTGATTATTAAGAGTGGGGAAAATAATCGTCTTTGTCACACATTACAGAACAGTTTGACCTCAACATGTTACAATAAAATCATTTCTTTGAATTCATTAAATGCATATTCAAATACGTTACATATAATAGAAACATTTATGATTTAATAGTAAAAATTTCGAATGTTTCATATTGTCTGATGCAGTACTTTCATCTCAAAATTTTATATACATTTTATGAATTCATTGTCTTGGAGTACTGGGTTTGTGGATTTTTACTTACATTTTTGTTATCTTCTACGAATCGGAAGGTTCTTGTTCTTTGGATTAAAGTAAGCTTCAGGATAGTAGTCAAGTCTATACCTTCAAATTCTACGTAACTTTAAAATATTTATACTAAAATAATGTCTCTTGAAAATGATAATTTAAATAAAAAATTCTGTTACTTTTTCGTAAATAATGCTTACTTTTGATCACTTCTTAACACTGTACAAACTTATATATTATTTCACACAAATACAGACTATGAAACAAACTCACCGTAACCTCATTAATAAAAGGTAACTTTGTAAACAAAACTGTCTATTGAAACTTGACACAAAGAAAATTTGAAAAATATTATTACAGAGAAGCTAAATACAGACTATGAAACAAAATCACCGTAACCGCATTAATAGAAGGTAACATTGTAAACAAAACTGTCTATTGAAACTTGACACAAAGAAAATTGGAGAAATATTATTACAGAGAAACTGAATTCATTAATTCTTTCGTGATGCTGAGTAGAAAAGTCAAATTATATCTGGAATAAAGTTTTGATCTTAATATAACGCTTAATACATTAAATATGAAAATGCACATTCATAATTAAGTATTTATTTAGTTCTGTTAATTCAGGTGATATCTGTATCTTCCTGTCGTCATTTGGTGTACAATAAAAAGAGGCAATAAAGTATTCATCCATTAGTGAAATTTCAAGTAAATTCATTTATTCAGTATCATAACTGTGCCAACTTGTGAAGCTTGTTTACACTATACACCAAATTAATAAGACTCCTTTCCATTCACAATACATGAAATTTGTTTACTAATATTTACGTTGCAATTACAATTACTGATGTCAACACAAACATTTTCTGAATGGTCGTTCAGTCATTAAAGAAAAATAACGGAAAATAAATTTTCTTCTAAAATAAAATGAGATATATTTAACAAATTCCAAACCATTTGAACAAACCTCATTATTATAATTTCTATTTTTTTTTATTTTATTTGCAATTACTGAATATTTTACATGTATATACGATCTTTATCAACAACAGTTATATCATACAAATATTAAATTACTTTATGTTGACTGAAAATTGATTAAAAGAATATATGACACAATATCTGTTATATTGTTACCTGTAACTGTAGATATGACTAAAATATACGAAAACTGATAAACAGTACACATATCAGTTCTTAGAGATATCACACTAATCACTCATCATACGTATTGCTGTTTTGATGTGCATCAGCTTCCAATTACACCACTTCACTCACCTGACAGTGTTTTCAATATGAGAAACTGTAATTCAGTAAAGATATTAAGCAAATGCTAAAAAATATATAAAAGACAATGCCTTGTTCTTGTAAAATGTTCTGAACTTATCCTTTCAGTTATAATTACAGTAAAACGGCTTTGTTAATAAAATACTCATAACTTGCATAAAGTAATGTGGGATTTGTGTTTGTATAAAATTTGCTTCAAATGACACAGTAATAAGTTTACAGCGTGGTTTTATACTTAGGTGCAAATTAAATAATCTGAAATTCAGTTTTCAAAAACTTCTTTTTACCACCGACCATTAACTTGAGACTGCAGCCTGACATCATGTCAATCCTTTCTCTATCAATCACCAACCACGGTTAAGGAAAATGAGCGGACTTTTCTGAATTCTGAAGTTTGATAATGACACTGGGATTAACGAGAAAACACATAGCATATATGTGCCCTGTTCCTCTACCTTCTTCTCATAGATTTAAGTATTTAATAATCCAAAATTATAACAGAGTGTGTTTCACGCATTTCTTGCGGTAGGGTTTTCTACAGTATACATTTGCGACAGATTAAATGCATATTGAGAGTAGATATGGTCAGTTTTAAACGTAGTTATCTTGAAATTTAAAGAAAACCTTATGGATTAAAAAAATCTATATAAATTGGCCCACTTATATGGGTACTACACATAGATTGTAACCATTTACTTTACAACTGCATGCATTTATAGTGTTTATATATTGCATAATATGAGCAATGAATTAAATTGGTACATGAAGACAAAACGTAATGTTAAAATGGTTTCTGAACAGAATAGTGACAAAAATTCAACTGAAAATGTGAAAATACCTTCCAGTTATAAAACATAAAGTATTTGTCCTACAAATGCTGTAAGATTGTGGCGTAATATTTTGGTCACAGGAATAATGGTCTGAGATGGAAACGTAATCATTAATATTTTCAAAATTTATTCTGCTTTTAAAAGACCTTTGGGTGTGATAATCTTTATTATGGTAATCAACATGTCATTGTCATTTGAAAGTTTCCTGTTTTTGACCTTCTAGGCAACTCGTCAACAACATTTAACTTTCTCTGCTTGTTAAGTCTTCTCCTGCCTCTAACCAAAAGGAATCATTTTTGGATTGTAATATAATACACCTAGGATATCAGGAATTCATGCAACTGGTGTTGATCTTGTTTTAGTCATCATTTGTTTTCATCTGGTAAGATAAAAACAAACACATTTTATCACCATTAGCTATCTGGAAGGATTTCTAACTGCTAAATTAATCCATTACTGTGGATTTTTACCGAGTATTTGCTACCATTTCTACACAACACAGATCTAATTCGTTGTTATTTTTTGACAATGTAACATAATTTTATCAATTACTTTTCAATATATCTCTTGATATAGAGAACATTTAAAAACTATTGTTTCTGAATATACTATAATGAATAAAACAACCTAGACCTCAGGCCACGATCTGTTTCAGATGAAAATACAACATTTCTTAAAACACAATTACAAGATTTTTACATCTTGCTATGAAGTTGTTTGCTAATGAATATAACATCACGCCGTGTCGTGATGAATAGGTACGTTTCAATCAATTAAGATGTCTCACGTCTTCCTTCACGCTAATCAAATATGGACTGGGTGGGTGCCACTTCCAGTAGCAACTGAAAGAACACTGTCACGCTGTCTGCAAAAGAAAAGAGAGGCAAGATTATACTGCCGAACAGAGTAATTCCAATATGTGTGCAGTAATCACAAGTAATCCGCATCTTTCCCTTCCAATGACTGTAAAATTAACAGTTGTTCCAAAACGTAATAAAGCAATACCTCGCTCTTTCGACGGTTTAGGGACCAGAGCACTGACGAAAGTCGAAGCGTAGCATTTACTTAGCTTTTATTTATTTATTTATTATACTGTTATCACAAAAAACTATTAACTGTTTACAGTATAATCACAAAAATAATATAGTATAAATAGTTTAGTTATTTTAATCACAGAAATAAGTAGTATTAATATGTTTAATCACAGATATAAGAGATTCAATGCGGACAATTTCAAAAAAACAGTGCACACCGAAAGACTTCTATTCAAAGACTGAACGACGAAAGAAACAAGATTTCGCACGGTGGTGACGAAATGCGACGAAAGAGCGCAGCAAGCGACGAAATTTGGAAACGTGGTTATAATTGAAAACCGACGAAAGAGCGAAGCGACAAAACTCGAAGCGGCGAAAGTCGAGGTATTGCTGTACTCCTGTGTTCGACTTTAAAGTGTCCCTTCATTGCTACACTGAGGCCACAAAAGGAATTCCCATGGGAAGCAGGTATGAAAAAAGACTCTACGCTTTACGCTCTCTTGCCTGTTGTCCATTCCTCTCCAGCACCCACGGGGCTAAATCAACCACCCCAAATCGCAGTAACTAGCGAAGTTTATGATGCGGTAATCACTACCAAAATTCTTGTTCACAGAATGGCTAGAAAGCACGCTGAATTGGGGCTGGAACAGCTCGAGGGGCATGCGTAGGGAGTCGATACGTGGGATTTGCTAATGTAGCCTCAGTATGAGTTTCTAATTCGTCAGAAAAAAAAGCTCAAAAAGGGAAAGCAGATCACATCAGGTACACATTTACACTTCGCATGACTGTATTGTCAAAAGGCCAAAACTATTCGAAAATTTAAATATGGAAGAAGAGGGGGACAAATGGCACTTGTGAAACTTGTCGAATCACCATTACCAGCACATACAGGCTGAAAATTACTGTCTTCAGAGCTGTTACGCCGTGTATTCCGTTAAAAATGTATAGAGGTTTTGGATGATACTACTGCCTCCATGTTCAGGGTAGAAGAGAAGATTGAGATGGGGGCATCACATTCCTCAGACGTAATATGTCCAATATTTCAAAATTCTGTAAACATTTAGCAATGGCATCCTAAACACCACGAAGATAGAAGCTAGTTCACAACAGAGTGAAAAAGAGAATATCTGAACATGACAGAGGATACTGAAGAAAGTTACATAATCATAACATTTATAATTTGCAGTTCTCATGTAAGGATGGTCAAATGCGGAAGAATAAGATGGGTGAAGTGTGCAGCACGCTGTCCCTGTCCACGCCACAAAGGCGTATAAGGAGAGTAGAGGTATAACGTCATCCATTCTTAATATCAGAACTGGACAGCGCAGAGTGGCCAACTTCACGCCACGGCTGCTTTTTTTATCAGGGAAATAAAATTCCAACACCCACTGAATAGGGCGCTGGGTGTGGGGGCATAGTCGGTCTGGACATTCTGCAGGAGGAAAAAGTTCTTGTCCCAGCAGGGAATGGACCGAGCTACACCGGCTTCCAGTAAACATGGCTAGCCTGAGAAATATAAACACAATTCTATTCAGAAATTATACAGAATAGAAACTTAGGCGTACATACTGTGAAGGCCTAGTATTTTATTAAAATCTATCCTAGGAAAATACAGTGCGGGTGCAGACTAAATGGTCTATTTGGGCAAGGAATTTCGCGACTAAGTAAAGATCCATTGGATGGGAAACCGTGTGGGCTCCAGGGCCACTCTGATCCTGCCGGGGATTTAACACCGGTCATCCAGGCGTGGCTAATCGCTATACTGGTTGAATTTGTGAAGGTATTTCAAGAAGTGGCCGTGCGGTCTGAGGATTGGGACTGGGGCCGCTCGCTTGCTGGGATTGCGGGTTTGAATCCCGCCAGGGGAATGAATGTCTGTCTCTTGTGTCTTTTGTGTGTTCTCAGGTAGAGGTCTCTGCGTCGGTCTGATCACTCGTCCAGGGGATTTCTACTGAGTGTGATGTGTCTAATTGAATGGGATCGTGAAACCTCTATAATGAGGATCGTGGCCCACTAGGGGCTGTCGCGGCATGGAAAAAAAAAATTCAAGGAGAAATTTTGTAATTCATATTAAGGTAAATGCGTGAGACCATACACTAAAGCTGAGGTACTGCATACAAGTGGTAGATCAGGAGATGATCCCCGCTGGGGGGGGGGGGGGGGGATATCTGGAGGTTTGTACCGTGGGAGGGGATTGATTATAGTGGGGACTAGAAGATTGCTAATGGCAGGAGCGACAGACAGTTCTCCTAATACACACAGACTTAAGAACATAAAGCATTTCGAATAGCAAGTACTGAGTAAGTGTAAAGTGCGAATGTTTTCAGGATGGGTAGCAACAAATCGTTTTTCACCACAAAATTTTACGCATGCGCATCTGTCGTATACTTAGTAGGTATCATCTCCTTGTCGGTGGACTATACTTACCCATGAAAGATGGTACAACTGCGTAGTGTACGAACGGTACATATATTATGAGTCCAGCCACGATGAAAAGACCAGCGTATAGATACTCGATCTGAGGCTTCTCTATGATCGGCGCAGCAATCAGATACACCGAGATCGTCAATACCACAATAGGAATGATAATCGGCACCTGCAACAAACATGAGATAGGTTTCCTTTACATGACGAATGTCACAGTAGGCTACGTAATTACTGTTCTGGTATCAACCTAAGTTAGGGCCTGCATTTCCAAATGCATTTTAGGGACTCAAAAAAAATAAAAGAAAAAGAAATAAATTGTGTAAAATTGTTATCTGCTATGCAATAGTCGCAAATGTTATGATTTATAAAGAATGGGTTTGAAATAAAAATAAATCAAAAATAAAATTTATCCTTCTGTCTTTAAAAAGACGAAATATATTTCAAAGCATGATTTCACGCTTCCGCCGCGATGTTGATTATATCTGCGCTCTTCTGGGATATTACGCGGCGTCGTGTGTTAATTGTTTACCGACGTTTCGGGACAACGTGTCGGTCCCATCTTCACAGGTAATTATCACACGACGCCGCGTAATATCCCAGAAGATCGCAGATATCGTATTTCAAAGCACTTTACAAACACCCTTTATTTTTAAAAGTGATATCACTAAGATACGGTATATCCCTCTGTACACACTGCAATGAGGAAGTAAATTCCCCATTACTCTCCACGCTGTCTCTAACAGTATTGCTGCACTTTCTTCTCTGATGTTCTGTTCTAAATTGGTGACAGTTCTAGAGTGACAGACGTGTATCTTGCTATTGAGGCATTTCCAGAGAAATTGGTCACAAGAGAACAAAATCAAGAGATATTCCAAGAGGCTGAATATCCCAATTACATTTAAATTTCACTTCGTAAAAATTTAAAAATAATAGCTTTAACCGAAGCAATAAAAATGCAGACAGCACATCCTAAGTATTACAAATAAATATACTGTAATTCTATAATAAAAATGGAGCTAAAAATGTAGGAGTACCCCTGAATAAGGTACGTACCAACATGTCTAACAGCAGCCGGAGTAGCGTAGTCGGTATAGCGACTACGCTACGGTCTGGACAGCTCGGGTGTTCAAATCCTGGTAGGGCCAAAACATCTTTCTCTTCTCCAAACGTCCAGACCGCCTGTGAGGCCAACCCAGCCCCCTACTTAACGGATACCGGGTTTCTTCCAAGAAGCGTGAAGTTAGCCACTTGTCTACATCTCGTGCCGCGGTTACGAATGAATGGAGCTATACCTTCATTCCTATGAACCTTCATGGTGTGTATAGGGAAAACTTTACCTTACTAACATATTTACCATTTAAAAATACTGCAATTTTTCTTCACAGTAAAGGGCTATTCTTTCTACAAACACAGCATTAACTGATTCGTTCTTGTAACTGAGATAGACTGTGTTTGCTGAACGATACGAACTAAATCTACATACGTAAGTCACACTAATTTTCATCTTTAAAGGATTATGTGTGTGTTTATGACTGCAACCCATCAGCTGGAGACAAAGGGAGCGAATTCCCGAAAGGTCGTAATTACGAGTATTAAATTTGGCTGACACAATATATCATGTCCCCTTCTCCGATTACTTCATGTCACACACAGCTTTTATTACAACAAGACTCATTTCCGAGATTTTAACACTTTAAAGCAGAGTGATTTTAAGACGTATCACATGTTTTGATGTATAAAAGTTCTTGACTTTTCCCACAGTGTGTGCTTATGCATTTAGTATGTTTGTCGGAAGATATAATAATTATTTTCACAATAAACTCTACTGAATTTGTCGTTGTATTGTTGATCCCGATAACGTTTCATAGTTCACAGGATTAGCTAACACTTCGACTATCACAGATCCGTATCTTAAATATGGAATTACACGTGACAACAAAAACACTTACGCAACTCTAAATTTCATTCTTAAAAAAAAATCAGGAAGGATTCTTCGACCTACAGAAAGATTGTGCATATTTTACAGGAATAAATTACTCATCACAGAAAGAAGGGTGTAAATTTCTTCACGTATTTATTGAATTACTATCACTTCTCCTTGTGTTTCTTCCTTCTTTCGCATCCGCGCTCTTTCCGTGATTCTGCAAGTGAAATGGCATGACTTTTCATCAGGCGTAATAAAAACTGACACGCAGTTAAATTGATGTTAATTTGCTACAGTGGCGGATGATGTCACAGACATCTCTTGACAACGCTGTGCCCCCCTCCCACCCGCTTCTATCTTGATGTCATCTCTTGATCAAACCCAGGGACGTCTTAACAATCCTGACAAAATAAGAGATATCTCGCCTAGCAACACCATCTTTGGTGTTAGAATCATGACATAAATTTCCTTCTCCTGCCACTAATTCAATAATTTAAACCATTTTTGATACCCACCGATCTGAATAAAGCCTGATTGAGGACGAATATTGAAGCTTCGTAGAAAGAAAAGTAGGTATTTAGTTAATAAACTCAAGCAGTGAAAGGACAAAGTATGCCTTGCAAAAATATTCCCAACTGAATATTCAAGTCTCCTGGGATGTGGCTCTGTCACTGAGTCAGTAGTTCCCGATGTTTCGAAGGGCAGTAGTGACTTCATCGCGGATAATTCTTCTTTGATTTCTATACCATGAAGGTAAAACCACTATGATCGTTTGAAAAGTCGGAAACTACTGGCCAAAAAAACACAGCATCACATCCCAGAAAAATTCAGTTTTTAGCAACACCGTTGTGCCAAATTCAAATCTAGCATATTCCCATGTATTCATATTCGAGAGATCCAAGGAAAGTAGAACTAAGGTCTATTTTACCCTCAATAAGAACTGCGAAAGAAGTTAGATAAATTTGTCATCACGTTTTTTTTTCACCAACCCGTAAAATAATGTTTGTACATTCCATGTGCCAGTGCCGATGATATCAACCTTAGTCCTTTTTGCATGCCTAGGTCGTCTAATACAATCCGTCCTGTCTTTCCTTACTTGCGCTTTTTTTAGCATTTGCGTTTTTCCGGAGACAGGTTGCTGGCCTGAAGTCCAACCCCCGTTAACCTCGGACGACCAGGTATTTTCTGTCGGGGTTGTGCTCCCCTAGCTCTCATGTCCGAATTAACGCGTCCGGAACCCGCGTTTCGCCCCTGCATGTCTTAGCCGCCAACTAGCGTTGCCCGGGGGTCATGACATGGACATGCATACATGGGACGTGACAGCAATAAGTGGCATATCTTGTGTTTTACTCTTACCCCTCTGAGAACAAGAGGTGCGCGCACAAGACCACATACTGCCCCTTCGGCATATTGTACGACAAATAAAAGTGATGAGACTTGGATGGTTCGGGCATATACAAAGAATGGAAGAACATCGAATATCTAGGAAGATAACCAACTGGATGCCAATATTACTAAACAGGCCAAAAGGTAGACCTAAAGATAGATGGTGGGACAGTGTACGCGGAGATCTGAAAATTGTGGGTGTACTGGATTGGAAGAAGAGTGTTTTAGACAGAAAGTATTGGCAAGGAATACTTGAGCAAGCCAAAACCCATCCAGGTTTGTAGAGCTTAATATGAAAAAGAACCCGTAAAATATTTCCCAGCAGGTGGCTGCCGCTTGTTTTGGCAAGCGATGGACACATTCTAAAAGAAGTGAGGCACTTAACTTGGCCAGGATACAAAAATGGATAATTCAATATCTGGGTCGAAATATAGACTCATCACCAGTATTGCAACAGTTCTCCTTGGTCTTACTATAAGAGACTTCTCTGAAAGAAGAAACTGACGGCCTAACTCCATCGCTAGGAAAGAAGTCAGTTATTGGACATGATCCTCGAACAGCTCCATCCACCCATTCTCAAAACCAATTTCCGTAAAAATGCCTCCTTATACTTCTGTCATCAGGAGACAGCTTTTAGACAGCTATTCTAATTACAATTCGGAATGAATCACCTTATGTCTTCCATCTTATTTACACAGTCCCATCGTAAAACATATTTAATTATCCAAATACTAGCTAACCTCTTTTAATCAAGCTTCTCCTCACATAATACCCGTATATTTTACCGAATATTTACTTCATCCTTTTAGTTCCAAATATTTTCCCGGGAATCAATTTGCCTACATTTCAAATTTATATTTTTTCCCCCCTCAGATTACAAGACAGAGTTCACCAATCATATAAACTACATAATGTACAGCAATCCGAAAATATCCAGTGCTTCATATGACTAAATATGACGACAGACAGATTGACACGATATTCTATTAAATGGGTTTGTTTTGTTGTCATATGGCGGATCACAAAACTGTTACAGCAACTTGGTGAAGTCACAGACAATCACGTCATGCATTATACCTCAGAACACTTCCTCGCACATCATTTCTAATTAATCATTCACTAAACATTCTAATGACAGCGTCATTTCTTTTTTGTGTGTATGGCTCGACAGCCCTATATGGGCCTGGGCCTCCTCGTTTCGTCGAGGTTTCACGATCACACACTTTAGACACACCACACTCGGTAGGACTCCTCTTGACGAGGGACCAGCTCGTCGCAGAGACCTCTACCTGACATCACACAACACTCACAAGAGACAGACATCCATGCCCCCGGTGGGATTCGAACCCACGATCCTAGTAAGCGAGCGGCCGAAGACCCACGCCTTAGACCGCACGGCCACTGGGATCGGCAATGACAGCGTCATGATAGATATTTTTTTTTAAGTCGTCCTCTTCTACCTACTCCGGTTTTCCCGTTTCAGTGTCGAGGTTTGTAATGTCTTTTGATCACACTGAGAGACACACCACAGTCGGTAGGACTCCACTGGACGAGGGATCGGCTCGACGCAGAGGCCTGTACCTGACAACAACACACAACACTCACAAGAGACAAACATCCATGCCCCCGGTGGGATTCGAACCCACGATCCTAGCAAGCGAGCGGCCGAAGACCCACGCCTTAGACCACGGCCACTGGACATGATAGATCATAAGTAAATAAAAATGCATCTTCCTCTCCAAATCCTGTCTTATCTTCCTTCACCGTCTATGACTGCATGACTTTTCTCTGTTAACCATTAAGATAAGAAATGTGGAGCCCAGATGTGTAAAACGTAAGCATGTAGAGTTACGTGTACTCGGGTTATTATTAGTAGAGCTTGACGTCATAAAACCTCGTGGTCTGTGAGATGAATGGGCCAGATTGTCGTTACAAACAGTGCTCAAAGAAATATCACTCATGCCTGAAGGGTTGCACGTGTTTCCGCAGTCCATCGCTGATTCCCCCAGTTACTAGCTTCTAGGGCCATCAAAAGTCCACAACTCCGAGCAAGATGGTTAAAGATATAACGTTGCTAATTTTATGCTATTCACACCGTGCATGTTCTTACAATTAATACATCAACCAACACAAGCACTTAATAAAATACAATAATTAGCGTGTAGGGCTCGTACTCCTTTGTTCTAAATAACTCCCTGATGATGGCACCCCGGTGCCGAAACATGTAGGAGTTTAATAGCAGTCACGAATTGTATTTTATTAAGTGCATGTGTTGGTTGATGTATTAATTATTTCTGACTAAATTGTTGGGGGTACCTAGTTCGGATTTCGGCAGTGGCACTGATTGTCCTGAGATTTCGTGTGGTTCCCCTCAGTCCTTCCGTTTACCTGCCTAGACTTTCTTCTTCCGATGGCTCTTCAGCCCGTTTCCTGGCCATGGCTCTCAAGGTTTTCTCCTCCAATCATTCTATACATTTTGCCGCTCCCAGTCAGTTACTCATACTTAGCAGTTTTACATCATTCTTTCGTACTTTGTTTTTCCAGCTATGCCTCGGCTTTACAGCAGGACTTCGTCTTCTGAGATTTCCCTCCAGAATTCATTTCGGGATTCTGTTGTCCAAAATCCGCATTACATGTCCAGCCCACAGTAATCCTTTTGCACAAATATACATTATCAGATCGATGTCTTTATAGTCTTTAGTCTTTACAGTTGTTCATTGTACCATATTCTCCAGATGCAGATAACCTGAATTTTCTCTCAAAGGAAGAGACCATATCAATACAGTATCTTAAATTTAGACTATAACATTGACGGCCTTCTTCCACCTCTTTTCCAATTAATTTTTCTTTATCATCAAATAATTCGATGCCATATAATGAGCTACTGGCAGAGTCGTTAAATAAACTACGCATAAAGAGAATAAATAAATGACAGGTCGCAGTACAGGTTCATCTTTCAGTACTTCATATTTATTCATCTGTTCAAGAAATTTACTTTAAATTGTGAACTTTAGAGTAATGACACCGCGGAGACTCTTAAGTGCTTACCAGAGTTTCGGCCAAAACTGATGCCTGCATCTTCACGGTAAGAAACCTCAACTTAAATTTTTATCTCCTTCAAAACCTCAAACATCACACTAGGATTCCCGTACCATTACTTTATCTAAGATGTTATCAGCTTGTTCGCAACAATGAACACCGAGTCCCATAATTCGACTTCCTGTTGTGGCTTATTTAGCGAATCTACCGGTATCTAGATTACGTGGAGCAGATGGAGGACCAATGGATATGAATGTGGAGCACTGGTTGAATTATAATCGACCGGGGAAACCCGAAGTACTCGGAGAAAAGCCTGTCCCAGAGCCACCTTGATACATCCACCCAGCTCTCGTCGCCACAAGCCGCTGCAGAACCAAAGCATCTAAAACCCGGGCTAGAGGCCGTTTTCGCAGTTTGAGGAAAATCTCAAAGGGCTGTCTCCAATAAGGAGTAAAATTATTGGTTGTTTAAGCTACGTTGTCTGATCTTACTCATAACGAACGGTTTAAATATATACTGCTAGATTATCGTGCCTTCTGACGAACGTGTAAAACAGTTGTTCTCAACCTGTGAACCGCGGAATCCAAGGGTCCGTGAGGGGTTATTTCAAAGTGCCTGCAAATATACGTTCTGGGAGCTGACTGAATCATGTCTCGCACATATGCCACTCTTTGTCAAATACGTGTGTTTGTTATTGTGATTAAACAAAATGTGAATTTATGTAAAACGGTTACCGATTTCATAAGAAGCTTGGTCATTGTGAATTCTATTAACCACTTAAAGACTAAAACAGAGAAAGAGATAAAACAACAAGAAACACTGGGAATGCATCGAGAAGCACTTCCTTTATTATTATTATTATTATTATTATTATTATTATTATAGAAAAGTAAATTTTACTGCTCTGAAGGTTCCCAGGCAGTGCCCGCTCGTCCTCCTGGTAAAGGTTAAAGACTAAGATTAACCTGAATTATACGTAAAGATTCAGTTCGTACCGCGCAGTAAACACACTCCGTCTGGGTTATGAAAACCAATCTGTTAACGTCATGTAGATAAATAATCGCTGTTTTTATGTTAACCATATAAGATACTTAAATGCACTGCGTGGCCGAAATGTGGAAATTTTTAACACTGAACCAGTAACCAGTAGGTTTTAAGTGGTTACCAGAGCCTAAAAGTACAAATATTGGCATACGAGATTCTATTACGATTTATTAAAGCAAGAAGGGGTTCTCAATCTCCAAAAGGTCGGGACACGCCAATTTGAAGTCTACGAGATACTTCGTGAGAAACACTGAAGATTATACGTACCTTATACGGCCGCGGAGCGTTGGGTTTGGTGAACCGCATTACGATCAATGCCAACATAGACCCGCCATAAAAGATCCAAGCAGTAAAGCTGAAGAAATCGATTAGAGAATCGATAGTGCCGGACATTACCATGGCTACCGCAATGAGTGACTGCAAAGAAAAACAGCAGTTTCTTTAGTGCTGAATAGAAATTAAATTATTGTGAACCACTTGTTTCTAGGACTTTGTCCATCGTCTTTATTGTGAATAAAATGTAAAATATAAAATATATAAAATATACGTTTCGGAAGATGGCTCTTCTTCCGTCTGCAGGTCTGAAGACGGAAGAAGAGCCATCTTCCGAAACGTATATTTTATATATTTTATAGTTTACATTTTATTCACAATAAAGACGATGGACAAAGTCCTAGAAACAAGTGGTTCACAATGTCATATACCATCCTCAAAACCTTTTAGAAATTAAATTAACCCAGGGATGCATAAATTTCCAAAATTCTAGGAGCCACCTCAAAATTTCAGGCGCCAGAACAGTCAAATGACACAAGTTACATACCGGGGGAGGGGGGGGGGCCCACAAATATTAGGCGCCACCGTACAAAATTTATTTGCCTTGGCGACCTGGCGCCCGGATTTTGTGCATCCCTGTATTAAACCTATGGGGGGGGGGGGGAAAAAATTGCCAAGTAGTGCCAGAGCCGGTCTGGATGTTTTGGCGAAGAGAGAACTACAGCTCACGTAACAGGAAGTTAGACAGACGTCATGAGCTCCGTAATATACTGGGAACGTAAGTCCATATTTAACATGATTCATCATGTTGTTGAAGTTTGTCCTTCTAATGCAAAAACTTTCACTTAACAAATTTCAAGAGAAAAGTTCCGGTGTATTTCGTTCCATTATGTGTTAAGAAGGCATTCAGCAGCGCCCATAAAGGGAACAACATTTTAGGTCCTGCACAGTCCTGCGTGTTGCTGCTGTAGCATACACGAGATACGGTGGTTTGTCTCCCACGTCTAAGCACCAGGCGTCGTTGATGCAGAGTTACGTCTTCTACAATGTGATTAGATACTGATAAAGAATCAGGGCTTCTGGGATATAAAACCGTGTGGACTGGTGAAGTCACTTATGTCCAAGTAGCTTACTATTAGGCGGTATTATATCCACAGACACTGCAATCGGCTACACATTGACACAAACGCATACCAAAAGGCTAGTCATAAATTATGCATCAGCCATTATCTTTTTAAGATAATATATTTGGCGTAATTTTAATTCTTGCCCTGATAATGCCTCTTTGAGCTGAAACCGGTAGCCTAATTACGTATTATAAGTGAAGTGTTGGTTAAGACTCTATGATTGATAAAAGTAAATATATTTTTATATTTGGCGTAATTTAAATGACCACCAGATGCGCCCTTTGCCAGGATGAACCCAGTTTTTTTTTAAATCATAGTCTACCAGGATGGGCGAATGCAACCTAAAATCAAAATTTCCCTGCCGATATATCGAACATTCTTCCTTAAACTAGTACTCCCGCAAGGACTTGCAGAGATAGTGTAAATTGCAATACAGGATTGACTCACGTGGAATATAAGTCCTGGCGCAGGCGTGTATCGTCTGACATGAACGTACGACAGGATATCCAGGAGATGGCCCTCACGGCTGGCGGCGAAACACAACCTGTAGGACAAAACGTTCATCACCAAAGATAAATATAAAGTTGTCTCTGTTCTGAAACGCCAAGCAATAAATGCGTGTGGGAGAGCAGACGTATAATTCCATGCATTCTTATTCTGGATACTAGACGGCGGTGTGTGGTTAGCTTCACGCCTGGCCGTTTTGCCCCTTTGGAAAAAGCCATCGAACATGCGCCAGGGCCGGTCTAAACTCTTCAGACAAGTGTAAAAATCTCTTGCCTCTTCCGGCAATCGAAAAGATATCCCTCAATGGTCCGGCTCGTCGGATAGTCACTACACAGACTAAGCTATTCCGGCTCTTTACACATTTATTACACACACCTTACAATAATGTGCTATGCTCGTGTATGCGAGAGGCAGCTCACGTAATGCAGCTCATAGAATTCGGAGGGCAGTGAGGTCAACAGTCGGCTGAGCCCACTTACAATCTCGGTAGCATCCAGTCTCTAGGCACAAAATATTTTTCTGCAATGTCCAGTCTCTCAAGGACACAGTCCGGTTCTGATTGACACCCAGCCTTCAGGGACACACTTCAAATCTTTGGCAATCCTCAGTCCGTACGGGAAACAGATTTTCCAGTCTCTAGGAACACGCTTAAGATACCCCTGTGATAAGAACCTGTCCGTAGGGTCACTTGTAGGATCTCTCTGATAACCTCTAGTTCCTATGAGCACACTTCCGATACACTGTGGATCTCGTACAACATCCAGTATCTAGGGACATGCTTTATATCTCTGACAACCTCCAGTTCCTAGAAGCACGCTTCGGCCCTCTGAAAATATCCAGACCCTAGGAGCATGCTTCATGTCTCTGGTAACCTCAATCCCTAGGGTCACACTGTGGATCACTGATAGTATCCATTGTCTAGGGACACACTTCAGCTCTCCGAAACACATCCAGTCTCTTAGGGAAAACATCAGGTCACTGGTAACTCCAGGCCCTAGGAACACGCTTTACCCCTGTGATAACACCCCGGTCCCTAGGGACACTGGTAGGATCTCTCTGATAACCTCCAGGGCGTAGGTCAGACTCACCTTCCTGCAGCGAAGAGCGTTCCGTTAGCCGATCCGAAAGTCGATATTGTGACGGATAGGGGCATCAGCCAGGCCATCACCCCCAGGATGCGGTTGCCAAAAGTCTGCGGACATAGATGGGCTACACTGTGTATCTCTCGTCTTATACACCTCCCCCACCCTCCCACCGTCTTCTTGCTCGAGGATCAGTGTAAACTTTGGTCACGGTGTCAAACGTATTGTTATATTCTTGGCCTTCTCGAAGTTGGCACCGCGTAATCTGGTCAATGGGTATCAATGTTTCGGAGTAACATACTGCCCCCATCTCTACTAGGACATAAGCCCGAAATATTGATACTCACTTACCAAACTGTACGGTGTCATAATCCAGAAGACCATAATGTTTATCTTCACCATTGTAAAGATGCCGTATTATTGAAGTAGTCTGCGATGAAGCAACTAATGACGAGAGATTTTCTAAAAGTGACCCGTAACAGCAGAAAGGCCCTTCAGACGGATGGCCAAACAGTCGCAAAGAATCTGCTACATATACTAAACACAGCAGGAAAATACATTTACAAACTGTATTAATTCAGCAAGAACATTCGAATCTGGAATACTGTTTGGAGGCTGAATTCGTCAATATCCAGTCATATCATGAGAATTGAAGTTCTCGTGGAGGCTGCTATGAAGATCAGAGTTTTATAAAATGTGACACCGTGTAATCTGGTAGAAGTGTACCGACATTTTAGAAGAATGTGCTACCTCCTCTATCCCCCAGTGATGGAATCAGCAGTTCCTCTGAAAAGTCCGCATTTCTACCAGAGTACATGAGGTCACATGAGCGCAGTGCGCATGCGTCAACAGCATTCTACATTTCAGGCTATTAAACCTGTACATTCCACGCTGCAGATTATCTGTGTCCGCAATATGGCCAGATGATATCATCACACTGCAGTGTTTCAGACTGCGCAGTGGGGCCAGATCATATCACTTACCCCTCTCCAGGTCTTCATCCTGTGCAATAAAGCCACATACTACTTATTCCACTTCAGGGTTTCAGGCTGTGCTGTTAAGGTCAGATTATATCACTTACTTCTCTCCAGATTTTAAGCTTGTGCAGTAAGGCTACGTATCACCTATTCCACTTCAAATTTTCAGGCTGTGCAGTTAAGGCCAGATGGAATTACTTACCCCTCTGCAGGTTTTAATCTTGTGCAGTAAGCCCACAAATCACTTAGTTAAGGCCAGTTTATATCACTTACCCCTCTCCAGGTTTTAAACTTGTGCAGTAAGGCCACGTATCACTTATTCCACGTCAGGGTTTCAGGCTGTGCTTTTAAGGCCAGATTATATCACTTACTTCTCTCCAGATTTTAAGCTTGTGCAGTAAGGCCACGTATCACTTAGTTAAGGCCAGACAATATCACTTACCACAGCTACTGCTTCTGATTGTACCAGCTCAGTGGCAGACATAACTGCCAGGTAGGAGACGTTGATGAGGGCGTAGCATAGAGTCACCAACGGGATGGCGATAATGATAGATCGAGGGAGGTTCCTGAACAAAAACCGTTCAGATGGGTTATAATTGCGAGCCTCCTAAACAAAACAATACAGCACTCTTCAACTACAACTCCCACTCTACTATTTCACAACATCAAAACCTGAACTCGTTCAAAAATTCTTTGATATTCATCATGTAAAATATTTCATATGTGTTACTGCTTAGGTCTATTACAGAAACCTGCAAATAGACTGTCTGCTGATTTCGTAAATTATCTTCAAAATTCGTGGGTAAACCACACGGAGTATAAAGAGAAGAATTACATTTTCAATTTTTCTTTTTATCGATAATTTAGCAGGCATTTAAGAGGAATCCTATGTTTGTCTAAAAGCCAATTTCAGAGCGACTGACAAATAACAGCTAGTTTACCTGGGGATGCCATGGATTATATTATGCACTACGCTCATCAAATTTTCATCTTAAATTCAATGCATATTCAATATCACAGTCCTTAAATAAATGATCTTATTTTAATGGGATTACACACGAGCTGCTTGAAGGTAATGTTCTTCAACAACAAATTGAGGCACGTACTTCCTTCGTAACATAAGAAGTACCCCATCTTGTGAGTCTGGCTTCCTAAAGGATAAAGCATATGTCATTAACCCATATAAGGGGATTATGAAGTATAGCACCACTCACCCTTAACCCCGGCACTAGTTTGAGGTGAGTGGTCAATTTCAAGCCCCGGCAGCTATCTCCGGAAAGAGAAACCGGTACCCATCGAGTAAATGGCTGGCTGGGGCCCCAGGGCCGATCTGGACGTTTGGAGGAAAGAGAAATCACTTGCCTGTGCCGGTATTCGAACCCAGAATCGTCCATCCGTACGAAAAATTATTTAAAAATTAGAACATCGAATGTTCATGTAATAAACGTGGTAGTTTTTCTAAATTCTGTTGTAGCTTTAACAGTAGCGGGACACGACCAATTCCTAGCAAGCAATAAAATTGTACAGCCACTTTGCTTTGTTAACGGGAGAACGGAGAAAATTACACAAAAGTCTTACTATTATACTCCCATTTACCTCTA
The DNA here is from genome assembly GCA_021186555.1 of Reticulitermes speratus. NCBI lineage: Eukaryota > Metazoa > Arthropoda > Insecta > Blattodea > Rhinotermitidae > Reticulitermes > Reticulitermes speratus. Next base: position 28,729,617 of record JAJKFL010000011.1, on the reverse strand, counting down.
GGTCACTCTAGTCGACCTTTCGTTTCACTTTTTCTGATTACATGACCCACCCAACTCATCCTCCTAGAATTTACCACCTTCATAACAAAAAAAAAATTAATAATAATAATAATAATAATAATAACAGATGAACAGAAACGTCCAAACTATGAAACCACGATTGCTGAATCGGTATAGTGACAAACCTATGAGTAATCGTGGTTCGATTCCCAGCACCAGCAAGCAAGAGATATTTCTTTTCTCCAAGAATTAAATGACCGGTATTGAGAGCTATTCAGTGGGTACCAGGGGATGGTTCCCCGTGGATAACGCGGTAGGAATCTGAAACTAAGACTTTTATCACGTGCATAGGATAAGAATGTGTGGAGTTGTATTTCCACTCCTTCCCCTACCACTTCATGGAAAGGCGATTATTTAAGAGAAGGAAGAAATTTACTTTTACTCTTCCATTACCCAATTCTTTCATCCTCGCATCACTTTCTCTCATTTAGGCCCAAGTATTCTCCTCACCAATCTGTTCACAATAAATTATCAACCTATGTTGTACCGTTAGTAGGATAGACCACGTCTCACATATAAAAAATTATTAATCTCTACTTCAATTTTACGGCCACTTCCATAGCTTAATTTTTACGTTCTTCACATTATCTGTAATAAAAATGCAAACAGCAGAAAATCTGAGTTGGGGGTTTCTATATTGAAGTTATACAAACCTGAAGCGATCTTCAGTTCATACAGCCCCCTTGATGTATGCAGCCGCGCGCAGCAGCCACACGTCATTTGGGTTGCAGAACCGTACCGGTCAGGGGCAACATGAATTTTCATTCATCTTACATTTTCTTTTCAAAAGCTAAACATTAAAGGACGGAAATTTGTTGGCGGCCAAGATAACCAAGATAACCAAGATCCCTAAACCATTAATATCAATAACCATGGCAGAAATACAGCACATATGTACATATGATAAGACATACTACCACACAAAATATTATAAAATTATGTTTTGAAATATAGTAATAAAATAAATAAAACTTATAGTGCATTTCTACCAGCGCACCAAAATTTAAGGGTATCTAACCGTGATAGAACATACAAAGAGGAGAAACGGCTTGTGAAAAACTAGAAAAATTCTGAACACGTGACTTCTGCTATAGAGTGCTCTTCAACACCGGCGCATAACTTTAGAGATGGTGATAGTTACCATGTTCTGTTACAATGCAAAATGTCGTATACTTTTAAAACTTCATAACACAACATATTCCTGACATCTAGAGTTCAAGCACTCTTAAAATATAACAAATTCACATTACTGGGCTCATAAGAAGTTTCCTTTTCTCTCTCCAAAATAATATGCCCAGATTGAAGTGTGGTTAGCCCCTAGTAAACCTCCCAACGTTTACCTCGGTGCACTGTACGGACCTTTAATTCTTCACATGCTGCTGGCCTCGGTGCACCTTAGGTCGTGAATGCAGTGAAGTATAGGCTACTACAAACTGCAAATCACTCAGTCCTGCGCAGCAGTTCACATTTAAACCCCAGCTTCATTGAAGGTTTAAATAGATATTATTTTTATTATTATCATTAAATACCTATATTATCGTCTTTCGTGTATTAGTTTTTAACTAAATAATTTTATGCAATCACATAAGCAGATAAACCCCAAGAATATTCTGCGCATAATAATATACACATCAAAATAATTATTAGTTACAATATTCTATTGCATGAATTTTAATATTGTATATCAGGAATATACCTTAATTTGAAACACAGATTTTACGAAAAAGATTTTGCTCCGAGTAAGAGGAGTGTCTTACATGAAGCTCAAGAACTCCGCATTATAAATGCCTATAGATATCATGAAGTTTTGAACTATCAACATCATTTCATTCAGGAAGCTAATTTATTTCGAATATCGCCTTTTGAATTACAGTAATAAAAGTGTTCAAATTTAGAAGTTGTGTAGCTGGGAGGTAACTATTACCATCTCCTAAAAATGATTCAAAAAATATATTACATTACTTTCAAGGAATGGAAAATATGACAGAGCATTGAATAACATCAAATCAAAACCTACAAATATACTTGAGAACTGACAGAAAAATCTCTCGCCTTGTATGATAAATAAATGTATTTTAACATGACTGGTTGATACTCTAAAAGTATGTGAGATGTGAGGCTATCACCGTGGTTACGAGGAAAATAGGATGTGATGCCGCATAGTTTTGTACATGGCTACTCTGAAGAAGGCAGCAGTATGTTCCTTCGAAGCCACAGTTCCCATCGGCCACACCGAACGGCGTCCGATCCAGGAGACAGAACTGTACAATCTAAAGTATTTTAATGTCCAGACGAATTAAAATACTGAACGCTGGTAAAATTATTGCGACCGATTGTTAGAATTGCTTCACTACTATTTCTCGTATTAAAACATGACGGTAAAAGACAAGCGGATGTATTAGAAAGAGCATTATCCATATAATTTCCTCCGCAGGATTTATTAAGAAAAACACACGCCGTTCTGAAAATTTTAGAATTTGTTCTTTTTTTCGATTTTGGTTATTATTTTGAAAAATGCTCTGCTAATATTCCATACCCACTAACACCAAAGAACTGGCAAAATTTAAGTATTTAAGGAGAGTTCCAAAATCATGAATGTAATATACAGTGTGTTAAGTGAGGCATTCACAACTCAAATTTAACAACTCGGCGATAAAAGCATATTAATATATTTGTTCCTTGGTAGGATTGTCATGCATTACATATCGTAAAAGACGAATAATCTAAACAGACACTTCGTAAAGACAGTGAATAAAGCTGTGGTATTTGGAATCGTGGTTGCAACCAATTGCATTCCTTATACTTACAATCTTTGGAAGAACGTACTTATATGAAGCTGAATTTGAATGAACAAAAGATAATAACAAGCGGAATGAATATTAACAAATAAGCAAAATCGCATGAAATTGACTACAACCTCCGAATACGTCATGCAACATCTTACGCACACATTTGAGGACAGTGAGTACTGGGTGATGTGCAATCAATATGTCTTTTTTATGCCCCTTAACCTCCGAGTTATTTAAATTCCATTTGTAAGTACTCTTCTGTAACACAATGTATAATGTACATTATCTTCAATTTTTTTTATTTAAATATATCTCTAAAATGGTCTATTCTCCTTAACGAATAAAAATCCGCAGTGTTGTAATATGATTTAAATAACAAAGGTAATCTAAATTAAGTGTCCACGATACTGTGACCAAACCTCAACGAAAATGTAAGAAAATGATCATGGTATACCAAACAAGTTTTGGAGGAAATTCAGTTTACACAAGATCTACGATATCACGTGACTGACCTACCTTAAGGCGTTGTTTAAACTTACTTTTGATGGAATAGTACACGTGTGGTGAAATTCAGCAGGAACGATTGGAAATGTGAAATCTTCTCTTTCAAAAGTGTCTGAAAGTTTTTAAGTTAGACATCCCGTTGTGTTTTCGTATAATTAAAGGAGTAGAAACGTTAAGACAACTTTATTTGTAGTATTTATTGCAACAGGTTTAGATCCTAAATGATCATCATGAGGCTAAATACTTATTAAAACACATAAAAGCCACACTACAAAACGAAGTTGTGTCAACTGTTTTTACTACTTTAATCTCTGAAAGTGTTCATTATTTCAAATATCTGAAACATCTCTCTGACAACTTAAACACACAACAACAGCCTATCGTCAGGCCCACTTCAATCTCATAATTGAAAACATGATATTTGTTTCGTCCATTTATAATACGTTTAATGATTTTCACACCAAATTATTAAACAACTACTAATTACACAAAACCTACAAAATACACACGGGTTTACATTTAATTTTTTTTAAATAAGATAAGAATCGCTTAGTATTTTACACGCGAAGTAATTTTTTAATCTTCTCGCTCTGATAAGCAACATATTAATTTAACATTCAATAACACACTGCGTGTAGCAGAATCCCTCTCCACAATATAATACTCGGCCAGTTCTACAAAAAAAATTTTTCTTATTTTTATGGAAAACAAAGAATGATTACCGTGTTCACAACAGTTTTAAAATGACCCCTCTCATGAGCCACAAAAATCGAATCCACAATTTCCATCCAATTTTTTTAAAAAATTCCAATATTATCCTCCAATCTACGTTATGTGTTAACAGTCTCTCTCTTAACTTCAGATTTTTCCTAACAAAACAATGTATTTGTCATCTCTCCCATGCGTTCCACATGTCCCACCCACCTCACTGTGTTTTATTTGGTAACCCTAATAATATTTTGCGTGTCGACCTCGGTGGACTAGTGGTTAGCGTGCTCGCCACTTGACTCAAAGTTCGCGGGTTCGATCCCGACCGATGGATTTTTAAGGGTGATAAAAATCCGGAGCACCACTTCCTTCGGAGCCGTCGGTCCCATGTCGTAGATTTACGGCATGTAAAAGAACCTTACGGCATGAATAGAACTAGTAGTGCTTGTAAGCGAAATTCAAGCGGCCATTTCTCACCCAAGTCTCCTGACTGACTGCCAGATTGCTCTGGCGGTCACATCAGGATTGAGTTGAACAGCGCGGCCAGTCGGCTGGTCTCCGAACTGTCACAAATGCGCAGACCACGTAACCTCGGAAAGAGGAGGCCCAGGCCCATATAGGGCTATCGAGCCATGGTTATTATTATTATTATTATTATTATATATAATATTTCAAATAGTTCAAATCACGACTCTCCTCATTACACAATTTGCAGCTCTACTTTCTCCCCATAGTGTGAGAGACCAAGTTTTACTTCCAGAAAAAACACCGATTAGGGTAACATTATGACAGATAATACTGGATAGTACTCCTGTAAAATTAGGTCACGCAAAGTGTTCGTACTTCGATAAGTGTTGTTAGTATATCTCAATGAATTAACTATTTGTATTTAAGTATTATTCGAAAGAATTATCTGATGTCTTGCCTGTTCAGATTAAAAAAGAATGTTAAAACTACTGTAAGGTGAATGGAAACGAGAGTCTGGAGACAGAAATGCGTATAACAATTTCCATTCACCGTGATTCACCGTGAATATCATAAATGTAAACTACAGTTCCTCCAAAACTATCGGCCTTAATATATGAGCAAGTATCTCTTTGGCAGTTTCATGCATAAATTCAAGACAATAGGTTAGTATCCTACATTACATCAAAAACATTTCAACAGATATGTGATAATTATTACATTAATTACATAACATTATTTTAGTAACCCAATCTCTGAAGGTCCTGTAAGGGATGAATGTTATCAGCTTGCATGATTTATTTTAATTCTTAACATACTTTCAAAACTTTGTACATACAAATGGCCCTTGAATTATTCTCAAGACATTCGGTTGCCACAGAAGCTGTGAAGTTTCGCGAAGAGGGTAAAAAAAAATATAGAACCAATGATACAATTCTGCCAGTCACAACCATAAGTTGTTTCAAACACGTCACTTCAAATTGCCATATTTCGTAGAATTCGAAAATAAATTTCATAACTGGTAGTCTGTTATTAACGTTAACAAAACAACCCAAGCAAATAGAAAAATAATTATCTCTGGAACGGTGGATAGAATTAATCACGTAATTGTCAATAAACATTTTACATGAAGATCTGGTTGTACGCCCGGATAAGACGTTCAAAAGCAATCTTTAACTTATTATTATAAACAGATTACTTTTCAAAATCATTACAAAGATCTGATAGACTTGCTAATTAAAAGTCAATAAAGTAACGAGATTTGAGGTCTTCACGGATGATGAAGCTTTAAAATTTTTCGTCTTCTGAGTTATGATACCGTCCACACTGGTAAGTGTTTATCAGTGTTCCCGGAAAGACTTGCTGTCTCACATTCATGATTGGAGGTGATAATTGATCATTCTATGACCATTTCTAACGTGTTACATTATAAGCGAATGAACAAAAAGCACTGTTAACAACATACACGGCGTCTTATTTATCTTTACCCTAAGCACGGTAATTGTCACTTTCACTCCCGGCGGATGCAGGCTTTCTATACGGTAAAGACGCTGTGCTCAGGGACACGAAAAGGGAGACACTCTGTATAAATCAAATTGTTACGTACAGGGCATACACAAAAGAATGGTGCGGTATCAAAAGTAAATAAGCGAAGAAACCGCACCATTCTTTTGTGTATGCCCTGTATAAGTATAAAATCAAATTAATATCAATCATATCAAATTCTCATTTTCGAATCCACGATTTTTGTCTCAATTTCAGTAAATTCCACTGTACTATGTAGACACGTATCAACGTGAGTTTTACTGAAACGGAACATATGACATATTTTGAAGTGGCAACAAGGCACTGGTATAACCATGACCCACTATGTGTAAACTACCGCAGGTTCAGCTGGCTGGGACGTACCTGTGATTACAAGGAAGACCTCCACGGTGAGTTACCCTTAAAGGTGGTTGTTACTTTGGCTGAGATACTGCAATTGAAATATAAGACAGCTACCACGGGAAAAAAAGAACTCAAAGGCAGAACTAAAATAATCCTATCCATATTTAACTATAATATAAAAGACGCAAGCACTGATCTTTAAAACACTGCATTTCAAAATACTATTTAACTAGTTACAGTAATCGGTGCTGAAGGCTTTTCAAATGTGATTCAGTATTTTAATTTATTTTTGTACCCTATGCATATTTATTCAAGTAACATCCTATTACATTGTTTTTTTTCGATATTAATATATTTAAACTTAAATTTTGAACGCGTTATGTATTTTTACCTAAAACCTGGCTAATTTTATGTCACAGATACATGATTAATGTAAGAATATATCTCATTACTTACACGGATGGGTTCTTGATCTCTTCAGTCACATAATTAAGGTTGTTCCAACCGTCATAAGCCCACAGACCAGTGTAAAATGCAGTGGCGATATTCCCCAGGGAATACGTCGTGCCTTCGAATACATTTTCCAGATGCTGGGTGTTACCTACAATAAAGCACACGGCACTTTACGGTCATGGATACAGAGATGAATTTGATAATCAATTATAAACTAAATTCGAGTTTCTCACAGAGATAATGCTGAAGATTCAAGGGAAAGGTAAAAAAGGGTAAATCTGTCCCTGTCCACACCATGAAGGCATATAGGGTGAGTAGAAGTGTAGCACCCACTATTTCTTAACTTCGGCACTATGTGGAGGTAAGTAGTTAATATCACGCACCTGCTGCTTTAAACCTTGGGAATAACCAACGGCACCAATTAAATAGGAGGCTGAGTGTTTCCCCTAACCGGATTGGACGTTTCGGAGAGGAGAAAAATCTCTTACCTAGGATTCGAATCCACGATCATCTAGCCGTAGGCTGGTCACTATAATGACTACGCTATCCCTGATCCCTTTTCTCAAGTCTTTAGAGATGGATGTTACGCCGTGTCGACCGGTAAACAGTTACTGACGTTGGTAACGGTTTTAGTGGTCTCATCTTCAGGGTCAAACAGTCCTTTAAGCTTAATGGCAGTTTGTGAATCACATGTACACAAGGTTAATTTTGTCAAACGTAAATGCATTTTTTTTCCACGTTTTCCGTTATTAATAGCAAAACACGCGGCGCCTTACCTTCACGGATACATCCATCAATACAAATCACAAATGTGGTAAGCTCCAAGGTGGTAGTAAGAAAACTAAACTCTCAGTATGTTAATTTTTTCCAATCTAAGTATACTTTATCAGTAAGAACAAGTTCTAAATATTACTCACGTGTAATTGTACAGCTTGCACCTAGTGGATTTTCTCACAGCGATTTACTTGTTTAATTTGATTGAATATATTTTTTTTTTCCAAAAATGTCCTTCTGAAGAAAAAGACATTGCAGATATATTTACAAATAAGTCACTGCAAGAATAAAGGGTCAGCCGACACTCATAATCATGTGAAATTTCATAAATTCAAAGCTTGTGGTTGATTAACAGACGCAGGTAAATATCACACAATAAACACTGTAAAGGAAGTAAATACAACAAGTTTAAAAAAAAACTAGAGACAACCATCTGCTGAAGATAACGTGACAGCTTTACAAAGACTTTCATGGGCTTCATATACACCAGAACTGCAGTAAGCACTAGAGTTTCCGCTCATAAACTTTTTTCGACTTTTCTATTTATTTTAACACATTGCCTCCACCGCCGTTTATATTGCTTCGCATTAATAATAATAATAACCACGGCTCAACAGCCCTATATGGGCTCAGGCCTCCTCTTTCCGAGGTTACTGGGTCGTGCGCATTCGTGGCAGTTGGTGACTGGCCAACTGGCCGCGCTGCTGTTCTATCGATCCTGATGTTACCGCCAGAGCCATCTGGCAGGCAGTCAGGAGACTTAGGTGAGAAATTACCCGAATTTTGCTTACGAAACATTTCTATTCATGCTGGTAAGGTTCTTTTACATGCCGTAAATCTACGACATGGGACCGACGGATTTACTTCCCCTCCGAAGGAAGTGGTGCTCCGGATTTTTATCACCCTTAAAAATCCATCGACCTCGGTCGGGATCGAACCCGCGAACCACTAGTCCACCGAGGTCGACATATTGCTTCGCATTAGGAGTATTAAATTTTATAAAGCAGCATCATCACCGACTTGGCTACATGAAAGTGAATCCTGACCAATGAATGCAAGAGACTTACAAAGAATGCTGTCAGTAAAGGACAGTTAAAGGATACGTCAGATCATGGGAGTCCGAATTTTTTATGGCAAAGGGCCACATATGTTATTGTGGACTGGTTTGCGGGCTGCACGTGGAAAATAACACTAAATGGTATACCTAACCGCCTAAATTACTGTTTTATTTTTATGTTATATACTTCATTTACAAATGTGGCTGCCGGCAGCATAATAGAAACTGGCGGGCCGTGGGTTGGAGAACCATGCACTATATAAAACCATATGTTATGGAGGTTTTAGGAAAGAAACTGAAAAAAACCCATAGAAATAAAATAGGCGAAAAGAGGTAAAAGGTGGACAAATAATTGAGACAAACGTACAGACGAAAAGTTAAGAAATCTACCTCCCTCGGTGCACCGTGAGTTCGTGAATGCATTTAAAGATAACACAAATTCAAAACGCCTCCATCCTGGGCAGTAGCCGGAATTTAAACCCCAACATCGCTGAAAGTTTAATATAATATATTCTTCATGATTTACTCGTATAATTTGTAACGTCATTTGTAATAGACTACAGCCAGTAGAACCAATGCAGGTGAGAAAACTTCATTAAATCAAATAACAATCATACCGTTAGCGGAAAAGTTGAAGGAGAATCCGCTGCATTCTCTACAGACAGCTTCAATACACTGAAGACAAACACTGTAGTCACTTTAACATGAAACCGGGTAAATGAGTAAAAAGTACTGAAATTACAGATTACTGAGGATCCCAAAACAGTATCGACGATAGGGTCAACGTCCCAGATATGAGAGACGCTAGACGTCGGTGTTTGATTAACTGAGGAGGTAGAAGTAAACGCGGGGTGGGGATGAACCTCAGCGTGTCGCATTACACCGCGTCACTAGGCGTGTAGATAGTGAGAGTCTAGGTGAGAGAGTGGCTGATTTAGTGAGCGACGGAGAATGTGAATGGACAGGTGAGTGAAGGCTGAGTGGGTGGTTGAGTGAGTGACTGACTGATGAGTGAGTGAGTGACAGAATAAGTGAGTGACAAAGTGAGTGAGTGAGTCCCTAATTGCTCATCCAGTTGGGCCCTGAGTTTCATCCACCGTCTATAAAACGTCGTCTACCAAAGCTGCCTTTTCCGATGTTTAAGCCCTCGTATCTTAATTTTACCATTCATCTCCATCTTATGTAGGAACAAAATGCATAGAGCTTCATTTCTTCGCTCATACACACTTCCATATTCTTAGGGAAAAGGCCTAGTTGAGAATTACAAAATAAAACATATAATTTTGATTATTTTTCAACTAATAATCTAATATCTTTATTTTACAGTATTTACGGTATACAAAGAAAATAATCACAAAATTGTTCCGATAACCACTTTAGCTAACCAGGAGTACGTGAAACAAAAGTTAAAGGTAGGAAAATATAAATAACATTAGTGAAAAAAACTAAAAAATACTCTCCCTGATGGTGAACTGGTTACAGCAGGATATGTTTCGGTCGTTTATGTTTGTAAGTTTTGTATAAAGAGATCAGGTCTTCTAGAGTATAATTTCCGATTTGTTGCATCAGGGGTTTAGGATGGGATGGACAGTTAGCAAAACATTTGGCCGTAAGTTGGTGGATGAAATCTCGGATGGATTCAATATTAAGAGCGTCGTGCAAATGAGAGATGGGAGTACCCTGGGATAGTCACCCATCACTCGTAAGGTTTTGTTTTGGACGCCTTAGTCTGAGGTAATTTGAATACATGTGGTATTGCATACAGTGGCGGCGTAATTGAGAAGTGATGGGATGAGTCTTTTTTTTTTCTCTCTCTCTATGGCTCGACAGCCCCTTGGGGCCTAGGCCTCGTCATTGTACGACGCTTCACGATCACACTGATAGACACATCACACTCGGTAGGACTCCTCTGGACGAGTGACCAGCTCGTCGCAGAGACCTCTACCTGACAACACACAACACTCACAACAGACAGACATCCATGTCCTAGGTGGGATTCGAACCCACAATCCTAGTAAGCGAGCGGCCGCAGACCCACGCCTTAGACCGCGCGCCACTGGGATCGGCGGGATGAGTAATTTATATAGGGTTCATTTGGAGGTTTGTGAGAGTGTGGAGTGTCGAGTAAGTAGGGGGAAGTGTTACAAAGAGTACCTGTGGCTTTGTTGGTGACGGTACGTAGGTACTTGGTGTGGAGAAGTTTTGGATCTGGAAGAATGCCTAAATACTTTACGTCCGAGTCCCATGTTCCCCTCAAGAACCACTCCGAACCCAACTGAAACTCTTTAGCTATATAAATGAGGGCTTCATGCTACGTCTTTCGTGAAAAAGGCAAAATAAATTAGTATTTACGGCAACCAGACTTCAGTGAACACATGTCATGGCCCCCTGTATATACTGCTATTCGATATATGCTGACTTTTTCTATTACTCACACAACTTGTAAGTTTAAGCTACCAAAGTTTGGAGGCAAATCATTTTTATTTTAAAAAAAAAGACTGTAAAAAATGAGTACATTTTTCCTCTACAGACCAAAGCCTGAAAATTCAAGTTAAAAGTCAGGAAAAATCTAAAATCATTAGAAGGATCCTCCACAAAGCTAACTTAATTTCAGCTCATGCATTTTCTTCTAAAACGCTGAGCGCGTTCCAGCGGGTTCAAATTACCTAATTTAATGAAACACAAATGCAGTTTATTTCATACAGACTGGAGAATTGGTTTTGTGAAGCCCTTTCAATGCAAGATAAATCTGCCAAGCAAAAATACCCACTAGAAATAATTTTCCTTGTGACAACGTGAAATGTAGAATTCAATTCTGTAGCTTTCATGAATATTAATACAAGAGAGATATATATCACATTTAATGGAATCAAATTACAAGACCAGCGCATTTATGTGAGTTTATAACGCCTCGGGGCGTTGACTATGAAAACTATTATCTTTTGCGATGTGAAACCATGTAATTTGGTGGATAGAAAACACTGTTTTGAAGAAACGCCTTGCCTACTTCTAATTTTCCTATTCATATAGCATGAAGATTTATGCAGCAGGTATCTCCGAAACGATGCTAAATACTACTAAAGCTACAAGGCATAACATCCCAGAAGAAATTGTTCAGATACTTTTATGAGTATATTAAGCTGAATACACAAATATAAAAAATAATTTAAAAAAGTTGCATAAGGGATTAAAGTTTAACTGGCCGCCCATTTGATGGAATTATATTTTCCCCAAACTACGACTCCATTAGCCAGGAATAGGAATCAGTTTTAGGGTAAGTGCATATATCCGTGACATAATATTGTTTACAATAGGCAAAGGCCTTCTAGAGAAAACAGTGGAAAATATGAAAGCAGAAAAGCCAAAAACACGAAGAAAAACAGGAAAATAAAAAGCAAGCAAATGGAAGAGAGGAGAAACAAGGAAAGAAACAGGAAAAGAAGGGAACAAAAACGAAAAAGGAAAGCAAAAGAGAAAAAGAAAAACACAAATACAAAACGAAAACCGAACAAATAAATAAATAATCAAGTGAAGGTGGAGAGAAACAAGACTAGAGAGAAAGAAGAGATATAACAAGAAAGAGACAAAAGACAAAGCAACGAAGTGTCAAAGTTAAATCCTGAAAATGTCAAATGCCAGCTATTATTCATTTCAAAATTAAAAACCGTTATAACCATGACATTTTAATCGTTTATGTTATGTTATCGTGTTGGCGTTTAAAAAGTACTGTAGCAACAAACTGCCTCCATCTTCAGGGCAGAATTAAAACAAGGTTTTAAATTGACAGATTATTTATATAAGCATGGGGTAATAGGTCAAGGAGTGGCCAATCAGAGCAACAGATGTGGAAGGGCTGACACAAACATGTGCATAGTTCAATAATTCCAAACTAGATAGAGCTGAGCTCTCGTATTCATGAGAATGCGCGGAGCTAAAAAAAAAACTCGCTTTATTACAGAGGAAGAGGGGTGGGATTTCGTATTGATCGTGTGTTCCGTCGTGACGTAATGGCGCTCCACCATTCACGTCGCCACAACCCCCCACACTTCGACGTGTCTTACAACAAGCAACCCCTCCCTTGCAAGAAATGTGGCTGATCACGTGAGAGCTGTTGGCCTCGCTGTAAATTTGGGCGACAACTGCTTTCTATGTGGAACCAGTATTATGCTCTACGGGTAATCGGTTGTCCATCTACAAGGGGTTTAATCCAATAAAGCACACTGGTTACTACACGCCCCACCCGTTTTGGCGTTAACAAAACTCATGGAGTGTATATGTGTATTCTGCGTGATTCTACAATGAACATCAATTATGCCACTAAACATCATTAACCGGTCGGTTTTGTAATGGAGACGTTGTGTGTCGTTCTGATGCAGGAAATGAATTTCTGTATGTTACATTATTCAAATATATTGCACAGTGCCGGCCTTAGCAAACGCGGGGCCCGATTTCGAACCTTGTGGCGGGCAAATAAAAGTTATTGTGCAGAGCAAAAAGGACAAACCTTTTGGTATATTAACGTAAGTTATAAAATCAGTCCGGGAGCTTTGTGTGGTATTATTATTTTTTTTTTCCAATGGCTCGACAGCCCCTTGGGGGCCTAGGCCGCCTCATTTTTCGAGGCTTCACGATCACACTTTTTAGACACACCACAGTCAGTAGGACTCCTCTGGACTAGTGACCAGCTCGTCGCAGAGACCTCTATCTGACAACACACAACACTCACAAGAGACAGACATCCATGCCCCTGGTGGGATTCGAACCCACAATCCTAATAAGCGAGCGGTCGCAGACCCACGCCTTAGACCGCACGGCCACTGGGATCGGCGTGGTATCATAACGCGTATTTTTAAAAATTACTAATGCGCAATTCCTCCATGAGGGGGGGGGGGGGCCGCAACCTCGGGGTCCGTTTGAGTCAAATCGGGTCAATCAGCCTAAGGCCGGCCCTGTATTCCGTATTTCTGTCTACGAAGGCTGACAACTGACAACTTCACAAACTTCATGTCACATGCCCTTCTTATGATGGGCTGCCGTAAGAGCCACGCGCTACTCTGCTACGTCACAGATTACGATGTCAGCCAGTGTGTGACTAACCCTCACAAAAGGTATTACGTTCAGAGCGACAAACCAAGTGCTAATCCCATCTATCGGAGCGCTGCTGTCTGTTTGTGCTACCTTCTGTTGCATGCTCGATGCTCAACTCTTTCTTCAGCATCAAATCCTTCTTCACACAGAACACGTTCTGTTTGTTCTGTTATACGTTCAATGTTCTAATGCTTCTTCGGCCTCAGAGAGTATCTTACGGCGAAACAGGATGCGATTATTCACTTCTGCACATTATCCCTGCCATAGCTGAGTCTATCATATCGTGGATCTATTTCATGCTAATAGAAGTCTGTGTCCTGTGTTATCAGCCATTCCTATCATATTTAGATTCTTGGCTGTCAATATTTTGCTTCAGTGCTAGAAACTGGTAATCGCTCGGCGAAACATTCCACTGATACAATCACAGTCAGTGTAGGTTCTTTAGTGACAGAATTAAATGCTATGTTAGTTTATTTTCCGACAGACCCACGTGTTATTTGTACAGCAGAACAATATGTGATGCAATTCTTTTTCACCTAATGAATTACTGAGCCCCTTAATTCGGTAATCTTTGAAAGGAAATAACCATAATAATTCCAGCGTGTGTGGAATTTAAAAACAAAGGTGATGCCAGTAAAAATAGGGGAAACTGAAATCATCTCAAAATTATATATAAAATACCTGAGCAACATACTGCGAAAACACATCAAGGAACTACAGAAAACAACCATATACTGCGCACCTACTTCGGAAAGTATTAATGCAAAAGTTCGAAACATTCAACATGGGAAATAACAAAGTACGTGTAGCATGAATTGTACAGAAAGAATAGCTGCAACGCTATGTAACTTAGAGACGTGGTTTGTTCCAGGTATATGATTGTAAATACCGTGTATAAAGGTGACAAGGAATAATAATAAATATAATAACTGAAACACAGTCCAAAGAATTTACTACAAAATCTTATAAACTTATAACTTAGATAATTCGTTTGAAGAGAGTGATAAAGACACATGACAGAACATAATGTAAGACTGTAATTGTATTTTGTAAGATGTCTTAACTTTACATTATTTGAAACTGAAATTCTGAAAACCGTGCCCTTTATTGCGACGTCGATTATAAATTACAAGAAAAGTTTAATATGAAGTTGAAATATGGCCAAAATAAAAAAAAACTTGAACTGACGTGAACGCTATATGATAAAGAGCAAAAGATGAAGAAGGAATTCAAAAGTTTTTTGGAAGTTTGTTGAACGAGTTGCGAAAGGAATTTGTTTAAAATATTAAAAGTAATTCACAGAATTCCAATAATCTCTCTTTTGTGTTCAAATTAAATTTCTGTAGAAAATAGGCATGAACTAACTTTTTATTTCTTACAAATCTAAGGAAAACTTTAAGCTGAATTGCATTCACACGAAGAACGAGGCTAGTCCGAGAACAAAAACCAGCATATTTCACGTAAATTTTAGCGTTTTACAGAAAGCTATTTCATGCGCTCTGTGCCTGAGATACACCATAAAAGTAAAGTCCAGCTAAGGTGACGTTATTGTCGTGCCAGATCTCACCTAGACACAATCGATAATCTCTTAAACGTTGGACCAAGTCCGGAATAAACCTGATCTTCAATAAAGAAAATAATCTTTTTTTTTTTGTAAATAAAAAATCTGTATGGGGTAACGCTCTACATATTCTCTATACGAAATTTCTTCGCTTGTTATTTCCTTTTGCGGCAAGGTTGAAATAATTGGAAAAGATAACAATAGGTAAAAATAAAATTAACGAAGAATGTAAATTCAAATACGGGGAGTGTTTGCCACCCCTGTAATTTATTAAGCAAAACTTTAAACGCACTTTAGTCATATTTCAATCTGCGACTCAAAGACATTTCAATCTGTTTATGGCTATTTTCTTGGACTTCACCTGCCCAATTGTTTACATAAAAACAACAGCGTTTCGGGAACAGGATCTATTTGCCTCTTCAAGCTGACAGACTATAAACAAATTCCTATTATTCTGGGCCTCTAGATTCCCCCCATAGCCTACACTTTTCCGAAACGCTATGAGTTTTATAGAAATCAACAAAAATGGAAAAACTCCTAAAGAATTAAATTCAGTTTCCTCCTGTCATTCTTCAAAATTTCAATTTCCATCTACAGAACTACCTCAAAGGCCTCTAACCAATTTTCCATAAAGATGACGCTTGACTTTATATAATATTCCAACTATGCTCTTCAACTTTGAAATATACAGCAACAATGCCTGTTCAGAAGATGTACTATTCTATTATTGGGCTCCATTATATTCCATATTATTAACACACAGAATTTTGTCAAATTCTGTACAGTTTCCTGCATTTACCGCAAGCTTGTATAGAAAAGTACTGATCTTATTTTGTAGTGTATTCAAATACAGAACGTCAGCAATTTTACTGCTAATGCAAGTCGTTTCTATAGCCACGTGGACACAATTTCCAATTCCATATAGAAGCAAAGAAACATCTACGAGGATGGGGGACATACAGAACCCCCATTTTCAATAAATCCTCCGCTGAACAAGCAGCAAATACAGGAAATACGGTAAGCTGAAAGAGAAATTTGTATGCATTCCTACTTTAAAATATATAAACTGTTTCGAAGTTATGTAGTCTGAGATAAGGATAGCGTCGTTAAATAAATTGATATATATAATAAATAAAAAATATGCGGTCATGTTCGTAACGAAGTTATGTGCCTTCAACACAAAAGGTTTAGAGTGAAGCCTAGGTAATAAAGAAAAATATTTATAGATATGACGTCATCAAAAAAAATTGGATTCCTATGACCCTTGATGGGGTATTTCAAAATCAATTACCATCCAATCACATGCTTCAAATGAGAATTATGTTCCAAGTATCATCTGTGGAACTGATGGATGCCAAAGGTCACATACACAGGACACAGACAAAGTTTACTTGTACCCCCCATAGTCAGGGTAAACCCTGAATATGTAACTCTGACATTTCAGAGAACAGGATATCGTATCTCAGAAGGCAGTAACATTTACACTGTACCGAGATTTAATTAAGAACTTCAAGATCTATAGCCTACTTTCCATCAAATAGTGTTAAGGTTATCAAAAGACGGAGGATCAAGTTGGCGGGGCATGTGGGACATATGGAGAGGGAAGTGGTGCATACAGATTTTGGGTTTGGTGGGGAAACCTTGAGGAAGGAGACCGCTTGGAAAACCTAGGCCTAGATGGAAAGATAATAATAAAATGGATCTTAGACAGGAGGGAAAGTAAAGTTTGGAGGGGTTTATCTTGTTCATGACAGGTAAAAATGGCGACAACTTATGAACACGGTAATGAACCTTCGGGTTCCATATATGGGAAATTTCTTAAATAGTTAAGGAACTAGCAGCTTCTCAAGCAGGTCTTTTCTCCATGGAGTTAGTTAGTGATGTGAATTTCCAAAAGGATTAAGTGAAAGCAAAGTCGTAAATTCGTGCCATAATATTTCGTTATTAAGTGAGGTCTTCTAAGTACAAACTTTGCCTATACTTACCTTCTGCCAGTTTGTAAGCTCCGCCACAAATAATTATGAGGATGGCACCCAGCTTTGCCGCTGTGAACACATTCTGCACCCCAGTGGCCAGGTTCACACTGTAGCAGTTGATGAAGAGGATCACCGCTGAAACACATCAATATGGCACTGAAGGCAACAAGCAGCGTCACACAGCGTCGCATGTGGGTTGCACATTTAGAGCGCACAAAACAACTAGCACAAGAACAAAAAAAAATGTAAAGAAAAGTAAAGTCCCTGTAGAGGTATAGCTCAACTCATTCTTCACCTCGGCAATAGATGGAGTTGAGTGGTCAGCGTCACACCCCGGCCGCTTTGCCACTGAGATGAACCCCGGTACGCATTGAAAATGAGGCTGGTTGGGCCCAGAACGGGTCTGGACGTTTAGAAAAAAGAGAGAAATCTCTTGTCCCTGCCGGGGTTTGCACCCCGCATCGTCCAGTGCGTAGTGTAGTCGCTGTACCAATTACGCTGTCCCATCTCCTTCCGTGTCTTCCGTCTTTGCGTCTATTTTCATTAAAATCTACAATGTTTTAATAGTGTTATTTAAAGATCCCAGTATTCAGGGTGTGACACTGTTTAAAAATGTTTTCCTGAACTCGCTGATGCAACGCATCCTCCCAGAAGGCTTGTATCATCAGTAACACCGCTGTAAGAACATCAAAATCTTGTGTCATTTAACACAGTCACCAATTGCTAAGATTATTGAATACATTAGTGCAAAGCGCTGACGGAATGATACTGACAGGGCAAAACCAAAGTACTTGGAAAGAGACATGTCTCTCTGTCATTTGATCAACCACAAATCGCACATTGACTGGACTGCAATCAAATACAGGCCTCTGCTGTGAAAGGCAGGCGACTACCCGCCTGAGAGAAGGCTCGGCTTCAAACGGTCGTAGGAAGAAAACACGCTGTTACGCCACTATGACGATAAAATAAGCATATTATACCTTACAAAAAGTAGGTTGAAAGTGTGAACAAAATCTCGTGGGGTTTAAGAGCTCGCAGCTTCCCTGCCTGGTCTGTAAATACAATGGCAATCTTCCAGTCAGTCTTTACAGCATCTCATAAAGGTACTCATATATAGTCGTCAAACACAACTCTTGGCTGTTAAAGAACACTAACAGCTACATGTTTCGGCTCACCTCAAGTCGTGTTCAGACTGTATACAATTATGTACTGAGAAAAATGCACGAACTGCGTGCGTTAAAAGATTGTTAACAATTAAATCTCAATTTTATGCCACATATGGTAGGCTCATATTTTGTTTTGTGTGGCGTTAACACCAATAAAAACATACCATATGATCATACCACATATAGTATAAAATTGTCATCTGAATTTTTTCCATCTATTAACGCATATGATTTACGCATTTTTTCTCTATACATAATTATATATGGCCTAAATACGGCTTGAGGTGAGCCGAAACACGTAGCTGTAGGTGTGTATTAACAATAAAGCCTTTTGTTTGACGGCTATTTATGAGTAACTTTGCACATCAAGCACAAGGGGATGAACCAAATTACGTTCAACTTCCCGTAATTTGTAACGTACGTGCCTTGTGCCCTTTTTGTAACAATCCACGATGCACAGAACAAAGCTGATTATTTTAATTCGCACGTCTGGGGTATGCGGCTCCATAAACTTGCCCACAGTGGCACAAAGCCCTATCACGTGACTTGGCCACACCCAGCATCTAAAAATACAATTATTTCTACTTTCCTATTCTTACGTATTTAACAGTTTTGCTTGGTGGGCCACAGATGTAAACAGCAGTAAAAAATTCATTACAGGCAACAATTTGTTGTTTATTTCCACCAGAAGGCTGGAAAATGTCCAAAGGAATTTCTTAAAATTCAGGTACAGGAACCACGATAAGTGGTTCCCTGTCACCACGGCAAGGCGCGTCCTCGGGTTGCGGATGGAGAAACGGCCTGGTTAATGGTTAACCACGCAGACAGGAGGGAAGGAGGTCCTACCAACACATAACACACAGATAACTGGAGTACACGCTGAAAATAGGACCACGCTGCCATTAATTACTAATTATACTATAGAGGGTAGTATAATATACTACTTGATTTTATTGTAATTTTTAAAATTTAATAACTTTTAGCAGCTTAACAATACCACTAATTTTACAAAATTTTATACGATGTGGTAACAAATACTGACTCACTGTTATGACGTAACCAAAGAATTGGTCTATGTAAAAACTCACTTAAAATACCCCCTGATGATGGCAGAATAACTGCCGAAATGCGTATTGGGGCATCCTTATAATAAAGAAAACAGTGAAAACTGTCTTACTGCATTTGTTGGTACATATAATTCAATTATAAAAAGATGCACGGTGAATATAAAGTGAAATTTATTAATTACTTGTAACTCAGAGTATAAATTTAAATTCTGAAATAGTGAATTCAGCCCAAACTTTAGACAACTGGCAAAGCTGAACAACCGGCTATATTGAATAAAGTGTTTCGTGATTTTTCTCACAAAATGCAATAAAAGTACCTAAAAATGGTCCGCGACTATCTCCTACCACGTTGTTTCAAATGAATCATTCACAATCATTATCGTATATATGTCATACCTTTTTAAATAACTTTAAAAAATACTAATTACTTTAAACTAAATCTATAAGGAATATATACACATATGTGCACTAAGTCATGTAATGTACAATCACAAATTCAATTTCTTGTTTAATTGCAACTGATGTCATCTGGTAACACAGACTGAAATGCAGTCTAGTGCAAATTTGAGTTCTTGTTGACGGTTACAAGCACGTGTCGGCTGAAGGCGTACAATTTAGGTCTCACAGTGTAGATCCAGGTGGCACCAAGGGTAATTATCACGATTTCCGTGAGAACTAAAAGGCATTCCTCAAACTGAGAAGATTCAGTAACACACAAATTCAACCGAATGAAGTAAAAGCTCAATAAGTAACGTAAATTAACGACAGATGATGGACAAGCAATATGATTAAGAAAATTGTTCCACAAAATTTGTTTAGTAAATTGCGAAATGTCGAAAGGATATCTGCTCGAAGAATATACAGAGTGGCGCAAAAGTCACTTGACGCCTGATGTTTAACATACTGCCTCTAGTGTCAAGTGGATTTTGCACCACACTGTATATTATGTTTCAAATGCAGACTGGGGCATGATATGTGTTTGCGTATTTCTGTGTTGTTTGGTCCTTTGAAAATACATACCTTTTCCTCTTATAGGAAAACCTACAGAATTTCTGCACTCTTAAAATTGCGAAACACATAAAGAAATATAAAACGAAGGAAGGTCTTTTAAAGCATCTTAGAAAAAATATTACGTGTACAAATGCACTTATTCTTTACTTGTGAGACTTAGGACGACTTTGCCTGATTTGTTCAAAGGAACTATGTTGACACTCGAATCGAGGAAATGAATAATGCCACGAAACATCGCTGTCAGGTTATCCAATAATCTGGCAGAGATATAAAGTTATTGCCCTCTGAATTCCAGTCTGAATATTAATGCTAGAGCATCCCATTTGAAATATTCACAGTTATGTTACAAGAACTTCAGAAGTCAGTTAAATGAAAATAACACAGAAAAATTTAGTGGGAAGCTTTCAGATAAACTATACTCAAAAACCTGGCAGAATAGAGTAGAAATTTATTAAAATATAGCGTATAAATAAGTACTCTGTCAAGGGTATGAATTCAGCTTAGAGGATAGGTCCTAATTTTGGGCTTTAATGAACACAATAAACCTTACAGCTGAACGTGTTGGCCAGCTAATTACCTACGATATAAAGAAGGCCAGGAATATAGTTACTACACCATGCAGCTAATTGTCTCCCTACGTCAGTAGTCCGTGGTTCAGTAGGTAAATACATCAGCCAGCTATCCATTTAGTCCATGGGTCTCCAACCGTTTTATGGCAAAGGGCCACGCCCGTTATTGTGGGCTGGTTCGCGGGCCGCACGTGAAAAAATAACAGTAAGTGGTATACCTAACCGCCTACATTACTATGTAATTTTTATAGTATATATACGATTTACAAAAGAGGCCGCGGTTGGCTGGTTGGACGCTCACGATTTAGTCACACAGTCGTTCACTTAATCAGTCAGATATTTAATTAAATATTTCATTGCTTAGTAAGATCAGACTGTCGATTAGTTATGGTTAAAGATTCAATTCGTACCGCACAGTAAACACAATCCCTCTCGATTATAAAAAGACTACAAGTGATGTACGAGTACTCCACTGACTTGGTACAGAGACTGTGTTAAGGCGTCCTTTTCTTTCAAAATATCAAAAGGTTTCACGGTACAGGAGTGAACGTAATTTTATTTACGCCCATAAAGAAAAAAAATAGAAAATTTCGGATAGAAATTGATTTTAAGTCCTTCAGTAGAAAAAAGGGTTTCACTGCTCCGAGTTTCACGAAACTTACCAATACTCAGTAAAATCACGTAGAGGCATCCTATACCAAATTCTGCTAAAATCGGTCGGGTAATATGTAAAGTACGCATAGAAAGTCATTTACGCCCTTAGACAAAGTTCGACTGTCTCTGCTACTATTTTCACAAAACTCACAATTGCTTAATAAATATTTGTGAACATCTCTAATACCAAAGTCTTTCCAAATTGGACGCAAAATGTAGAAAATACGCACAAAATTTCATTTACGCTCTTATTTAAAGCGCCAATTTCACTGCACCAACTGTTACGAAAGTCAGAATTGCTCAGACGCTATGTGGAGAGCTCCACAAACCGAATGGGTTAATAAATTTGGAAAGTAAAGCTCAAAATTCATTTATGCGCCTACGTAAAATATGGCTGTCGCAAAGACAATTTAAAACAAAACTGCGTGCTCAACAATTTATTGTAGAGACCTCATATACCGAATTTTATGAAAATCGGACAAAAATTTTGTCGCCGATAATAAGTCGCCAAGAGACTGACGGAGAGACGTGGTCTCCACTTCAGGCTTTCTTTCTCTTTACTTTGTAAGAAACGCATGGGCCGATCCCTCGCCCAGAGGAGTCTTACCGACCGTGTGTGTGTGGTGGTGTGTGTGTGTCATTGAGTGTGATCAGGTGCAACAGTAAATCTCTACACCTACAATGAGTAGGTATTAGAGGTTAGACTAAGAAAGAAAGGAAGAAATAAAAGAACGCACTAAAACCAATCAATTAATGTTGTATAGGGTTACTAGCTAACTCCATGGAGCAGAGTCCTACCTAAGAAGCTAGCAGTTCCTCAGCCAGTTAAGACATCCCCGCATTTTACGCAACCCGAAAGTTTATTACCGCAATAAAAAGCGCCCACAGCCTGTCCCTATCCTGAGGCAGATAAATCCAGTCCATGCCTCCCCATCCTACTTCTTGAAGATACATTTTAATACCATCTATGTCTAGGTCTTTCAAGTGGCCTCTTTCCCTCAGGCCTCCCCAACAAAACCCTGCTGTATAGGGTAATGATAGCTATTTTGTCTGAGATCCATACAAAGCACAGAAATACATACTGTTGACAGAAGATGTAGATAACCTTGATTTCAGGCTTTCGCCGCGATGTTGATGAAATCTGCAGTATTCTGGGGTATTACGCGGCGTCGTGTGGTAATTGTTTACCGACGTTTCGGGACAACGTAATAATCAGTTTGTCACTTTACTGACTGGCTGTTCAGTTAACCAGTAGGTTTATCGGTTAGTTAGCAATTCAGTTCGTCGCTTATTCGATTATTCAGTATTTAACCTGTGAATTGGTTAATCGATAAGCAGTCCACCAGACACTCATTTAACAGTCGGCCCGTGAGGTAACCAGTGATTCGGTCAGTTAGTCATTTAACCAGTCAGTTGTTTGGTTAGGCAGTCAGTTGATTGAAACGATGTACGGGTTAGTCACTACTGTAAGAGTAGCTACGCAATACTATTACTGCTCTCTTCGAAGAATTTCATACAGACGTTTGGCCTCTCGAGTCTATAAAAGACCACAATGTGTTTCCCTTCTTCTCTCTCTACAAAAATGCGAACAGCCTATCAGTTCCGTAATGTGCCAAAAATTGTTATCTCTCTTAGCACTAACCGAATGGGCAAACTTTCATGTTCCCGAGACCACAACAAAGTACGTTTGTACGACATCAAGCTCTTTGACCGCTACCATTTGTTGAGGGCACTGACCTCCTTAATGATAGGTCATGTGAGTTTCTATACTCAGCTATTGGACAACGGATCCCCATCAGCCCCTGCTGGGAATACTGTGATGAACCCTGCAGATGATACGTAAACAGAGGGCTGTGAACTGATGGCGGACCGAACCAATAATTTGAACTTGCTGATCAAGATGGCTTTGAAATATAAAACCAAAATTATCGACTACAAAACCAAAAATAGGACCCTCCAACTATATCACAACCCACTGCTTCCACTACAACTGGATATTTAGTGTTATTTCTGTATTATATTGAGAGTGGCTATGATGTTGCTCACTATACTATTCGCCTTCCGGGTTCTGCGAAAACTTCCGGGTTCAGAAACTTCTATATTCTGGAATTCAACCACGACTCTCCTAACCATACTTCACATTCACATGGTTGAAACAAATCCATTAATCTCTTCCTAATTATCCCAATGAACAGGATATATTACAAGGGGCAGATATTGCAAAACATAAAATCCTTCAGATTGAGATGGTATGGACTAATTGAAAACATGAATGACGAAAGAATGCCAAAACAAAAATAGTGACTGCCAGAATGGAAGGAATGAGGAAAAGAGGAAAACCATGGAAAAGATTGAATGAGAAGGTTGATTAAGATCTGAAGATAATGAGAATAATAAATTGGCACACAGTGGCCAGAGATCGGAAGGAATGGAAGACGACTGTATTCGTAGCCAAGCTTGAAGAGGAGGAGAAGGAGAAAAAGAGGAGGAAGAATTATGTCAATGGTGCGTTGCTCATTAAGAAGTTTATAGCTAATCAGACGGTCAAGAAATTCCTCATTACCAAAACGTTTTAATTTACATATGGTTTATTTAACCCTTTCACGCTTCGTGTGAAAGCATTTCCTGACCAGTGCTCTCCGATATCAGAACGAGCATTTCTTTGAAGATTCCCTGGTTTAGACAGCTTGTCCTACTAATAGCACTAGCAGTAAGATAATGACGAATGTGTAGCATTAAAGTACTGATAATGACAGGGGAAACCCGAAATAGCCGAAGACAAATCCGTCCTAAAGCCACTTTGTCCACCACACATTTCACAAGAACCGGCCTGCAATCGAACACTGACCAGTGACAAAACCCGAGTTGTAGCACAAAGTTTAGGAAGTTGGTTATAAAAAAGTATTAATTATGGTTTAAGACTCCGTCAGCTTCCCAATTATCCAGGTTAGCTCAGTCGCTACAGTGACTATGCTACGAGTGGACGGTCTGGGTTTCCGTAAGAGATTTTTCTCTTCTCTAAAACGTCCAGACCTGCTCTGGGGCCCACTCAACCTCCTATCCAATGGGTACCGAGTTCTTTTCACGGGGGTAAAGCGACCGGGGAGTGAAGCTGGCCGCTTGCGTGCACAGGGAAATTACATTTACCTTTAAACTCTCTGTCTTTGAGTAAGAATTGTGTACGTACCTATGGCTAGGACAGCCACCATTTTGACTACACTGTTAGGCGGCTCGCACTCCGTGACGAAGGCTTCAACGGCGTACTTGGAGAAGCTGAGGCAGATGATGGCTAGCTGTGACGGCTTCAGCACTAATGTTGACACCCAGGAGAACAGGTAGGCAGGCATGGGACCGTATGCATCCATGAAGTAGGCGTACTCCGCCCCTGAACTGGTGTTCATGGTACCCAGCTCGGCATACGCGAGGGCGCCTGTTGTCAAACACGCAGACACTAGAACTAGAACCACTTTCTGGACTGCTTAAGCGCTGAAGATGGAAGTAAGCTCCTCGGAAACGTAAATAGCTATGTATTTACCATTCGACACGGCTTCGTGTCCCGGAAGACTTCATTACTTATCAACACCGCTGCGATAATTTCAAACATCGCAATGCTAGAGCCCTTGGGATAGAGTGTTAAACATATTATGCCTAAGAGGGATAAAGTGACAGAAATACAGCGAAAATTACATAATCGGGAGCTTCATGATTTGTACGCCCAGCCAAATATTACGGTGATCAAATAAGTGAGAAGGGCGGGGCACATGGCACGTACAGGGGATAAGAGAAAGACATAAAAGCTTTGGTGGGAAAACATGAAAAAAGATACAACTTGGAAGACCTAGGAGTAGATGGGAGGATAATATTAAAAAGGATATCAAAAAGTATGATTGGAGATTGTGGACTTAATTGATCTGACTCAGGATAAGGACAAGTGGAGGGAGGTTTTAAAAACAGTAATGTACCTTCGGGTTCCATAAAATACGTGAAATTGCTTGAGTAACTCAGGAACCATCAGCTTCTCAAGAAGGAATCCTCTTCGTGGAGGTAGAACCCTTGGGAATTTTAACACGTATCGGAAGGTTATGAGTGCTTAAATTTGGTTTCATGTTGCCTAATAATTATCATAAATTAGTCCCAGTAGGCGTAAGTAATTACTCATTACCTACGTTGTGTACGCTCGGTGTCCCGCCCATTAAGTCTATAAACTTGGCAGTTTGTCAATCTTTCATTCTCTCGTGAGATTTGAAGCTCTCACAGTGCTGGCCTTAAGATTAGTCTTATGGGTCGTGAAAGAGTGTAGTTTGATAGATACAAAAATTTCGGACGGTACCTTGAAGATGGAGGCAGCAGGTTCCTCGAAACAATTTGTACAAACAGTCCTCTTTTAACGTTTCGCTTTAAGGTTGACAAATTTTACTCAGCAGAGTCGATTAACGTGGCCCGTACTTGGATTAACGTCACTTTCTTTGACAGCTGACAGGGTCTTCAACGGCCAGACTGGAAGGTATTTTAATTAAGTCTCATGGAAGAACATGCTCCTTTCGATTTTGGTTCATGCTACGCTGCGCTTCTCAGTAATGTAACCCCCGCGTTAAACACGGATTTACTTCACCTATCTGCCAAAATATACGGCGTCTTCTCTGCAAATTTCTGGACATGAAATGTGCCATTGTATTTTGAAGAAGGATTATTACAGGGTTCTGAATATAACGTATTCGGGAAAATATCTAGAAACAAATAAATTAAATAAGCAATTAAGAATATTGAATAACCAGGATCTTCGGTTAACTGGCATTGTCACGCAAGAGGAATGCAGAGGGCACGTAACTCGGGAAAAATAGAAAAATAATGCTTACAGAAATTTGGTTGGAGTGCCGTTTAATGAAACGACAACATATAAAACCACGATGGAGATGGAAGAATAAATGTCGCAATTAATATCAGAGGAATATTTTGTGGATCATATCCATGTGCTTCTTAGCTCCCTTATCCATATAACGACTGAACTTTACCTTTCGTTTCATGATGATAATACGGCGCCTGATCTCCTGGGCCATGGCGTGGCTACACATTCTAAACAGACAGAGGAATTTGTAACATGCGAAGCTAAAGCATGGAACTCTGCCAGTACCGTGCGTTAAATTGTCGGTAAGAGGAATCCCTAGAATGTTATGTATCAGAGTGGATGTATGGAGGGAAGAATGGTTCAGTGCTTAAATTGTATTGGTTGGGAAATACCGTTCAATAAACGTCTTCGGTGTACTAACTAGGGATAGAGAGAAGATGTAGAATATCACAAAACAAATTTTGTTATATCTTAAAGTTCAAGTACATGTCCATAAACAAATATGCACTACAGAGATCAGAAACACACATAAAATGTTAGTCAAAAAACTAAGGGGGAAGATATTAGTTGCAATACCTATACAAATATCCTAGGGTAATATTAAAATGGATCTAAAGAAACAACACAATAACGTACTAGTACGTTGGATTCTGAGTCAGGCCAGCACAGTAACAAAACTTCGGATTCCATAAAAACGACAAATTTCTTGACCAGCCAAGCGACTATTAGCGTATATAGGAGTATCTTTCTCTGTTCAGTTAAGTGCACGTATTATGCAGCTTGTCCATTTGGCTAAGAACTCTATAATAAAAAAGTAACAAATTTTAATGGCATTCCGTACAAGTAACCAGTTCACTGACCCTTGATTTATTTAACTACGCTTTTCAGCTGCACAGCGTACACAGCACCGGAAGACAGACTTAGTGTGAATTCTGAATTGGAAAGAATATCGAGGTGACTGTGGCCTACTTTAATTTTTTACCCCAGAATTTTCCTTAAATAATCATGACGGCATGAAGCATATCCGAAGTATGTATTTAACCTGCAATCAACCGAATATGAACCAGGGGTGCCAAATTTTCAGCAGCCACCTAAAAACTCAACTCACTAAACCAGCGACACACGTGAGCGGCACTTGTCACGTTTATCTTTGTGTGGGCGCTACCTGACCGATGGCACGCCTGTCTATCTGTCAGGAAGGCGCCGCGACGCTTCCACCACGGCGTTTAAAGACAATGCATGCCAGAAGGTGTTCAACAGAAATTAATGTACTTGGGCTTGGAGTGTGGCCATCAGGACTGCATAACTATTTTGGCGGTCCTTCTGATGCACGTGTAAGAGTGCTTGTAGTCTCAGGGACTGGTACGGTATGATTAAACGTAATCCGAAGTATTTGCAAACAAATAAATGACTGCATAATGCAAGCTATTCCTTCATTTCCACGAAGTACAATTACTAGAGGCGGCCAGGATACTGTAGTCGGTATCGCGAAAAGCTACGGGGATAGAATCCCGGTGGGGGGCGAGATTTTCCGTCCCGGGGCCCACGCAACCTCCGGCAAAATGGGTACCACGTCTTTCCTGTGGGTAGAATGGCTGGTGCGTCGTGCTGACCACCGACATCCTTCTAACGCTGAGGTTGCGAATGGGTTGGAGCTACACTTCGGCCTCCCCTCTGTGCCTCCATATGCAAGTCAGGGGGTGACATTTACCTTTACCTTACAATACTTATATTTTAGAAGTATAAAATTATAAAAATGGTCTCGTGCTTAATTAACCCTTTCAAGCCTAGTGGTTATTATTATACCACTATGCGAGATTTCAGGCTTCCGCCTTGGTGTAAATGAGATCTTCGCTCTTCTGGGACGTTAAGCAGCGTTTATACTCAGTTAGCGACGTTTCGGGACAACCTATCGGTCCCCTTGAAGATGGGACCGATAGGTTATCCCGAAACGCCGCTAACTGCCTATCAACGTTGTATAACGTTCCAGAGAAGCGAAGATCTCATTGTGTTACCATGTTTAACATTAAAGGATTGTAAGTTCTGCCCACACAGTGCATTTCTGTGTTGTAGGATCTCAGAACAATCACCAATTATTTCCCTATAAGCATTGATTGGCTTTTATGACCGAGGCGGTTTGTGTATATATAATTACATATAATTAAAGCTAATTTTCGTCTTTGAGGGGTTAAGCACCACAATATGATTAGACATCGAAAAGAGAAGTTAGAACTCCACCCATTTTTAATCTTGACACAAGAAATAGGGACGTAAATTTTTTAATAGTGGTCACCGTGGTCATGTTTCCTCGCGTGCACGGACCGTAATAATTATTTCCATAATTTGACAGACTACCTTTAAGACCATACAAAACAAGACACGATATGACAATTCACGAAACATTTTAAAATTTTGCATTTTCAGAGCTGGCAAAGCGTGTTTATCTTGTCCCGTTAATGTGCAACCTTGCACTCACATTGGCGTTGACAAGACAGTGATGACATAATAATGCATAACATGAAGCTGAGGCGAAAATAGATTGGTGAGTGGCCTAGTGGAATTTGTAGCCATGACCAAGACGGAATACGAAGAGAACATGCCGGTACTTTATATTGGCCATTGCTATAGGTACTTACATAGGAGTGGCGAATGAAGTGCCTTAAAATATGGACAACAAAAATATTACTATAGAAATGTGGAAATATGTTGCGAAATTATTGGAGTTAATAAGTATGCTGGTGTAAATAAGGATTCCGTTCTTCTGGGAAGTGAAACTCTCACTGGGGAATCAGATCCTGACGTTTCTAGGCAACGTAGCGGCGTGATCTTCAAGAGTCATCAGGAGAATGGAATCCTCAGCTAAACGGCTGCGAAAACGTAAAAACTCGCGAAATACAAATACGACCCTTGATATTGTCAATAAAAATAAGATATTTGGTCCATTTCTTTCTTAACAGAGACAGTAATGGGATGGTGAGTTCTACAGAATTTCTGTGTGTGTCAATGTTTCTATTTCAACGTCGCAGCCAGTCGAACGCTTTTACGAAACATGATACGAATGTTAGGCCATTGCAGGATATCTCAAAGTCGTAATTTTTAATTTCCTACAATCGATGTAAGCAACATGGTGAACACGCGAATTCGTGACGCAAGACTGACACTAGCACCTCTTACTTTAGGATTCCGAAATGGTGAAAAGTAATAGATCTTGGTAAATATGTAAATTTTGTTCAGGTAATACTTTTGTAGTTATTGGGATTGTGGGTTCGAATCCCGCCGGGGACATGGATGTCTGTCTCTTATGAGTGTTGTGTGTTGTCAGGTAGAGGTCTCTACGACGGGCTGGTCCAGAGTCCTACCGAGTGTTTTGTGTCTAAAAAGAAGTGTGATCGTGAAGCCTCGAAAAATGAGGCGGCCTAGGCCCCCAAGGGGCTGTCGAGCCATTGAAAAAAATATATATACTTTTGTAGATTATACAATAAGACGGAGCCGTGATGGCGTAGTCGGTACAGTGACTAGACTACGAGCTTAATGGTCCGGAGTTTGAATCCGGACAGGAGCAACAGATTTATCTCTTCTCCAAAACGTCCAGACTGGCTCTGGGGCTCAACGAGCCGCATTTTCAATGGGTACTGAGGGTTCGTTCCCGGGGTTAAAGCGGCCGAGGAGTGATGCTCCCCAATCACCTCCATCTAACGCCGAGGTTAAGAATAAGTGGAGCTATACCCCTACTCCATTTTCTCGGCGTGCACATGGAAAACTTTACCTTTTCAAAACAACAAGGTAGTCCTGTAGATATTTTTTTCTCAGTATGACGTCCATAATTAGTGGAGACAGGTAAGTACAATTTTACGAGGAGACAGATCATACACATATGAGAGTAACACACGTGGTTACGATGCGAATCTTTGACCTCATATCCGAAAATATATTTATAATCCTAAATTTAAAGTGTACCGATCCCGGTGGCAGTGCTGTTTAAAGCGTAGGTCCGCATCCGCTTAATTTCTGGGATCGCGGGTTCGAATCCCGCTGAGGGCATGGATATTTTTCTCTTGTGTTTTTTGTGTGTCTTGTAGCTAGCGGCCTCTGCGACGAGCTTATCCCTCGTTCAGAGGAGTCCTACCGTGTGTGTGTCTAATTGTGTGCGATCTAGAAACCTCAATAATGGGGCGACCTAGGCCCAAGTTGGGGCTGTTGCGCCAAAGAAAAGAAAACCTGAACTGTAGTTTGTAATAAGCAAGTTGCTTGGAAGCTCAGGGGACTGGAAATCAGTAACAAGTTCTTAAAGGACATAATAACAGAAATAATATCACGCTACTGCAGAACTAGACCTTTATTAAACAGGAGAACAAGCGTTATATGTTTTGCTCGTAACTGCTCCTAACTTTGATGGTTCCTTTCACGTGAGTTGCGCAAGGTGTAACTGCACGCTACAAAGGGGTTTAAAATGCTATGAATAAATGTGTTGAAAGAGACCAACTCGCCAAGTGGGTCACTCTCATTTTAAAAGAGGAGCTTCAAAATCGTTGGTGTCGCGGGACGTATGCGTGTTCTTGAGCATAAGACACGGCACAAAATGATAAATCCTATCGATGAGATGCTCTTCTACGTATCTTGAAGAAGGCATAGCAATTTCCTCCGAAACGTTGGTAACTAACAGATTCCAGGAGATCGTAAGCTCAGTGGCCATTGCCTTTAGAATCGTTCATCGCAAAAAGACTCGTAATTTCCGTGATTAATATGTAGATGCTCATAAGACATGAAATAATATCTCCGGCCTAAAATGGCGCAAACTAAACCGACATAAGGGGAAACACTTTATACCTCAAATAATTGTCATGTTCGTGATTTTGTACGTGTTGCAACAGTAAATTTGTATCCACGAAGACTTAACAACCGCCCTAATGAGACAATTATTCAATATTTCAGCAACAAAAACACATTTAGAAAAATAAATAAATCGTCCCCTGTGCATGTCATGAAGGCATGCGCGGGGGGGGGGGGACAGATTTACAGCTCCACATTTTTCTTAACTTCAGCATTATAGGGAAGAAAAATCCTCGGTATCTATTCAGCAGGAAGCTTGGGTGGACTCCAGAGCCAGTCTGGACATTCCGAAGAGAAAAATGCCTTGCCTTTGCCGAAAAGAATCCGGGATGGATCAGCTAGTAACTTAGTTACCACGAACGTTTCAACTCTTGGGATTAATAAAATTTCAGAAATCTGACACTAAGTGCCTAAAAGGAGTAATATGTTTACCTAACTACCCGCTCATCGTTAGGGTGCAAGGGAATGTATTGCTCCTGGTAAGGACGATAAAAAAAACGCTAATTAAATTTTTAAACATAAAATTGTTACCTCGGAAGAGCATGACAACCTTCTCCTGTAAGACGGGAAACCACGGTGTATTGATCGACGTACAGAAACTTCTTCTTTCGGTAATGCCTGAACTGCTATCTAGGACGGAGCAACACCCTGCACCCAGACTCAAGGGAACTGCATTAACCAGTTCGTTTACAAATAAAGACGCACCCACAAATGCAACTGACAAAACTGTGGTATATAATAACTAATTACAAACTGCATCTGTAAAAGAATTTGTACTTGCTACGTGATTTATTTAAAATACATAATGTTTTAATCCGAAGAAAACATTGACCCATAGGTTTGAAATAATTTAAAACTAGTCTAATATCTCTTACAAAGAACGTATTATTTTTTTATCGGAATGACAAAACTTTTCAAGTTGAAAACAATTTACAATTTTTCTGTAATTAATAAGAAATATTAACACATCTGATCAGAATTACACAAATCTGTATGCTTAAAAAGCTTACCTCTTCTTGTAATTCGTTCTTAAAAATTAACGACTTTGATCTGAATGATGCAAATGTTAGGTCTAAGACAATTTTCAATTTTTCTGTTACGCATTTCAAAAAATTATTGTTCTTTTCCGAAAAGTTCCTCGAGGAAAGGGGCCGGAACATGAAACTGACCACTCACACTCCGTCCATATGTCTTCATGACGTGCACAAAGAGCAAGTTTACTCTTGTCTTTTCTTATACAAATCTAATAAAAAACAAAATAAATGTACGTCAACTATAGACAGGGGTATTACTAAGCCATACGATAGGTCAAGGTCGGTGCTAGCCCTGGATATCCCAGGAATAGCAGTTAAAAAGCGTTAATGTGTTAATATCCGTAATTAATTCCTAACGCTGAACGTAATATAGGTAAATAATGAGAGCACGAAGAAGGTAATAAAGCGACGGATGTTTACAACGGAAAGATTCTACACTGAAAGTGAATGAATTCTTTACAAGTTTCGCCGCCTAAACGTACTTTCTGTATAAATACATTAATCTTAGTTGTTTACTTTGCTAAACTGGGCTAACGCTGGATACAGCCGCTACAAAACTTGATGCCGAACTTTGTTCCACAGTCACTTTCAATGTTCGGCACGGTAACCACACTACAACCTTGGCCAAGGGAACTGCATTAGTACGAGACTATACATATCATCCAACGTAACTATTTAGTTTATAATACATACAGTAGCCGATCCCAGTGGCCGTGAGGTTTAAGGCGTGGGTCTTCGGCCGCTCGCTTACTGGGATCGTGGGTTCGAATCCCGCCGGGGGCATGGATGTTTGTGTTGTGTTTGTTGTAAGGACGGTAGCATGGAACGTAAAGTGACATGAAGGACGAAAGGATTTTAACAGTACAAAAATGGATCAAAGGGAAAAAACCACGGACAGGCAAGAAAAAAAATCCCACCGGGGGCATGGATGTTTGTGTTGTGTTTGTTGTAAGGACGGTAGCATGGAACGTAAAGTGACATGAAGGACGAAAGGATTTTAACAGTACAAAAATGGATCAAAGGGAAAAACAAACCCCAACAGGCAAAAAAAAATATCCCACCGGGGCATGGATGTTTGTGTTGTGTTTGTTGTAATTACGGTAGCATGGAACGTAAAGTGACATGAAGGACGAAAGGATTTAAACAGTACAAAAATGGATCAAAGGGAAAAACAACCCCGAACAGGCAAAAAAAAAAAATCCCACCGGGGGCATGGATGTTTGTCTCTTGTGAGTGTTGTGTGTTGTCAGGTAGAGGTCTCTGCGACGGGCTGATCACTCGTCCAGAGAAGTCCTACCGAGTGTGGTGTGTCTAATAGTGTGTGATCATGAAACCTCGAAATGAGGAGGCCTAGGCACCCGAAAAGGGGCTGTTGAGTCATAGGAAAAAAAAATACATACAGTTTCGTGTTCAGGAGATTACGGCTCCAAATCCCAACCCGATAATCCGCTATTTTCACTAATCCTTCGTGGTTTTCCTGAGTATCTACGGGTAAATATACGAATATTAATTTAAATTTGGTAACGACTGCTTCGTTCCAAATCCTTCCCAATTAATAATTACTTATCAATACTCAGTCGATCCCAGTGGCCGCGGTCTAAGGCGTGGGTCTACGGCCGCTCGCTTGCTTGAATTGTGGGTTCGAATCCCACCGGGGGCATGGATGTCTGTCTCTTGTGAGTGTTGTGTGTTGTCAGATAGAGGTCTCTGCGACTAGCTGATCCCTCGTTCAGAGGAGTCCTACAGAGTGTGGTGTGTCTAAAAAGTGTGTGATCGTGAAGCCTCGAAAAAATGAGGCGGCCTAGGCCCCCAAGGGGCTGTCGAGCCATTGAAAAAAAAATGTCAGGTAGAGGTCTCTGCGACGAGCTAATCCCTCGTTCAGAGGAGTCCTGCCGAGTGTGGTGTGTCTAAAGTGTGATCGTAAAGCCATGAACAATGAGGAGGCTTAGGCCCCCTAGGGGCCGTCAAGTCATAGGAAAAAAAATCAATACCCAATTAATAATTACTAATCAATAATCAACGGCCATTCGCAGCCATACAGCGTGGTCCAAATATCAGTTACACTACAATACGTTGTAGACGTCTTTATTCCTTAATGAATTTACAAAAATTGCCCGAAATGAAATTCGCAATGTTTAATGCACAGCTCAAACGTCATTACACCCCTTTACAGATTGACTGGCATAACTTTATATTCGCATCAAAATAATGATCGGCGTGTTCTGGCTCTATATCTGAGGTTCACCGCATTAAGTAACGGACAGCACTAAGGTACAGAGTACCTTAATCTGTACTCACCTAGCAATGACAGTACTCCGCATGCTATCCAGATTATGAAGCTCAGCCCGACTGAGCCGGTCCGAATCAACAGGCCAGAGGGGGATACGAAAATTCCAGAACCTGAGAAAATAAAATGAAAGTATGTTAGACACAGCGACAGTGACAGGCAACAACAGACATATATGTCACAACAACACAAAAACTCAACATGTAAATCTATACAACCCATTTTTTTGCATGGTGAAGGGCCCCGCAGCAGATACTACGGAAGCACCGCAGCCTTAAGGCTTCTTGTGCAACCCTGTGATGAAGATGAGCAGTTTTTTTTGCCAAGTTTTACAATTAATGGAGCACCAGTGGATTGAAATTGACAGGGGAAAACCGACAACTCGGAGAAAAACCTGTCCCAGTGCCACTGTGTCCACCACAAATCTCACATGGACTGACCCGGGATCGAACCCGGGCCTCCGCGGTGAGATACAACCCAGTTACTAATAAAACACTAAACAAACCAGTGCAAAGCGACACATAACCCAAGACCAATGCAACCTACGTTTGTGAAAACGACACTGAAAATGAAGTCAGTATAGACGTCGAGACGAGTATGTCATAAGCAATACCTGTTGACAGACACAGTAGTAAATGTTTGTTGGCGCGTTCGCGTGGTCGCAGAAAGTGCCTACAATGTTCGTCATGTCCGTCCGCCCGTCCATCCGCACGTATGAGCGCGGCTCTCACTGGACGGATTTACATGAAATTTGATATGGGAGACTTCTACGGTAGTCTGTCGAGAAATTCCAAATTTGGTTAAAATCGGGCTAAACTATCGGGCACTCTACCTAAAGACCTAAGAAAAATTTGTTGTCGCCGGCGACATTAAATCGCCATTAATTCGCTTTCTTCGAGTGAAGTGGTTAGTTAGGCTGTTAGGGTAGCCGAGGAGGTATAAACATTAAACGAACGCGCCATAATGTTACGTTACATATATATTGCCTATATTTTTTTTATAAAATAACAATAAATACATGACTGTAATGCTGTCTAAAAGCTACGTACGTAGCTGACTTTTCACACTTTTACTCCACGGCTAGTAATCGTATTTTACTTTCCAACTTTCTTTCATTCACGTGGCTTGCACATGTTGTAACAACAACACACAGCTATTCTCTGATGCTCTTCTCTACGTCAGTTTATGCAAAACCAAAATTTTCTACGACGCCATTATCACCCCTGCTTCGTATTCGAGGGCTCAGAGTTCGAGATCACCGCCCGTAGTCCGGGTACCCTTATTGTTTCGTGAATAAACTGTTCTATTAAAACAAACAAAATGCTCAATATCGATTGTAATTTGATAATTAAAACATTACATCTCCAACATGTTTCGATCTTTCATAGATCATCATCAGGGGGATCTTACATCAATTAGCAAGCATAAAACATGAAGAAAAATAAAATTTATAAAATTATGCCGATTCACTGCCCAACAGGAAAGAGATGTACATCACTATAAGAACATCAGAGAGAAACTGTGTGAAACAAAAGCCTCAGTATGGTTCTACTGCAGTGTACTAGTATAATTTTAGAAATTTTATTGTACTTCATGTTTTATACTTATTTATTGATGTATGGTCTCCTTGTCGACCTCGGTGGACTAGTGGTTAGCGTGCTCGCCACTGGACCCAAGGTTCGCGGGTTCGCGGGTCGATGGATTTTTAAGGGTGATAAAAATCCATAGCACAACTTCCTTCGGAGGGGAAGTAAAGCCGTCGGTCCCATGTCGTAGATTTACGACATGTAAAAGAACCTTACGGGCATGAATCGAGATGTTTCGTAAGCAAAATTCAGCGGCCATTTCTCACCCAAGTCTCCTGATTGACTGCTAGATGGCTCTGGCATTCATATCAGGATGAGTATAACTTGTGCAGTCAGTGGACTGGTCACTCACTACAGAATGCACACCTCCAGACCAAGAAACCTCTGAAAGGAGGCCCTATGCTCCGCAAGGAGCGACAGGAGGAAAACTAATGGTCTCCTTGATGATGATCTATGAAAGGTCGAAACATGTTGAAGATGTAACGTTTTAATTATAAAATTACACATTGACATTGTGCATTTAGGTGGTTATAATAAGATAGTTTATAAAAGAATTCACAGAATAAATAATAATAATATTAAATTTATTTCGTAAATATTGCTGTCTGGCCTTCAGCTGTACGTCTGCCACACACTGAACGACCGTACCTTTGTCTACATTGCCGTTAAACAAAGACAACCGCTTATCTGATTGACGTGTAAATTAATAACCACGAGGCCGTTATTTAGTAAGGCAATAAATCAAAGGGGTTTAGAGATAACTGACCTGCGTGAAGGTAAAGGGCAGGGCCGCAGGTCACGCAACTACTAAATGCCCCCTGACCTATTTACGTAAATCACAACTTTTTGAATACAAACTCTGAGCGGGCTACAGTCCAAAGTCTTTACAAACTGTGACATTTGCTGTCAGAGATCCATACTACAAACACGTGTGTGCTATCCACACTGAACACTTAAATATTTATAGGGTAAACTAAAGTATAAATTTGTCCCCGTCCACGCTATGAAGGCATATGGCAGACTAAGCGTTATAGCTCCATTCACTCCTAACCTCCGCGCTAGATGGAGGCGAGTGGTTAACTTCACGCCCCGGCCGCTTTACCCGCAGGAAAGAATCCCCAGTACCCATTCAATATGAGCCTGTGTGGGCCCCAGACCACGTCTGGACATTTTGGAGAAAATTCTTTTGCCCCTGCCGGGATTCAATCCCTGGATCGCCCAATCCGTAGCCTAGTCACCATACTGACAACGCCATAAATATTTATGGAAACTATGTATGTCTATAGAGCCGGGATAGTGCAGATGGCATAATGAATAGGTTAGGGGCTAGACGATAGAGAAATCGTGGTTCAATTATAGACAGGGCAAGAGATTTTTCTCTTTTCCAAAATATCCAAACCGGCTCTGAGGCCCACCCAATGGGCGCAGCGGGCTATTTAATCGGGAATAAAGATGTCGGGGCGTGAAATTAGCCACTAATCTGGAACCACTTCCTAGGTTAAAAACGAGTGGAGCTAAACTTCCACGACCCCCGTCATGCTTTCGTGGCTTTCACAGGGACAAATTTATCTTATACGTGGTATATGTATACGGATGTATATGTAATATAAGGCTTTGTTCTCTACATCATAACTCCAGTGAGTACACTCTACACTGTTTTGGCAGAGCCTCGGGTTAAATCCTCATTGACCATGTCAGATTCGAGGTAAAGGCGGTGGCACTCGAGCAGGCTTTTCTCCGAAATTCTTCGGCTTCTCCCGGTTAATCACCATTCCACCACTTTTCCATCCCCATATATCACCCTGCTATAGCTCTGACCAGGCGGCACATTATCACATCCTCGGTCTTTAAGCACAGGGCAATCTCTGGCCAACACTTGGCTTGTTAAAGTGCCAGAAGTTGCGTTTCATAGAAGATATCTTAATTTCCCAGTTACGAGTATTAACAACGTCTTGTGACATGAAAGTAACAGAATCAGGGAGTGAATTATGACACTTTTTAACATAATATTTGTGCACTAGAAATATGGATAAATAGTTTAATAAATCTGGCCTATGCACATTAGATCTTTCGAAAAGACTGCAATCACTTTGATCTCCCCAAAACCGAGGAAGATGGTACAAGCACCAAATCTTCACCACTATTCGGAAGATCCTCTTTCCGAATTTCGGTGGGACGGCGACTATTCTGACTGAAGTTTGTAGTCTCCCTCTGTCTATCCAAGTGATTGGCCGGATAGTATCTTAAATTAAGCCATGAATGCGTCCTTTAACATCCCTTACATTTTATGACGCATCCGAAAATCTTCCGACGCCATACAGCGTAGGTTAATGACAACGACGTTAAATTAAGTAAAATACAAACAAACAAGGGGTTAAATGTAATTACGTACAGTTTAAAAAAAAACTATCTTCTAAACTGTGTATATTTACAAAATGTGAAACAGAAATTCGAATTTTTCCTGTTAACGGAATTCCTTAATTACTAAAATCGAAATTCAAGCATGTTATTCTAGATACGAGGTTTGAGCATTTTCGTATACTGACTGTAATTTAGAACCACAACTGTCATTTCCAGATTCAGTCTTCCGAGACGACGATGTTCCTATCTTTCACTGCTATACAAGGTCAAGTTTTGGAGTATTACCTCTAGTCATAACGGGCCTTACACAGAGGTGTACGTACTATGAAGAAGGGTGTGGGCTGGGGCGAACTTCCCTCGTTCCCCAGGTCCCAACTACAAAGAAGGAACTCTGCTCTCCTCAACCTTCCCACCCATAACTGCAAATGGGCCTATTACTAATTTTGTCAATATATCATGCTGTTCGAAATTATAGAGTATAAACCGAATAAATAAATTAGAACAAAAGATAAAATGTTGTAAGGTTCTTTCATTCGCAGGTTACGTCACTTAACTTCGCAGTTCTGAGACCTGCCGCTCTTATTTTTGCATGTAGCAGTGTTAGCAACAAAGAAACGCCCTTATGGTGTGTTTAAGATTGGCATTGCCTAGGATACAGATATAACCTCACAGGGGACCAGACTCACCTGAAGCATCGCTGTGCTGGCATAAGTAGCCTACACACAATGGACCTACACAGCGAGTTTTGAGGTTCTCACAGGGGTGTTGCTGAAAATTCAGGTCCTCTGGAATGTTATGCCGTATCGACTAGAAAATACGTTGCCGACCTTTCGACGCCTTTTCATGCCTACATTTTCAGGGTCAGCCAGTCAATCCTGGGCAAGCCTAACCCTGAAAATGAAAGCAGGTACGACGATCTTTCGAAACGTCAGTAAGTACAGTATTTACCAGTCAACATACCACAACATCCCAGGAGATATCTACAATATAGACTTCCCTGCCAACCTACGCCAATGTAATAAAGATTCACTAACCGATCATGGTGCCAAAGATTAGAGGCTCCCCACTAAAGAAC
Source organism: Reticulitermes speratus (assembly GCA_021186555.1). Classification (NCBI taxonomy): domain Eukaryota; kingdom Metazoa; phylum Arthropoda; class Insecta; order Blattodea; family Rhinotermitidae; genus Reticulitermes; species Reticulitermes speratus. Next base: position 28,689,809 of record JAJKFL010000011.1, on the reverse strand, counting down.
AAAGCTTCACTCTGCGATCATGGTGCCAAAGATTATAGCCACCCCACTGAAGAACAATGCTTTACTCACCGATCATTGTGCCAACGATTAGAGCCACCCCACTGAAGAGTCCCACCCGTCTCTTGAGGTGAAGAGCGTCGTCCTCAACTGCGTCCGTCCCCTCCAGCTTGTCTCCCCCTGGGCCGGCCACTTCGGACAGCGATGCATCCGTTTCACTGGCCCCTGCTGCGTCCCCGACTGTGATGGTGTGCCCGTTGCCATTGGCGATGCCATTACCACCGCCGCGCCAATGGACTCCTCCATCTTTGTTACCGGATACATTATTTTCTGAAACAAGAACGTCAGTCAGGTTCCCTGTTCCGGTGGGTTCACCTGAACAGCGTCAAGGGACCTTCTGTCAGGCATTCGTCTTCAAAAAGTAACCCCCATCAGCCCATGAAGACGTAAGAATCTCGTATCTACGAGGGCCTAGCTGTTCCATTCATGTTGTGGGCCTCTGGTTTGTTACACGATGTAGTATGGTAGGGAGTTAAAAGCATTTCGGACGAACATCTACTTAAATCTTCAAGGGAGGAATTTTTATATTTTGATTGTCTGGGCTACGACTCTTTGTAAAATCCTGGGATGTTCGCAGCAACATCTGTCTCCAACTTCAGGGTACAATTCTTCATATTTTGCTACGAAAATGTAAGGATAAGCATAAAAGTTTACTAATATTTATAAAGTAAGATGTGAAGTGACGCCAAACGCAAAGTATAGGCTTATCTACTTGTATCTAGATGGATGTAATACACAAGAAAAATCAAACCCCCCTCCAATCTGGATGTAATATAACACACCCAATAAATTAAACTCAATTCATTGTTCACATTATGTAATATGGTACATTACCCACGTTTCGGAGGAACATGTTGCCTCCGTCTTCAGGGTACAAGACATAACTTGAATGTGGAAGCGGTATGCCCCTCCGATGATAGACATCTTATCACACCAACAAACACAAATACAAGAATCAGCGAACACTAACAGACACAACTGTTAAGTATCGAGGAACAGGAACATATGCCAACAAATTAGGACAAAGTAAATCCTGAGTCTACAATGGGTAGCGGGTCTCTTTCCCGGAGGTAAAGCGGAGAAGGCGTGGCGTTGACCACCCACCTCATTTAGCGCCGAGGTTAAAGAAAGAGTAGGGCTATACCTCTACTCCGCCGCTGGGCCTTCATGGCCTGTTCTAGGGTAAGATTTACCTTTACCTTTTAAATCCTATGTCTATTCTTTATTATTAAATTCCAAAACTGTCTTCCCATCAACTTTCGAAACCACTGAAATATTATGATGCATGAGAAATGTGTGTAAAACGTGGCTTCTTACAACAACAGAAGGACACAAATGACAAATGATTAAATATATAATGCTAAGAAAAATATATGGACCTAAAAGCGGCAAGGCAGAAGACGAATTTATACTATTACATATTGTATAGCTTTATAAATTATGTGTTGCTAAAATGATAAAGTATATAAAGTTACGACAGTTGGGCATGTATCAAATATGGATCCAATGACAGCTCTTGGTTTCAGTGGTGCAGAACCTTCGTTTTCTGCTATCACAGTGTTATTTTGTGCTGCCGTCACAGAGCGTGTATTCGTTGCTGCGTCATCAGTCTGACACTTCACACCATTCATATATACAGGGCATACACAAAAGAATGGTGCGGTTTCAAAAGTGAATAAAAAATTTATTTCTCACCTTATACGGACACAACATACACCGTCAGCGGCGGCAACTGTCCAAGTTTCTCATTTGGTAATTACAATCCTTCAATGTGTGCACCCTGAGTCACACGACACACATCCACACGGTAATCAAACTCATCCCAGACCGGTGTAGCATGTCCGCTGTAATGGCCTGCAGTGCATGCGTTATCCGATCACGAATTTCATGGATGGACGTGGGCAATGGTGGTACATAAACGCTGTCTTTAACGAACGCCCAAAGAAAGAAATCGCACGGTGTAAGATCTGGCGAACGGGGTGGCCAAGGGAGAAGGTAATCACAGATCTGGACACCTCAAAACGGATCACACAGAAAGCCTTCTCCTGCTGCAACGCCATCTTTGAAACTGGCCCCGCGGCCATGCAGTAAGCATGAGAAGCGAACTGCTGGTAGCGCATGAGAAACTTGAAAAAGTTACCGCCGCTGATGGTGTATGATGTGCCCGTGTAATGTGAGACATAAATGTTTTATTCACTTTTGAAACCGCACCATTCTTTTGTGTATGCCCTTATATTCAGTTCTGGTAAAAACTTACATTTACTTTTCTTTATGTTCCATAAAATTCGGGGAATTTCTTGACGAGCTGAGAGAGTATTAGCTCTTCAATAAGGACCCTCTTCCATGCAGTTAGTGAGTTAGTTAGTTTGTTTGTTTGTTCGGTAGGTAGATAAGTAGTTACAGCACTGAAACAAGTCACGATTATTGAAGTATTCTTTTAACAATCTAAGGTTACCTAGGTCCTGATGCAGACTAAAGTCAAGAAAACTAAACTTTCAGTCTTACTGGAGAAGGGCTTGGAATCGAAAAAAGAATATCCATATTGACAGGAATCTCCAAACCACGTGTGAAATAAACAATGTACTTCTAATATACCCTATTTATCGCAAATGTCACATTTTGTATATAAACTTCAAAAGTGAAAATAAAAGTTAACTAAAATTGTAAAGGCTAAATACATTAGAGAATTCTTTTCAGAAAATGATGAAGTACAAATATTGGTTTCAACGCGCGTGTAAGAGAAGAAAGATTGGATTTTCAAGGTTATCTGTAATTACACTTGCAAGCAATGAGGAAAGGTACACGCTCTTAGGACTAACGTGCACGTCTGTCGGACGTCATAACAACTAGCAGCTTACATCTTCTTTCAGGATATTTGGTTACTTGTATTATCAGAATAAGTAAAACCAATTCCTAGGTAAATATTTAAAATTCACAGCAAATATTAAGTATCTCAAAACATTAGTATGCTTCTTTGAGAAGCTAACACATGCACAGCCATAAAAGAAATTTCCAATATTTGATGGAATAGGAAGGTTTATGACCGTGTTCACAGGAGCCCACCAACTATCTTGAGCCAGATGAATCCAGTTCATGCCCCCCCTATCCCGCCTATTTTTTTAAAGATGCACTTAAGTACTCTCTTCCCATCTAGGAATTCCAAGAAACCTCTTTCCTTTAGGTTTACCAACAAGAACGCTTACGCATTTCTCTCCTGCGCCATGCATGCCACATGCCCATTTCATCTCATCCTCCTCGATCTCACCGACCACTCTTAGTTACGTTTCGCGAGGAGTAGAAATCATGAAGATTCTTGTTATAGACTTTTCTCTAGCCTCTTCTTACTTCCGTTTGGCCCAAATATCTTCCTCAGCACCCTGTTCTAACATACCTTTAGCCTATGTCCTGTCTCTAATGCGCAAGACCAAATACTCATCCGGATAAAACAACAGGAAAAATGTATTTCCGTTATTAGCAAACATTACACAACTTAATGGGCCTTCTTTCCTAATCCTCTGTTCATTTAAGCCCTAGATATTTAAGATGATTAGCTCTTCACTTGCGACTGACAGACTATGTGTAACCTAAACTCATTAGTGTCACTGACAACCATCCAATAAAAATAATGGCTGCATTGGCGTCCCTCCAAATGGCTAATTTCAAATACTGAGATTTTCAAAAATAAATATCGAAACCCTGTGTGCGCCGTCATACTCCGGCAACTTCTTTGACACAGGTGTTAGACAGGTAGCCTGAACAGACCGTTGCAAGGCTTACCATCAATCTTAGCTCTGAGTTACGAAGTTGCGAAGTGGGGCGTATTTTTGTTGACGTGTCATGATGGATCAGTTGTAACGAGTACATTTAGGCATACCAAAATTTCAGTTATAGAAATACGAGACAGAAATATAAACGGTCATATGTTCAACGCCTATATATGAGGTATCGGCGATTAAAAGACAGTCTAACACAAGTAGTTTCCTTGGAGGACAGTATCTCTCGTTTTTCTTTCAACAGCAAATATATGTTTCGACACTAATAGGTCATCATCAGGCTCTCATATAAAGATACACGTAAAAGAAAAATATTTAACAGCGTCACAATTTCATTGCATCCCTTGTATGACATCTCAACTCATTAAGGTTGAAATATGTAGCTGTTATTGAAAGACAAGATATATTGTCTAGCAGAACTGCTTGCGTTAGCTTGTGCGTTTTAATCTCCGATATCTTATGAAACAAAACAGGATATCACACATCAAGTAAGAATACACAATTGAACACAATCCTAAGAGGAGAAACCATCTGAAATTCTCACAATATATTAATGTGATATACATTTCAATATTGATATCGTCTTTGAGTTTCTCCCACGTGGCGATTTCAAAATACGGTCTATTTAAAGTCATCGACAGGAGAGTGTAAATGTTGAATAAAATTAAATTACCTTTGTGAGTTTTCGTAGCAGATTTATAAAAACAAAAACAAAATCGGAAAGGATTTCAGAGAGATGAAAGAGTTGACAGGCCTGTACATTAATCGGATTGCAATACTTTCTAACCGCGGCTCACCTAACACCATGCAAACGAATTAAACAGTAAAATGCAGGTCAAACAGATGTACTTTGTCACATTTATTCTGTTTATTCCGTCACGCTATTAGATTTAGCTGGGTACTGGACAAACTATACGAAAAATATACACAGGAATCTTGTTGTCCTAGCAAACAGTTTAAATACTCTGCAAATAAAAATGTCCACTTATAAACGAAATAAATCCCAACTTTCTTTACACGAATATCATAATATGCATATCAGGGAAAAGGGCACTAAAAACGTACGGGTTTGTGTGAGCTTTTAAAACTGGCACTTTCTGTGTAAGGGCGCGTTAATTTACTTTGTCAAGTTCAGTCTTTTGTAAATGTTGCTTCCTGTCACATGTGTATGGCTAGCCGGCCAACGGCCAAATAGAAATGTGTGAGAGGGGAAGAGCGGAGTCTGCGCTTTGTAGCTGTCAGAATGCGGGGTCGCAACCTATTCTAATGCTGGGCATCCCAGTTGGCGGCGTTGAGTTTTCAATCTTGTTACCAGCTGGTTTTTTTCGATTAGGACATGGAATAAACAGACCAGACAGTAAGCCACAGTAAACTGATATAGCCAGTGAATCAATCCATCCGGCACCTCGGTCCCAATACAGTCTACCCAGTAACCCGGTCCAGGCAGTAACTCGGTACAGTCACTTGATCTAGCCAATAAACCCGGTCCTGTCATAACATAATCCAGTCAGTAACACAGCCCAGGCAATAACCGTGCCAGGTGGTAATCGCTGTGCATTCAGCGACCAAGTATTGTCCGTAACCAGGTCCAGCCAGTAACCCTGTACAGTCAGCAAGTTGGTCCAGTCAGTAACTTGATCCAGCCCATAATCCGCCCTGTCAATAACGTAATCCAGTCAGTAACACAGCCCAGGCGATAACCGTTCCAGGTGGTAATCGCTGTGCATTCAGCGACCAAGTATTGTCAGTAACGAGGTCCAGCCAGTAACCCAGTACAGTCAGCAAGTTGGTCCAGTCAGTAACTTGATCCAGCCCATAACCCGCCCTGTCAATAACATAAACCAGTCAGTAACACAGCCCAGGCGATAACGTCCCAGGTGGTAATCGCTGTGCATTCAGCGACCAAGCACTGTCAGTAACCCGGTACAGTCAGCAACATATTTCAGTCAGTAACACATTTCACTCATCCGGAATAAATTCGAGTCAGTAACACAGTCCAGGCAAGTAACATATCCCAGTCAGTCAGTCATTCATTCATTCTGTAGTCTGTCTTACGACTGGTCCGTATTCTCTTCCAAGGCGAATTCTCCATAGGGTGAGATCTAATGCTTCCTCTTTCAATTTCCAGTATCTTCTCTTTTCCTTAAGGTCATCCAGTAGGTGATTACGACTTCTTCCTCGTCTTCCCGTCATTTTCCCAGTCGGTATCATGGTGTAAATCACTAAGTCAATGCAGCAAGTGTGTCCAGCCAATAACCTGGTCCAGTCAGCAACATACTTCAGTTAGCAACACAGTCCAGTCAAGAGTAACAGATTCCAATCAGTAATCCGGTCCCGCCAGTAACCCAGCCCAGCCACCCAGTAGTTGCATCATCAAAATCACGAGGTAGTCCCCGCATATACAAAAACTGAGAGAGGTCTACTCCCTGCTGCCAGCGCAGACACTGGAGGTTTGAGTGATGACAGGTTTATTTATGTCCGTCCCCACTTGCTCCTGGCGCCCTCGCATTCTCAACAAGTGCCTTGGATAAAACTGACATGCACTCCGCCTTACTTGGGAAGGAAACCAAATTATTTTACGCAGTTTCCATTACCTTGTATAGTCGCATGTTTGATACACACCGTTTTCCCGAAACCAGAGTTATCCCGCTATTTAAGAGGACATACTGATCTTGGGACAATACCCTAAGATGTAGCTTTGTTCGAAATAACGTTTGCAGAAGGCCGTCGTTCTCTCTAGAGTAGTGTCAGGAAAATACGTTGAAATTCAACGACTGTACTCTCACAAATCCTTACTTAAACATCATTATCTATATGAATAGTTATCCTCTGCGATGTGATGCCGTATCTTTTGTAGATACATAACAACGTCACGAAGGAATCTGTTGTGTACATATTTAAGATTCTAAACTGAAGTTGGAGAGAGTGCGATCCACCAAAACTTTTCTTCATTTCCACAAAATACATAGCGTCATATCGTAAAAAAGTATAGTCTTCATAGCTACTACCATGAAAACCTCGAATACCATCCATCCATTACCGTCCAATATCACGTAAGATCTTTAACCTTTGAATGCCGGCGTCGGTGCACTGTACGGCCTCTTATTTCTCCACACGCTGCTGGCCTCGGTGCACCATACGATAGTGTATGTATTTGAAGGTACTACAAATGTAAAAAACCTCCGCCCTGAGCAGTAGTTTTAATGTAAGCACCAGCGTCATTGAAGTGTTAAGCGAAGCAACGTGCTACTTTGGTGTATTAACCAACAAATAAACATCACTTCAAACATTCACTTCAGTCACATCTTATGGGTAACACATCCTGCACATTTTGTTTGATAAAAGTGAAATAATCTGAATTTACGATGATTCAAATTGTCTAGACAAATTTCAAATTTTTTCGGGTTTTCACGGTGGGCGTTGCTCAAATGATGGTTTTCTGGTCTTTTACATCCTGCAGTATGGTGCACATTAACCTAACTCAGTCACCCTGAAGATGGAAGCAAAACGTTTCTCCTAAACGTCGGAAAACCCCACGACACTGAACAGCGTAAAAACCTAGAATATATATTTAGTTTACAGCGGCATCGTGTTCAATAAGGCATAACACGTCCTATTCCACTATTGTTTTTTTTTTAGCTAGATTGGTGTGTAGAAAATATTACTTTCAGCAATGAACACAAAAGAGTATCCACATCAACCCTTCGCTACACAGAATGGGGAAAACGTCACGTGACACTAGAGGCAACACGTAAATACCGAGTATCAAGTGACTTTTGCGTCATCCTGTATTGTACACTTTCGGGCACATATATAAGAAGGTGTCATTCAATCTTCACCTAATCCGTCTTGCGACAGGCCCATAGCCTCTTCCAGAGAGAGTTCTCCATAGAGAGCGCTCTAGTGCTTCCTCCATCAATTTCCAATATCCTTCCTTTCCTTAAAGTCATCCAGTAACCGCTTACGTTCTTTCTCTCTTTCCTTCAATACCGTGTTTTAGAAGGCAGTTCCTACGCAATATGTGACTAATCCAATTAGTCTTCTTTTATTTTATTTTATGTAGGATATTCCTTTTCTCCTTGACTCTTTAAATACTTCTTCAATTTTCACAAGCTCTTTCCATCTGATATAAGAAGGTGTCCTGAAGAAATTCTGATGAGTATTTTCCTTGAAACGATTCCTTAAGTACACAAATAGACTTATTACACAGCGTAACAATGCTTACGTTTACGATGACGTGTGAGAAAGAAGCGAATTTTGAATAAATCGGGTACTCTGATTAAAAGAATGGCAGAAAGTTTTAATGCGCAAGGCTTTCTTTCGCTAACGTCCGTTCTGCACGGAACACATATAAATGTCATTTATCACTTACACGCAATTTGAAATACTGGCCTTACGTAATTGTAAATCAACTTGCATTTCCTAGTTGACTAGAGAATGCAAGCTGATTCGCATTTAAACGGTGGTTTACTTCACTTTTCCACGTGACACACAGCCTCAACCCACCACTTCCGCCAATATTTACTACAAGACTATGATTTTTGTAAAATTGTGCATAAAAATTATCACTAAATTTTTCTTCTGGGTTTTGAATCATAATGATCTTAGTTTAAAAGTCAATTTCCTTATCTTTCCACAACTTTCTTAGCTTGTGTACGTATATATTTAATGAATAAATCTGTCAGACCTTGCAAGTTTTGAGGTTTTCACTGCGGTGTAATACAAGATTCCGGTCTTCTGGGATGTAAAGCCGCGTCGCTCGGTGGTTCCCGGCGTCTGGAAGGAATGTCGCGAAACACCGAGCGACGCAGCATTACGTCCCAGAAGACCGGAATCCTTCTCAGACCTAGCCTATAACAGGATGGCGAACTACATGCGACCAAAAGGATTAATGTAGCGGCAAATCTCTAGACTTCTGTTCGGGAGATGCCAGCCTATATCTCGGTCGGGGGCGTCGGCTACGCCAGGTGAATTTTCCAAGCCTTTTCTCAGTGCATCCGGGCAAATTCTTGGATAGTGCATATATTATACTGTGACCTAAGACTTTCATGTCCTTTTCAATTCATAGAGCAATCATTCTGCCATTTGACGCTATGTATTCTGATACACTGACAGCGTGGCTAAATAACCCTTACAAATTATGTGATAAGGATTCATATTAATGGACAAAATAATACGCTGTTTTCTCGCATCATAAATACGTTTTTTCTGGGTAACCATAATTCTTGGTATTCTGGTTACGTACAGAGCGGCGCAAAAGTAACTTGATACTCGATGTTTAACAAAAAAAGTTATATAGTTACTTCATTCATGAAACTAATATAAGTATTTTGCATAATATTCTCAGTAGATTATGTCCATGCCCATTCCTAAACTAAGAATTCCACGAAAGGGGGGGAAGGGGAGTACAAGATTCGAGCAGTGTAACCTAAGACATTCGAAGTACTCATTCTATAACAGTTAAGGAAACACACAAAACTAGATTTGGGGTCTAACCAATGAGTTTTTAAAGGATAAAAATATGCATACCAAAAGCGTTTAAATCTTACTGGATTATGCCGATGGTATGCCCCATTTGAAATCATTAGTATATGAATTCCGTTAATCGTCCCGTATTTGCAAAAAAAAAAAAACACCTTGTATGGACATAATCGGGCAAAAGAAAAGGGGAAACAACTATTGAGTTGGGCCAAATAGAAATAAGTACATAAAAAACATCCTCAGAAGTTTAGAATAGCTCTTCCTATCGACCCCAAACGAATACGTGTTATCCTTAGTGTTCTGCCCTAGGAGGGGGTCAGATTGTTACCCGGAAACCTTGTTTTAGCTTTCTTTCTAAACATGGGTAAAGGTAAAGGTAAATTTGTCCCTGTGCGAAACACGAAGACATGTGGGGAAGTGGATGTATAATTCCACTCAATCTTAACCTCGGAACCAGAAGAAGGTGCGTGTTCAGCTTCACACACCGGTCGCTTTACCCCCAGGGAAAGTTGCCGCATTATTCCCTGAATAGGAGGCTAGGTGAGCCTCACAACCGATCTGGACATTTCGGATAAGAGAAAAATTCCTTACTCCCGCCGGGAATTGAACAATTCCTTAGTTGTACAGACAGTATTCTAGTCACTACACCGCCCGACTTATCCCGCCTCCGTATACTAACACGCGTCTTTGGACAAAATCCGAAGGATGAATGATTGATTCACTTTGAATATATCAACGTATGGTGTGTTTTCCAGCGGTCACACTCGTCACAACGGCATGCCGAAAGCACTCGCATCTGTTTTGGACTGCAATCCCGTGAAGCTATTATACGTTTCTACGCCACAGTACGTATACTTCCAACCACGTCTGCCCATGACACTTGCGCTGACACGAGTCCCGAGCGTACCGGAGAAGCTTTATTAACTTCTACTGTCGCTCCCTCGCTTTTCGCCATTTTAATAACACTGAATAGTGACACTACACTGTCGTTGTCAATCAAGATACAATTTTCAGGCACTGAAATATTTTTAATATATCCTGAGATAGAATATTCGAGTATTTTCGGGTATGACGCCTTGTCGATTGGCAAATAATTAGGTCTACTGAAGTTCCTTCCGGGTAGATGGACTATCCTGGATATGAACAGAACATGTTCCTCTGAAAGTTGGTTACTATTTATCAATGAACACAGCGTAATATCTCAGAAGACTTTAAAATGGCGTATTTTAAATCGATTACATATAAGCCAAAGTCACTTGTTACACTCTAGTTACCAAAGGAAATGGCTAGCTTGTGGGTTCTTTGAGGAATGTGAGATTACAGGAAAATAATTGTGAACAAAAAACATGGACAAAACGTCAGAATTCGTCTCTACAGGGCTCTGACGACGGTATATGACTTACTGAAGTGATCTTCTTTCTTTGGACATTGTCCATCGTCTAACTTTAAGCGTAGAACTACGTTTCGGATGTCGGCTCCGCTTCCGTCTTCAGATTAAAAAAGCACCAAATCTGGTGGTCCCCTTAAAAGAACTATTCGCGGTCGCTGGGCGCCATACTTCAACAAACTTGTTAAGATATGCACCTGAGACCAGACAGAATCCCTGACATTTTCTTCAGCCCAAAAGAAAAGGATGCAATGACGTACAACAAGTCTTTAAAACGATGACCACGAAACCGAACCCCGATACGTGTAATCCACAGTGGTCACAAAGCGATTATTACTATTATTATTATTATTGTTAAAACATAAACAAATGAAATAAGTAAGATGCTGTAGTATACAGGATATACACAAAAGAATGGTGCGAGTTCAATAGTTTTCACTATTGAACCCGCACCATTCTTTTGTGTATACCCTGTATAAAGGCCTACATCTGTGACAGATATGTTTATCTGCCAATTATAAATTGTTTTTTCAACAGATTTAAAGTGAGCCAAATATGATGGCTTGATCAATCGAAGCTAAACAGGTATTTGGATTACTTCCAATGTTTGCATGTTTGTCTACAAGTTCAATGGCCACGGCAGGAATGCTGCATAATTTCATTCTCTGCCTGGCCCTTCGTCAGCTAGCATATTCGTACATAATACATCCACTTCAAAGAAGTTGGGAAAGACGTCTAAATTTAAGATCAGTTCGGAAAGTAGGTCAAACAACTAAGCACCTGGTAAGCGAACTCCCACAGTTTTTATAATAAGATAGGGTAAACACGGTACTTGACCTACGAATTCTATAAAAGGCAAGGAGTGTCGGATCAAATGAGCAACTAGAAGTTTCTAAAAGATGGAATGGCTCCGCTGTTTGGCTGGTTTGCTAGTAAGTTTATTCCTGGGCATGTCATGAAGGCGTATGTGGGAGTGAACTTACAGCCCCATAACTTTTAAAGTTGGGCACTAGATGGCAATGAGATGGTTTATTAGATTGTTAAATAATCCGATATTTAATTAGACATATGTTCAAATAGTATCGCATTCAATTAATTACTTGCTTACTTAGTGAACAGAAAGACAGACACACGGACACAGCGACGGAGGATAGATATAGATAATGCACATAGACTGGCAGATATATAAGCACATAGTCAATTAGGTAGTTAGTTGGTTATTTGGTTGGTTAGTTAATTATTAGTTACGTTAATAAGTTAGTTGTACGAGAAATCCCTTGTTATTACAGAATATAAACATCCATCACTCTCAACATAAACCAGCCACTGAATATATGTTTAGTTTTCTCCTTGTAATCAAAATATACTGAGGGCCTGATCCCAGCATTACCATTCTATAAAGGCTTTTAAGTACATAGTTAGAAATAAAATTTAATTAACTGGAACCAATATAAATTACTTCAATTGAATAAATATGTCGTTATTTAAATACTGTTTACGTAGCATATACTCTACCCATGTTGTTTTACAATATTGACACTCGATCTCCCGACATCATTATATCTGGGCTGAGCGACAGAGCACAGTGTAAGTGTGGAGAATGGAACCGCACCGCTCTGAAATGGAATGCAATTGTGGACGGTTCTGCCACCCAGTGAAATCAGTAGATAAAGCTGAATTTAACATGAAGCCGGATTTTATATGCAGGTAAAGCTCAATATAACATGAAGCTGAAGCTGTATTTAATATAAAGTTGCACCTTCATTTAATAACAAGCTGAAGTTAAATTTAATAACAAGCTGAAGCTGTATTTAATATAAAGTTGCACCTTCATTGAATAACAAGCTGAAGTTGAATTTAATATAAAGCTGAAGCTGTATTTAAATAAAGTTGCACCTTCATTTAATAACAAGCTGAAGTTGAATTTAATATAAAGCTGAAGCTGTATTTAAATAAAGTTGCACCTTCATTTAATAACAAGCTGAAGTTGAATTTAATATAAAGCTGAAGCTGTATTTAAATAAAGTTGCACCTTCATTTAATAACAAGCTGAAGTTGAATTTAATAACAAGCTGAAGCTGTATTTAATATAAAGTTGCACCTTCATCTAATAACAAGCTGAAGTTGAATTTAATATAAAGCTGAAGCTGTATTTAAATAAAGTTGCACCTTCATTTAATAACAAGCTGAAGTTGAATTTAATATAAAGCTGAAGCTGTATTTAAATAAAGTTGCACCTTCATTTAATAACAAGCTGAAGTTGAATTTAACATAAAGCTGAAGCTGTATTTAAATAAAGTTGCACCTTCATCTAATAACAAGCTGAAGTTGAATTTAATATAAAGCTGAAGCTGTATTTAAATAAAGTTGCACCTTCATTTAATAACAAGCTGAAGTTGAATTTAATATAAAGCTGAAGCTATATTAATATGAAACTCTAGACGAATTTAATCTGAAGCTGAATTTAATTTGGATCTGAAGTAGAAGCTGCAATGGAACTACAATTGAAGCTGAAACGATGTAATCTGAAGCTGAAGAGGAGGCTTAAACTGGCCTTTAATATGAAACTGAAATTAATCTGAAGCTGAGGCTGAATTTATCCTGAAGCTGAAGCGGAGGCTCAAAGTGGAGTTTAATCTAAAAACGAAATTAATCTAAAGGTAAATCTAAATTTCGTCTGAAGATAAATTGGAATTTAGCCTAAAGTTGAATTTAAGTTGAATCTGAAGTGGAAGTTGAAACTGGCTGTGAAACTGAATACAATCTGCAGGCGAATCTGAAGCAGAAACTGCATCCTGATTTAGGTGAGACTAATTTCGGTTCCTCCGCAAATATGGTCGGGGTTATTTGTGGAGGGAGGTGGGTAGGCACGCTTCTTTACCCAGTTCTAAATTACAAATGAAATTATTTTCTGAAAAATTCCTCATGTATTTCAATACGCCTTACTTACAGAAAATAACTACATGTATTATTAATATATTTACTACGTCTTAGTGCTACTTAACGTCTGCATAATCCAAGGCTTTTATAATGCAAGCGTCGATTATAAAAAAAAAATATTTATTAGAAAACTGGTCAGAATTAAGCCTGAAATTCAATTAAATGTTTAACACTTTAGTTCCTACCTCACAGAAAACGACTGCTTCTCATCTATACAACAAAAAATCTGTTATTACTGTTAAGGGATACAATATCGCTTATACTGACAATCCTATGTACCACATAAACGCACTGGCATTAACAACTTTCCTCATATCAGGAAATTAATTAAAACATCAAATGTAAAAACTAAGAGCCTCACTGCATATGCGGCAGATATTCTTCTTACCGGGTTTAAATGATCTAAACAAATGAGAAGGGTCGAATAAAAATTCTTTCGTGGAAAAACTGAATCAAGGAGAGTAAGTTAGGAAGGTCAAATTTTATGTATGGGGGGACAAGAGAAATGCATACACGTTTTGGTTGGGAAACCTGAGCAAAAGAAACTACTTTGACGATCTAGTGCTAGATGGGATGACATTAAAATGGATCTTAAAGAAATAAAATTGGAGGGATTGGACTGGATTGATCTGAGTCAGGATATGGACTTGTTAAGGTCTCTTGTAAACGCGGTAATAACACTTCGGTTTACATAAAGTGAGGGGGAATTTCTTGACTAGCTGGATACCTCTTCGTTCTCAAGAACAACTCTGCTCCAAGGAGTTAGGTGATTAGTTATAAAATATTCATAATTTTCCATCCGAAATTCACACAATATTTCGCTGGAAACTACTATAAGCACACGTGTTTCTATACAAAGAAACAAACACAATTTTCCCTGTTTAATCTCACAAACTCTTTGAATCAACTCATAAGCAACTACCTTACAAACAACAGTAACACGCTCTCTCAACACAGCCCATCTCAAATACTCTAAACGAACAGCGTGAGCACTTGCTAGCACGCTATTTCTGGAATCAGATTATCGTTTCAGTTTAACAAGAGACAACACTGTATAAGTAACGCAAACACAGAGCTTAACACCCGAAAGGAAACAGAAATATAGATGTGATAACACACGAGATGATTACCTTGGTGAATAGACCGCGCGGAATTGCAGAAGAGCTCCCAGATCTTGCCTCTCATCGTCCGCCGCCACCGGCCCAGTGAAACGTACTGGCCCTGCACCAAGCGCGCCAGGAATAGCTCTAGCTGTTACGTGCGCGACCCTAATCAACACTCACGTGATTTTCTTCAGCTCCTGTTTATTTAAATTGTTCTCCAAGTCATGGTCTTCGTTTCCAACCACTCTTCTTCTCAACCCTTTATTTTCACCTTCATATTATTTTGTAAAATTTACTTCGAGACTTTCGTCTCTCTTCATTTAATTCTTTGTACGTATGTTTTATTCCTCATCAAGTTTTAAACCTAGTCCTCTCATTATCGCTTATTCTAGTCTTCCATTCTTTCTATGTCACAGTAAAAGGAAAGTAAATTCGTCCCTCTCCACGCCATGAGGACATATGGGGGGAGTAGAGGTGTAGCTCGACTCATTCTTAACCTCAGCGCTAAATGGAGGTGAATGGGTAACGCCACGCCCCGGCCGCTTTACCCCCCAAGAAAGAATCCTGTTACCCTGGTACCCCAGAGTTGGTCTTGACGTTTTTCAGAAGACACAAACCTCTTGCTCCCGCCGGGATTCGAGCTTCGGACCGTCAAACTCATAGCGTAGTCACTAACCGGCTCCATTCTGTGCCACGGTATAAAGAATATCACTCCTTCTTACCTTAGCATTCGGAGGGTTCGGGATTCAAACCTGGTCCAGGACACCGATTATGCTAGATGAGATGTTCAGTGTATGTCTCCAGCCTCTCCAAGGAAATCCGAAAGAGTAACTCAAATCAGAATATAATCGGCTCCTTCCACATCCTTACCATTTCATTATTGACTTATCATCCTAACATTTACAGTTCTACAGTCTATACCGTTTACTCCAATTTAATTAGACAATGTAAGGAAAGACGTTCACTTTACACAGATATGTAAATTATTTCACTGTTTATAAAACACCGACGAAATGTACTTCACTTTATCACTTTTTTATTTCAATGGACCCCTACATATGTTTCGGTTTATGCAAAACCATCATCAGGGGGTTTCAAAACTACATATATTTACATCCAATGGTATTTCTGTCCTTATTGTTATGCAATATCTTAGTGTTCAATTGCCATTCACTTGTAAAATCAGTTTAAAATCAGAGTTGTTTGAAAAACGTATATAGACGCACCAAGTATAAAATCGTTGAGAATTCGTTAAAATTCGTGTCGAGAAGATAAAATGTAAAATGGTAAAATGCTGCAGTACGGATCGCTGTGTTACATCTGGTTATTATTTGTTGTTGGTTTTGTATGTCCTGCTGTTGTCTGTTGTCTGTTTCATGTTGTGGTGTGTACTGTGTACAGTATGTCCTGCTGTTGTCTGTTGTCTATGTCATGTTGTGGTGTGTACTGTGTACAGTATGTCCTGCTGTTGTCTGTTGTCTATGTCATGTTGTGGTGTGTACTGTGTACAGTATGTCCTGCTGTTGTCTGTTTCATGTTGTGGTGTGTACTGTGTACAGTATGTCCTGCTGTTGTCTGTTGTCTATGTCATGTTGTGGTGTGTACTGTGTACAGTATGTCCTGCTGTTGTCTGTTGTCTATGTCATGTTGTGGTGTGTACTGTGTACAGTATGTCCTGCTGTTGTCTGTTTCATGTTGTGGTGTGTACTGTGTACAGTATGTCCTGCTGTTGTCTGTTGTCTATGTCATGTTGTGGTGTGTACTGTGTACAGTATGTCCTGCTGTTGTCTGTTTCATGTTGTGGTGTGTACTGTGTACAGTATGTCCTGCTGTTGTCTGTTGTCTATGTCATGTTGTGGTGTGTACTGTGTACAGTATGTCCTGCTGTTGTCTGTTTCATGTTGTGGTGTGTACTGTGTACAGTATGTCCTGCTGTTGTCTGTTGTCTATGTCATGTTGTGGTGTGTACTGTGTACAGTATGTCCTGCTGTTGTCTGTTTCATGTTGTGGTGTGTACTGTGTACAGTATGTCCTGCTGTTGTCTGTTGTCTGTTTCATGTTGTGGTGTGTACTGTGTACAGTATGTCCTGTTGTTGTCTGTTGTCTGTTTCATGTTGTGGTAAAAAGCGGTAAAGTGAAGTTCATTTCGTCGGTGTTTTATAAACAGTGAATTGTGAAATATGCACGGTGAGACTAATATATCAATGTAAATTATTTATTTAAACACTCCAACATGTTGACAGGATATGTAATGGTCTTGAAGTATAGTCTTCTTTACCTTGTTAATTGTACTGTCTGACTGCACAAATAAATACATTTATTTTCTAACATTAGAACTAGCATTCTCAGTTTTCTTTCAGTCATTCTTCATTGCTCTTTCGACTACTCTAATATGCTTCTTCTTTTATTCTCATTATTATTTTCTTCCTCTTTGTATTTAGTTCTTCCTTTATACATTTTTCTCACTTGTGAACTTTCCTTTCTCACACTTTTACTTGTCTTTCTTCTCTTTCTTATTATATTTTTTATTTCGGATATCTTAGAAGGCGTAGTGATTAGACTAAGATCTGGACGTCAGAGGAATTGTTCGATTTTTCGCTCTTCCAAAGCGTCTAGACCGGCTCTGCAGAGCACCCAGCCACGTAACCAACGAGCACTTTCACTGTTGTAAAGTCACCGGGGCGTGAAGCTGACCTTTCATTTCCGCCTAATACAAAGTTTAAGAATGAGTGGAGTTATATCTCCATTCCCCCATATGCTTTCATGGCGTGATAGTTAATCACACAGAAAACTTTTCCTTCGTCTCGACTATGTATTCAGTTACCAGATTCTAC
The DNA here is from genome assembly GCA_021186555.1 of Reticulitermes speratus. NCBI lineage: Eukaryota > Metazoa > Arthropoda > Insecta > Blattodea > Rhinotermitidae > Reticulitermes > Reticulitermes speratus. Next base: position 28,672,234 of record JAJKFL010000011.1, on the reverse strand, counting down.
TCGTACAGTTATGTTTCTTGTTTCGTTTGTCCAATTTACCAACAGAAGTCCTTTCATCTCCAACATCCTTCCACCCCCACCACCAAGACGTGTCTCTTTAATGATGTAAGAAGCAGACAACGAAGACCCGAAACCACTTAAACTTCGCTCTCACGAGTTGTGGCCACAAAGGCGTAACACCAACAGAAAACAAAAGAGGAAAAAATTGAAGCTAGTAACATATATTTTGCGAGACCAGTAAGAACTGAAGTTTAAACCGGAGGAAGGAAAACAAAAACACATGCACAATATTCGAAGGAAATATCATTATGCATAGTGAGGATATAACATAAGGCTACAGTTACAAGTAATGTAATGTTCCCTGGCAATGGAAGAATACTGAATACCAAACTGATTCAAGTTACGGTCCTACAGAATAAAAATAATTCAAAGTATTAAAATGCAGCGAATATAGGAGATTATAATGTAGACAGACGAGAGCACAGATTTCAATCCTTGAAATTTATACAGATGACTCATATACAGGCTGAATGCAAAACTCTTCTGATTATACTGCGTTAACAATCGTATAAATACTATTCACAAATATTTACAAATTCACTTGTTACTTAAATAAAAACACGCTGCTTCTCCTCTGCGGACGTAATTTAGTTCATGTTCAGCAAATCAACGTTTACTGTGAATACCAAATCAAAACGGTAAGCACATTCGGCGTTCACAATAAAGTTTTAAGGAATGTTAAAGACGGTAACTGCTGATCCCAGCAGCCGCGCGGTCTAAGCCATGGGTATGCGGCCGCTCTCTTGCTGGGATTGCGGGTTTGAATCCCGCCGGGAGCATGGATGTGTGTCACTTGTCAGTGTTATGTGTTGTCAGGTAGAGGTCTCTGCGACACGCCGATCACTCGTCCAGAAAGTCCTACAGAAAGTCCTACCGAATGTGGTGTGTCTAACTGGGTGTGATCTAGAAACCTCAACGATGAGGAGGCCTAGGCCCACTCGGGCTGTCGAGCCATGAAAAAAAAAGACGGTAACTAGTGTACTATCTGTAACATGGGAATTTTAGCATTTCTGAACGACGTAGCAAAGAGAGATAACCCGAAATGTTCTGGGAAATGAAATTGTTCATTCAGTCCTTACAGAGTAGCATTACTGATTGAGCAATCTTGGTCATAAATAACACTGGAAATGTGTCGTATATTTTCTATGTGCCTCTTTTGCAAATTTGCATACGTCATTGTCCTTGATGTTCATTTGTTTCAGTTATAAATCCATTTCCGCGAAGATAAACACACTGCTAGACATATCCGCACACATAAACACACAGTACCAGAAATTCTTTCTCGCGTATTCCTTTAGAAATCTTGCAAACACGGAGCATACATGTTAATTATATCCACGTTTTATGCCGTACAGTCCACCATTTCTTTGCACGAATTGCAGTTCTTGCAAAAATATATCAATTTAAGCATTAAGTAAAGGCGTCCAAGTTTTTCAATAGTGGGTACATCAGCAGAAGATCGTAGTCTACATGTGCGGGGCGCAAGAAAGTTTTTATTGACGACAATGTTGGCACAAAAATATGGATTTTTAGCAGTGATATGTAGACAGACCCCCAAAACCTGTAAGGCTATATTCTAGTTGTTACTGTATGTAAGCCCCGAGGTTTTTCCTACATTTCGGCTTTAATCCCATAAAATTTTTTTCAGGAATTTCGGGGTTCAATATCACAAAACAGAAGCAAGTTCATACAAATTGTCTGTAACACTGCTTGCATTACTTTGCAGTACAATGCAAAAGAACACATTGAACTATAATAACAGGACATGACTAATATTTTATGAGTAGCACGTGCCATATCACAATTATAATACGTCCATATTCATTGCAGAAAATGAGAAACAAAGAATTGTGTTTAGGAAAGAGCAAAAAAAAAACAAATTAACAACTTTTGAAATCATAAATATATTTCTTGCTTTTATATTCTGTGCAAAAATACCTTCTGTTCTGCCAGTCTTCGCGTTGTTGTTTATACGGGATAAATCTGTTTTAACATGTGAAGTCCGGTGAGCGTGATGGCTCATCATAACAACAGCACTCTTCGTTTCAGAATAACAAATGCTTGAACATCGTCTTCATTCACCAGACCACACATAATGAATCACGTTTTTCCTTCTGTGAAGGTACACAAAATATTCTTGCCACAGATTTTCTCATGTTACTCTAATATCTTTAAGGATGTAATCATTCGCTTTCACGGCAATTACTCTCACAGCTCGAGTGAAGATATCACAGCGCCACACAGAAAGACTAAGACCATCTGATGCTTATCACCAACTGCTTCAGTCGCCCAGACTATTTGCAGCATAAGCATACGGCAGTTGCATTACTTTTCATGGTCGTGTTAACAAAGTCTTCAAACACAGTCTGATGCTATTTGACATTCGTGTTAGAACCTCTTGTAGAAGGCAAGGCTATTTTATTGCCTTTCAAGGAAGTAAGGATGTTTTGTCTATTTATTTTGGCTACTAAGATAGCGACAGTATAGTTGTAGTGATATCAGCGGCAAATACATCATTATTATCCTCTGCAGCACATGTATAGCCTCTGCTTCTGTATAATGTATCACTTGTTAGTGATATAATGGAGGCTGATGAATCCATGTGTCGGAGTGAAAGGTGGTACAGTTTTGTTGTTGTTGGTGGTGGTGGTGTTCTCGTTATTGTTATTTTTGTCGTCATCATTGTTGTCCTCGTTATTGGTGACGTCATCGGCGTCCTATTTAATTTTACTGTCCGTGTTCACCAGAGTGATTACTCGTAACAACATTTCTTAGTAGTGTTAAAACATTTGATGATTTTCATTTAATTCACTTAATGACGCTGTACCAACTGATTAGATAAAAGAACATCAAAAGGAAGTTATGCGGATGAGATTAGCGGCGGCTTTTGACATGGGGGCTATGAGGGTGAGTGTGGCTTCTGAGATGGGAGCTATGCGGCTGAGTGTGGCTTCTGAGATGGGAGCTATGCGGGTGAGAGTAGCTTCTGAGATGGCTATGCGGGTGAGTGTGGCTTCTGAGATGGGAGCTATGCGGGTGAGAGTGGCTTCTGAGATGGGAACTAAGAGGGGGAAAGTGGCTTCTGGGATGGAAGATATGCGGTTGAGAGCGGCTACTGAGATGGGGTTATGCGGGTGAGAGTGGCTTCTGAAATTGGAGCTGTGCGGGTGAAAGTGGCTTCTGAAATGGGAGCTGTGCGGGTGAAAGTGGCTTCTGAAATGGGAGCTAAGAGGGGGAAAGTGACTTCTGGGATGAGGCAATAGCTCGCGTGCCACAGGTTGCCCGATGTGCTAGCTCCGATCATCCCACTTTTAGCCTACCAAAGGTGTAATAATAAATGGAGGCGTCTGTTGTTTGTCGCGACGCCAGCCATCATGTGACGCCTTGTCTACATTTCTTTCAAACATGGTGAATCATAAACACGTTCCGACTTACGTAGGCCACATGTTCACTAACTGATTATAGAACTTCAAAAAGTACTGTGTATTTCCGTCAGGGTAATCCGCAATCTGACTCATAATCAGTTGAGTTATCAGTTAATTAATATTTCTTGATTGATAGATCAGTTACTTGATTAATCAAAAGCTCTCCTTAACCCTTTTAAGCGTGAAGTTTATCTAAGTAATATACGTGTCCAGTTCTGCCTCACAGAAAGCACACTGCATTTCCACGACAAACTTCAATCGATTCTTCAGAGAAATGTTTGCTGTTTATTCTGCGAATCATAAAAACCCAAGCATAAATTCTCTGGACAAATTCAAGAGTCCTTTAATTTTAAAGTATATGGTACTCTGCTTGAAAGCGCTAAAGACACGCCACTTCATCTGCATCGATTGTCCAATTCATACAATCACTGACGGTACCTCTACGAATGGCTGATTTATTCGTTTATTTAATGTTTTATTGATTTAATGAGCGTTTCATGCAGGTCAAGCTTCTTCCTCTGTTCACTCCAGATCACCAATTTTCGACTAGCTTGCTAAGAAGTTAATTTATTGCTACTCCTACATTGAGTTTACAATAATTTATTGATTATTGATTGCTTATTGGCTTTCCTATTTGTCAGTTTCGTTTCCTGCGGTTTCTCGCAAAATTCAGATATACACTCACGAAATACACAATCAATGAATTTTGCTCTATCAGCTCCAGAACACGTGATCTAAAATAAGGTAAATTCATGTGTAAATTTTAAAAGAAAACTTGCCATTTAAAAGTGTTGACTTTCTATTTATTTTATTCTTCACTCATTCGTCTCTTTAATGACGATCTTAGCATATTATACAGCATCGAATTATTGGGTGGTAATGAATAACGAGGTGGAAAAGGTGTGAAAGGAATCGACCTTCGAATAACTTTACTATCCCGACACTCTCAGGACAAACTGAGAAAAACCAATATAACCGTCCTTTATGATAGTCTGTGTGCCTGTCTCAGATTCGAACTGGGCATCATTCGAATACAAATTAAAATTACCGCTGGGACAAGTTTTCCGTATGTTTTCCAGTGGGTAAAGGGAAATTTTTTTTCCTAAATAAAAGCGGCAGGGACGTATGAGATAAACACGTACCTCCATCCAATTCCGAAGGTTTATGAAGAATGGAGCTATACCTCCAAACCCCTCTACATATTACCTTAGAAATGTTAATCGTTGAAGCTGTCGTGGCCCATTGCAGGACTCCATTCTAATGACCGAGGATCGAAACAGCGTAGTTGGTATAGCGAATAGTCCACGGGCTGAACGGTCCGAGTTTCGAATTCCGGTAAGGGCAGGAGATTTTGTGTTTTCTAGCGCTTTTGCCCACCCAGTCTCATATTCAGTGGGTACCGGGGTTCTTTCCCGGGAGCAAAGGGGCCGGGGCTGAGGATAAGAATGAGTGGAGCTGTATCTCTGCTTCTCCCTTCACGGCGTGGACATGGAAAACTTTACAGTTTTTTTAAGACTTGCCTGCGCGCATTCAAGCAGGATCGGACACTCCTCCCGTCCAGCTGGGCAAACCCTTACTGATAAGGTAAATTTTTCCCTGTGGTTAATGAAGCACCCACGACGCTATAAAGGTATATGGAGAAGTGGAGGTATATTTTCACACATTCTAACATCTTAAAATTAGATAAGATATAAGTGGTCAGCTTTCACGCATCGCCCACTTTTGGATAGCCTTTATCTTATTTAAGAAAGGAACAGCCGAACTCTCGAATTTATACATCTAATTAAAAAGAATTACAATTGGCTCATGATGACACCTCATTGGGCCGTGCCATGGCTCTGGCGTTTAGTCGCAGACTCCTCACCTCGGAGGTCTGGGTTCAGTCCCACCCCAATCCATGTGGGATTTGTAATGGATAAAGTGGCAATGGCACAGGTTTTTCTGTGAGTATTTCGGTTTTCTCTCAGCATCATTCCACCAAGCCAATCCCAGTGGCCGCGCAGTCTAAGGCGTGGGTTTTCGGCCGCTCGCTTGCTGGGATTGCGGGTTCGAATCTCGCCGGGGGCATAGATGTCTTTCTCTTGTGAGTGTTGTGTGTTGGCAGGTAGAGGTCTCTGCGTCAGGCTGATCACTCGTCCAGAGGAGTCCTGCCGAGTGTGGTGTCTGAATTTGATCGTGAAGCCTCGATAATGAGGAGGCCCTGGCCTACTAGAGGCTCTCGTGCCATAAAAAGTCATTCCATCAATGCTCAATACTCATTTATCATTTATCTATCGCCGACGCTCTCAGCAAATGAGAGCGTCTTTAAATAACACACTTAAAAACAATCAATTTCCTGAACCACTGCGTTGGGCGAAACATACCGGCAACAGCTGGTGTGAACGGCACGGTAACAAAACACATACTCCTGAAGTGTTATAGATACCCGAACGACACGGCAGTAGGAGCAGTTGCCGCTCCTTCAGGGCACAATGTATGTACATACGGTCAAGTGACAGTGATTAACAGTTACTGTGCAATGTGTAGTGTGTTAATGTGGTTATACGTGGAGGTGTCGACTCTAAGTCACGAGTTATTCAATGAGAAATGAAATATATTTTGATTTAATGACTCATTCATTCACTGACAGACCGTGTCTGTGTTGACTGATTGGCTACTTACCAAGTAACTCGACGTAGCAGGGTTCCATATGTTCAATTCAAACAGCAGTTCATCTAGTCCAGAAATTCCCACCGTTTTATGCAAACCAAACATCCCTGAACGCGGCCATGAAAGCCCAACAATATTATGAGCTACATGAATCCAATACACACAATATTTCTTAAATACATTTTAATATTATCCTTCCATCTACGTCTAAGTTTTCGAAGTGGCTTCCTTACTTGTTTTTCCCAGTGAAACTTTGTTTGCATTTCTCTTCTCTCTCATGGATGTTTGAGGAACTGTACATCTCATCCTCCTTGATTTAATTATTCTAGCAATTTAAAATCATCTTAAATAAATCGTATGTAAAAAATTATATTTCGCGTCAATACAACTATGTAACTAGAGGAAGGACGCGTAGTTAAATAACACACTTATCCCCCCCCTCTCTTTATGACTGAATCTTTCCAATTTAAGCACTATATTTGTTAAGGATCTTCATATCCTATGTTTTCAAAAACTGACATAGTCTTATGTTCCTTTCAACGCCGAATTCACAGCCGTGCAGAAAGGGATATTGAGTAAGGTGAACGAATAAAAGCAGAACACGAAAGAAAAAGAGAACACAGCAAGGATAAACAGAAAAATGTAAGGTAAAATAAAACGATTACCTTTATGTCATTTCGACATCTGTATTTTTCAGAAAATCAAACTTTCAACAAAAAATGACTTATTCCTTGTTTACAAGATTTGACTTTATCACAAAGGTCAGTATTCAGATTATGGTCTGCTAGAATGTAACGCCATGTAGTTTGGCAGATAGGTCCAACGTTCAGAGGAACGTAATGCTCACAGCTTTAATTAAAACATGGGTACCTCGAACGTAAGAGAGCAGGTTCCTCCGACAAGTACGTACACATCTACCAAAATATAAAGCGTCACATCCCAGCAGATCATCATCTGGATTCATCCCGAGTACTTTGATCTGAAATATACACAATAACGTAATTTTACCCTTTAAACCCTAGTGGTACATATATGTACCACTGGGGTTGCCATTAAAATCTCTGAATTTTTCCCACACAGTTTATTCATGTGTTTCGTATTATTAGTACAAACAAGACAGGCAATATATGTATAACTTAACACTGAGGCGCGTTCGCGTAACCATTGTTCCCGTAGAAAGCAATAAGTATTAAATATTCTGAATATGTGTCTGTAGCCTTAGTTACCCAGCATGCAAAGTGCATGTGCCGTATTATAATGGCATCTGTAGCCTGTCCGGCTCTGCCATATTTTTCCGCATTATCTCATAAACGGCACGATTTTCGGGAAAAAGTTATTGAACATAAAATATGTGTTTTGATTTTCTCTACAATTCTGTCTGAAATATTTCTCACTCTAAGATGAATTCAGCGATGTATTATCATAAATGTACATAGGTCTTCACGTAAAGTGCCAGTTATTCTTGTTAGATTCCACAGATTTCGAAAAATACTCAAATATCAAATTTTATGAAAAACCTTCCAGTGGGAGCCGAGTTGTTCCAAGAGGACGGGCAGACGGTCAGACATGATGAAGCTAAAAGTCGCTTTTCGCAATTTTTCGAAAGCGCCTAAAACAGCCATTATTGCTTTATACAGCTTTAACCGGCTGTTTTTTCCTATTGGAAACACAATGTATTCTCCGTGAGGAACGAACCTAATCTTTTCTATGCAATTGAGTTTCATCTTAGTCTTTAAAGGGTTAAGTGACGCAAGAATAACACAAGCATATATTTGAGAAAAGACAAAAATTGCAGCATGTCGCCTGATATGAAATTTGTAACTCATTCTAGATAAACTCAATAGTTTCTCCTTCCAAAAGTAACTAAAGTTTTATACCTCAACATCCACAGGAAACAGACATTTGCGCAGCATGTCTCTCTTGAACACACTCTCGCTTGATATACACAAGAATCCCTTGTTTATCTTTACCTTGGCACCCGACATAAAATAAACAAAAACAATTCACATAGGCATCCTTTCAATGTCTTCGGAATTTCAGGATAAAACACATAACGACACTGTTGACAGTTTAGTTCTGAACACAGACTGTGGGGCAGAATTTATAAATAACATTGCAGAAACTTCGCTTTTCTGAAGAAAGGCCCCACGTAATCAGTTTTAATATATTTGCTACAAACGTGGTTTTTTATATCATATCTTTTATCCGTACCAAAATCCCTGGTAAGAGAGAACCGATCTCTCTCTTCCTCTGAAGACAAAGTTGCATTCAGAATCTTCCCAGAAAAACAGACCAGGTATTCAAGCAGTTAGTTATGTGAATTTGGAAGGGCAATAAAATGTTTTCTTTTTCTTTATTCTTCTTCAAATTTTTGAACACTGTTCAGGAATTTATATTTTATCTTTAAAATAAAAATTAGTCAGGCTCCAAAGCTTGTAAGACTATTATTTTTTTGTTTAGAAATGTAATGGAATGTATTTTTATTGTTGTACACGCAACTGTATTAATGTAGTTTCTTTCACCGCGGAGGCCCGGGTTCGATTCCGGGTCAGTCCATGTGAGATTTGTGGTGGACAAAGTGGCACTGGGACAGGTTTTTCTCCGAGTTGTCGGTTTTCCCCTGTCAATTTCATTCCACTGCTGCTCCATTAATTGTAAAACTTGGTAAAAAAAAACTGCTCATCTTCATCACAGGGGTTGCACAAGAAGCCTTAAGGCTGCGGTACGTCCGTAGTATCTGCTGCGGGGCCCTTCACCACGCCAAAAAAAAATGTAGTTTCTTTATTTATTTAAAGACGCTCACTGTAAAGATTATATGACAGCAAAAATTGTGGGTTAAATAGTGGATAATGAATTGGAGAAAAACGTGGAAGAGAGGGATAGTGGCTGAGTTGAGGTAGTATCCTAGGATTTGCCCAAAGAGACTACATACGAAATGTAATCAGTAACTTCAAAGACGAAGAATGTGGAAGGGCAGAGAGCGAACAATTCTCATTACGACAGTACAGCATCCTACCATGAATCAAAATAAATACAAGGGAAGCTGTGGATAAACTACATGCATTGACTTCTGCTATAGAAAAATGCTGACATAAGACAGAGTGTTTGAAGTTACAATATTGAAAGGTAAATATTAATAACAATAAAAATAAAATTATAAGGTCACAAAACGTTTTTTCTTATCATTACTATGCAGATTTTAATTACGTAAAGGTGTCATTAAAACTGGAAATGGAGGAAACCACTGGTCACTACATCATAGATGACGCTTTGTGAATGTTATAATAGAAGTTAAAGTAAAAAACTGTCAATCTTCCCTACACACGCCATGAAGGTATATATGGGGAGTGGAGGTATATCTCCACTCATTCTTGACCTCGGAACTAGATGGAGGTGGTCAGCCTCACGACCCTGCCGATTTACCTCCGGGAAAAAAATCCCCGGTACTCATTGAATAGGTGGTCGAGTGGGCTCCAGATCCGGTCTGGACGTTTTGGAAAAGAGAAAAATAATTTATCCCTACCGGGACTTGAACTGCGGACCGTTCAGCCCGTAGCCTAGTCAGTATACCGACTACGCTCCAAGAGAGAAAATAGGAATATAGTACTAAAGTTTTACGAAATCCCCGAAAATGGATTAGTTGAATAATTAAGAATGAATAATAATGCAGATAAAATTCGAGGGCAATAAAAAAATACAGTGTAATGATTCGTTGAGGCGCTCCAATGTCGGTAATAATCATACGAAACACAATAATATATTGTGCTGACAAAACACAGAGTTGTGATGTTAAAGCTGATGATACATGTGGTTACTGCTGGACTTTAAAAGGTTAATCAAACAACCAGCATGCAGACACAATAAAGATGTTAGGTAAACAAAACATAAAACACCAGTGCAACAAGAATGAGAGGATATGTCATGTCAGGAGTCACATGGTCGTTGTATTCCCGTTTGTGTGAATTGAGTTCAAAGTTCAATTTCAGAGCGCCAGACCAATGTATCCATAATTGCTGTTTATTGATACAGCTTGTCTCTCTTAGAAGACTAAATTGGCTTGTGACGTCACAAATATTCAGAACCCAGAGACTTCAGTTTGTACGACTTATGGTAACAAGGATTTGTGTGTCTGCACAAATATCACAAACATCGTAACACACGAGGTGCCCGTATCTACAAACGTCCGATGCTCGGAATGCAGTATTACACTTCTTAATAAGATTTTCTTGCCCTATTAACCGTGAAATTAACCCTGTAACGCAGCTGGGGTTTAAATTCCAACAACTGCCCAGGATGGAGGAGTTTTTAATTTATGAAACCCTTAAATGCAGTCACGATCTTACAGTGCAGCGAGACCTGCAGCATGTGGAAAGTTAAAGGTCCGTAGAGTGCAAAGAGGCTGGCTCTAAAAGGATTAATAAATACAATACTTTAAACATTAATTTCCATAGCCACAGAAAACAAGCTCTGTCATTGTTGTTAAGGTCAAACAATCAATGTTGTATGAAGGAATAAACATCGTGTAATTATACAAAATGTGTGTACTTGTATTTACTGTACGTATTTTGTTTTGTATGTGTATGGGTGTTTTTGTAAGGTGTGGATGTTTTTGTAAGGTGTGGATACTTTTGTAAGGAATGGATGCTTTTGTAAGGTGTGGATGTTTTTGTAATGTGTGTACGGTGTTCTAATGTGTGTACTTGTATTTACTGTATGTATTTTGTTTTGTAATTGTGTATAGTTTGTTTTGAATATTTTTATGTATATTTATATGTCCATTTGTATTGTGTGTACTAGTGTAAGGACTACTGCCACCGGGTGAAAACCCAATTGCAGTAATAATAATAATAATAATAATAATAATAATAAAATGCATAAATATATTTGAGGGCAAAATGCAGAGATGATTCTTGTTAATACAGGTTTTACATAATAATAATTGTGCTTTAACACTTTAAAATTCGGTGGTTACTAAATGACCGCCTGTATTTTCATTAACAATTCCGCTCTTTACACACACACACACACACACACACACACACTCTCTCTCTCTCTCTCTCTCTCTATTTATGTTTCATATCAGCCTGAGAGTAAACATCGAATAAAGATTTGACTTTTCCACAGCATTGAGATTGAGGATTCTGGTCTTCTGGGACGTTACGCTGTGTAGCGGATAAATTAATATATCGCGACGTTTCGAATGAAAATGACTTCAAATTCACTGTTTCGTAGGTCTTCGTGGAAAATAAGAATTTTTCTTCTACAACCTACCAATCCTTGAACATGAAGGCGCCACCTTCTTTCGAAACGTCGGGATGTGTTAAATTACCCGCGACGAATCGTAAAACATTCCGGAAGAACAAAATCCTAAAGGACGATTATTTCCATATACATTATTAATAAATTAATAATATTAATACATTATTAAGGGCAAGAATATATTCTCTGTGAGTTAGGATATTTTTCTATTCATTTAGTCATTAATTTTTTTCATTTATCTATCTACCTATTTATCTATTTATTTATTCATTAGTTGATTAATTTATTATTCATTTATCTATTCACTTATTTACATATTTGTTTGTTGATTCATTCATTGATTTTTGTTTGTTTGTTTGTTTGTTTATTGAGTTGTGATTCTCTGTTTGCATCAACCCGTACCCGTGTTAACACCAGGTTCTAAATATGTACGCAAGGTAGGAACTTAATTTGTAAATAGCCTTACGATTTAAATTAATTTTGGTCTTTAAAATGTTAAAGGTTTAAACAGATCACTCGATTCAAAATGATAATGTCCGTCTATTCAGATTATGATTGTGAAATGAACATGGAGAAATACCCAAGTGTTTAAGGACACTTCACATCAGTATTCAGGGTTACAACAAGGAAATTAAACACATATTTTTCCTTTTAACAAACTAATTGTCCATGTAAAAGAAAAAAGTCTTAAATAACACTGTGCGTACGAGCGGTGTCACGTACCATGAGGATAAAATGGCTGGAGGGGAGGGGGGGGGGGGGGGAAGTACGGTCATTGCCAAGGTTTATGGCAATTTGAAGAAAGAAAGCAGAAAAATAAGCTATAACTTTCTTGCTGCTGCAAGGAGACACTTAAGTTTCAGGTAGCTCATATATCCTTATTGAAGGGTTTGGAGTAAAAAGGATCCAAGACTCAAAACTTACAATTAGAAGAATTAAGGAAGAAATTTCCTATATAAAGATCCCGATATTCATTCAGATAATATCTTAGAATTTCAGTTGTGCATAAAAGCATATGAAAGAGTTGAAAGCAGCTTTGAATGTCGTTTTATATTTAATAACACCATTCATATTTAAAAAATTCTTATTGAAATTTTGTTCAAAACCCCCCTACTAACGTTTATACATCAAAGTCCTGATCCTGATTCCGTGGTACTCTCTTTTCACTACTGTGCGTAAAGCATAAAAACAATTTTAATTTCAATGCATAGTGAATAAACAAATATTCAAGTTATTGTAGACTTTTTACGCTGCATATTCATATTGTACTCTACTGCTGGTTAGGACACTGTGTAGTCTGGCAAGTGTACCAACATTTCGGAGTAACTTACTGGCACTTATCCTAAACGTGGAGAGCGTAATACTTCTCTGTAACGTTGGTACCTACGTACTAAATTAAGTGACGTAATATCGAAGAATACTCTACGAAACACAAAAATTTTTCAACCAAAATTTTCAGCTGCTAATAAGATGATTATTTTATTTCTGTCGTGTAATGGATGTCTGTCTCTTGTGAGTGTTGTGTGTTGTCAGGTAGAGATCTCTGCGACGGGCTGATCACTCGTCCAGAGGAGTCTTACCGAGTGTGGTGTGTCTAAAAGTGTGATCGTGAAGCCTCGAAAAATGAGGAGGCCTAGGCCCCTAAGGAGCTGTTGAGCCATAGGAAAAAAATGAGCTGTTTTAGAGACAACAGATGAATAGGTGGCTAATTGGAGGGCTGAGTTAATGGGAAGGTGGAGGTAAGAATGGATGTATAACTTGTGGTGGAAAGCTGGCGGAATCTCTGAGAATCGGAGGAAAATAACAAAAGAATTAGTAAAAACAGTGGGATCCGCAGGATTTCTAAACAAGTACTTTCTGAATATAACGCAGCCATTGCAAACCGCTACGGAAGTGCGCCTTAAACTGTGAACCGCGTACTTTTTCTTATAGTTCCCCGAAATATTAGAAGCAATATATTCTAACACTGCGACCACAATATATTTTTGTTATAAACATAAAATGGTAGATACCTATATTATATACAGATTTGAGATATAATAATATATTTATTATATGTAGTATATTTGTAACGGAGCGCACTTCAATTCCTTAAAAGTGTATGTAAGCAGAGTCTTCTCGATATGCAATTTTTAATATATATGAACTCCATGGAGCAGATTCCTTCTTGAAAGGCGAATAGTTCTTCACCCAGTCAATTCTCCGCATTTTATGGAACCCGAAGGGTCATTACCGCATTCACAACAGCCCGTCCCTTGTCCCTATAACGAGCCACAACAATCCAGTCCACGCCCCATCCTATTTCTTGAAGATCCCTTTTAATATTATCCTCCAAGTGGTATCGTTACCTCAGGTTTCCCCACCAAACCCTCTGTGCACCTCTGTTCTCCCCCATACGTGCCACATGCTCTGCCCAGCTCATTTTTCTTGACTTGATCACCCAAATATTATTTGGAATAAGTATTCCCACAGATCGTTAAGCCCTTCATTATGCAATCTCCTCCAGTCTCCAGTTATATTCACTCTCACTCTCTCTCACGCCCAAAAATCTTCCTCAACGCCCTATTTCCCAATATCCTCAACCTATGTTCTTCCATTAACGTGAGCGACCAAGTTTCACACCCATACAAAACAACAGGCATCGACACCCACATACCTTTTCTTCAATATCAACATCAACTGTATTCTCCCCCGCACTTCACTTATTCCAAGCAGTCACCCCCTCCATACGTCCCATGCGTGCTACATATCCTCCCGTCTCATCAGACTGCATTACATCACCGGACGAAAGTACAATGCCAATTATCTTTTCCTGGAATCTCTGCAATATTTGAACAGCCAGCCACTTATCTTTACAGTGATGACTTCACACGTCCCCTGCGGTCAGCCGCGTTTTCCTTGTGACGGTGATTTCCTTCCTGCAGCTGTGTGTGTCTGACGCAATAGCATTAACGTATCGTAATATTTGTCCAATACTTCAGGAAATGCATAAACGGTCCAACAGTACTGGGAATCCCCTGGTACATAAACACCATCTTGCCAATAGCAAGCAAAATTTGGTTTCTTGTTACAGCTGTGTTAATGGGGATACACTTTTTCAGGGATAAGAAGCAGTGACGATTTGTAAATTACCGACGTTTCAGAGGAACTTTCTGCCTCCATTTTCGGGATCAACGCAGCCCAGACAGGCCACTCTTCTTGGACTGCAAGTTCCTCCAAAAAGTAGTTTTTGGGACTGCTTATGTCAGGTGTGTGGAACACAGGGAACCAACAGACACGAAGCTGAGCCGTAAATTTTTAAAATTAAATAGAATGATATCAATATTCTTACGATTAAAATACCACGATACCATAAATACCTTCGATAAAATTATCGCTTGTTAATTGCAAACCTAAATTTAAAAAGCTCTATAAACTTGATTACCCAGTCAGGTGCCGTTTTAATATCTCGCATCTAACCAGATCTTCCAGAAACTTGGTATCTTCTGTTTCTCCTTAGCCTATTAATGTTGGATTTAAATTTCTGCGTTGATGCCACTTGCAAGTCACTCTTTCATCCTTTACAGAATAAAGATATTCACGTCAAGAATGCACGGTGAAATCAGAATAAAGACAACACTATTTGCATGCTCTTTTTCATTATCCTACAACATGTTTCGGCCTCGTACGCTGGCCACCATCAGGAATAGGCTCACACAATCATAAAAGAAAAGTATACATTGAGGTGGAGGCCTCCACTTTACAGTTGAAAATTAAAATTATAGAAATATTTGCCACTTTCATTATTGTTTACAAATGTGTATCTGTTACACGGGATTTTCTTGACTCTTGTTTCTTGGGCGAAAATGGTTGTTCACACAAACATAGGTCTATGCTATCAAACATCGCGCCCATTTGGCAAGCAAATTGAATATTTTTTTAAATTTATGGGTAGGCAATTATCTATAAAAACTTGGCACCCGAACGTCAATAAATTTATTTCTTGCGACTCACACTACAAATCTATCAGTCCCTTTTGTATATTTTTAGGTGCTTCATCGACGTCGAATTTACGTGGTACAGTGAACATGTCAAAAAAAACCCCGCAAAATTAAAACCTCGAAAGAGATTCTGAAACTCTCAGCAATGCAATATTTTCTGAGTAGCAACCGAAACGTAAATTTGACTCAAGTAAATTAAAGTACTTAGGGCCGTGCCATGACTCAGGCGGTTAGTCGCCGGCCTCTCACCGCGGAGGCCCGGTTCCGATCCCGGGTCGGTCCATGTGGGATTTGTGGTGGACAAAATGGCACTGGGACAGGTTTTTCTCCGAGTACTTCGGTTTTCCCCTGTCAGTTTCACTCCACCGGTGCTCCATTAAAGTGGAAAAGCAGAAAAACCCTCATCATCTTCATCACAGGGTTGCACAATAAGCCTCAAGGCTGCGGTGAGCCCGTAGCATCTGCTACGGGGCCCTTCAATAAACAATAAAATTAAAATACTTACATTTTTCACATTTTTTTAAATTGTCGTTATTTGTGTTTCATAGAGCCGAAGCTTTTATGAGAAGTTTCTGGACTCTCACACATTGATGGTTTTAAATTCACATTTCTTACACGTTCATTTCCCCATGGCGCAACGGTCCGTAGTAGGCCAGGGCCTCCTCATTATCGAGGCTTCACGGTCACACACAAACACACCACACTCGGTAGGACTCCTCTGGACTAGTGATCAGCCCGATGCAGAGACCACCTTACAACACGAAAAACGCCCACGGCGGGATTCTAACCCACAATCCCAGCAAGCGAAAGCCGCAGAACCACGCCGTTGGCCGCGTGACCACTGGGATCTGCTTTATAGTTTCATATGTAACTAATTAAGAAGCGACGTAATATCAACTGTAAATGCCAGATATCGTTGAATTTTATATTTTTATGTCGTTAACCTCTTGTTTTATTTCCAAAGATATAATAAATTCACGCATCATTTCATAAAGTACTTCCAATAACTTATGGTAGGGTAACCAGCGTATTTGAGTTTAATATGGCTAATCTTCATATTCACATTTAATATCAAGAGAGAAATCAAGCAAACTCTCTATGATATAATCCTCGGGCAAGAATAAAAATACAGATTGACACGAATTTTTTTGTAAATGTGCTCCAGTATTATTACTCGTATTTTGCAACAGAAGACTCTTGGTATAATACGAAATAAAAACTGTAAGATATACTACAGATTATTCCTAGCATTTTTTCCCACAAATCTGTTTTTGACAACCATCATAGGAGGAGATCCGTCAGTAAAAAAAGAACACAAGTTCATGCGCCTTTAGCAAACTGTCTACCTCTCAGAAAATAACTGCACCAGTACCAGTTCTATGCCTTAGAATTGATTCCAAAATTTTCCTATCTTATGATAAAATTTTAGCTAAAACCGCGAATAAACACCGCAAGCTGCGCAGTCTTTTAACATCCGTGCTTTCATCCACTGCTATGGAACAGGATTGAAAAAAAGTTACTATTCGATTTTAATTGATCCCTCTAATCATTTTATAAGTCGCTCATACATTCAGCCACTGTGTTTCTACAGACTCTTATATTTTGAATTCATGTACTTCCCGGTTAACATATGGTTTCATCCCCTTTTAAATACTTTCGAATGAATTGTTATGTTAAAATTTCTGACCTGGTTGCAATTAACCCCTCAATGACGCCACGATTTAAATTCCAACTACTGCCCAGAAGGGAGTGGTTATAAAATATTGATACCCTGCAATGCATAAAGGTCCGTACAGTGCACCAAAAGGCCGGCGTCATGTGAAGATTCTAGGTCCGTACAGTGCACCAAGGACGATATCGAAGTGTAGAAGTGGTTCTCCAGACGTCGTCTGCCTCATGAAGTTAGTACGATCAGGTTTATTTATTTATTTATAGTCTGTTTAACGACACTGTCAGTAACTCGAAACCGGGCACAGAACCCGCGACAGTATAGCAGGACTCCGACATTGACTAGCTACGTGACTCGCGACACGTTGCAAAGCAAGCTATGACGTCATATGAGTCACATGCTGGCACGTGTACCGGCATGACGCTCACTATAAATTTCAAAGAATGTTTATTTTCAGTTCTTCACTAAGTTGATGTCATTAAAACAGTACGGTCAAGTCCATGCTGTCTTAGCAAAATTCTTCGCGTTTTTACGTCCATTTGTACGTGATCTCGTTTCCATTCTTTGACGATGACATCGTCATGTATTGGGATATTTTGCAGACTTTTCGCAGAATACAGATGTTACCTTCTTGAAGGAGAGATTTCTTCCCTTATCTTTGAAATATTTAATATTTTTTCTGAGTAAGAAAAATTTTCTTTACAGTTATTATTCATTCATTCATTCTGTAGTCTGTCTTACGACAGGTCCGCAGCCTCTTCCAAAGCGAGTTCTCCACAGGGTGCGATCTAGGGCTTCCTCTTTCAATTTCCAGTATCTTCTCTTTTCCTTAAGGTCATCCAGCAGCTGCTTACGTCTTCTCCCTCGTTTTCGCGTCATTTCTATCCTTCCCTCTAACTTTCCTTCAATCACATGTTTCAGAAGGCAGTTTCTGCGCAAGATGTGACCAATCCAGTTAGCCTTTCTCTTTTATTGTATGTACGATATTCCTCTCCTCCTTGACTGTGTGTAACACTTCTTCATTTCTCACACGATCGGTCCAACTGATCTTCTCCATTCCTCTCCAGCACCACATTTCAGAACTTTCCAGATACTTCTGATCTATATTATTATATTATATTTAATTTGTTTAAGGATGCTTTCTGTATCTCACACTACAGAGCACCGATAGATAGGATATTTTTGTGAATGACCTGGGAAGGCAGTGGAAAAAAGCCGTCGTGACCTAATTTGGTCAGAATCTATCCCGAAATTTTCTCAAAGGGACTGAGAACCGCGGGAAATTCTCAATATAATAGGAGTGCAGGCGCAGATTCGAACCGCGTTCCTCCTGATTACAAGTCAGACTCCTCACTGTTTGAATCAACTGACTCGGTTTCGTTTTCTTTTGTTTAAACCCACTACCTATCTTTATGCACAGCGTTAATACATTTAAACTTCTTTGCGCTGTTATATATGGGTTTTGTGCTCAATTCGAAAGATCCTTGGCCGATGTAGACTATAATTCAATTTACCCGATAACTCTTAACAAATTTAAATTGCTGTTTCTGAATTGTGACACCTTACAGACTGGTAGGTGGTTACACATGTTTCTGAGGAACCTGTTGTCTCCATCTTCATTATATGTTCCCAAATCCAAATATCGGCCCGGATATAGACTAATCCGAGACTTTTCCTCGGTCTCTCCAGGCAAATGCCAGATAGTATCACATGGACTCTTTCTACACCATTTCCATAGCGCCCCAATACATAAGATATCTGGTTTGTGAGTGAAGTCACAAATTGGAATCAGGTAAAAAGAAAGTCGGCCGACTAGCGCATGCGCAGAGTAGCACATCGTCTGTGGTACCGTCGTCAGCGTTCACAGTTTTGTTATATTTCCTACTGTGCTATCGTGTATGTACCTTTCGAATATGGAGAGGTATAAGGAAAATACTCTAAAGTTAACTGAACTGTTGCGTATTAATGAAGGGTAACGAAATAATATATCTGGGCAATATTATTGGAACAGTTGGGTTAGGACATTGCTTCAGTGAAAGTATATAAAGAGAACATTGTTCTGCTTCTTTCCATTGTAAATATTCTGTACTTCATTACGAACAAATAGTATTCCATTACTCTTTATTTGCCTGTCCTTAATTTTTAACTAATAAACACACTAATTCTCTGCTGTCTTATCATTCCATCCTATGCAACATGGCGTGTTGTAAGCGTTGTTAACTAAACCATAAATAAATATACAAATATATTGAGACGAAGTATATGGTTTCTCCGCAACGTCTGGGACCAACAACCAGATAACATTACGTCATCAGCCACAGGACGGAAATATAAAATTTTCCAAGTTAAAAACCTGAAATCTCAAATTTTATTTCGGAATAAGCACAATAGACATAGGCCGACATATATAATTCACCGTATGTATACTCAATTCAGACTTGGCGCCGGACATTCCGGGAACTAATTACCGCGCAATTCCAGCAGTGTCTGCACACTGTCCCATACTTCAGCATACCGTAACCTTAAACTTCGCACTGTTCACATTCCCACTGCATGGAACGCGTTGTATGTATGTTTCAGTCTTTGTTTACTTCTGTTGGAAACGTTTTTTCCTCCAGAAATATTCTGCGTGACACAGCTGTTAAGTCTTCAAGTAAAATTCCGTTGTCCCCCCCCCCCCCTCACCCGTCTTTAAGGTAAATTTTAATGTGTCGATAAATTTTTCGTAGTGTGACCCACCAGTGCTGAACCGTGGACAATTCGGAAAATAGATCAAAAATATCTGGAAAGTTTTTAAATGTGGTGCTGGAGAAGAATGGAGAAGATCAGTTTGACCGATCGTGTGAGAAATGAAGAAGTATTACACAGCGTCAAGGAGAAGAGGAATATACTACATACAATAAAAAGAAGAAAGGCTAACTGGATTGGTCACATCTTGCGCAGAAACTGCCTTCTGAAACACGTGATTGAAGGAAAGTTAGAAGGAAGGATAGAAATGACGGGAAGACGAGGGAGAAGACGTAAGCAGCTGCTGGATGACCTTAAGGAAAAGAGAAGATACTGGAAATTGAAAGAGGAAGCACTAGATCGCACCCTGTGGAGATCTCGCTTTGCAAGAGGCTATGGACCTGTCGTAAGACAGACTACATAATGAATGAATGACCCACCAGAGTCAAAATTAATGAAAATCCCTTCAGTAATTAATCATTTTGGACTTTCTGCTTCCTATCTCTGCATTTCCTCCGGACAAAGTGGCTCAAGCAATAATGCGCCGTTCCGGGACACCGACTGTTCTGAGGTTTCCGTGTTTTTTGCTCAGTCCCTCCAGTCAAATGTCGTCATAGTACCTAAAATTGCACGACGGCCGTTTCCTTCCACACCTAATGGATTTTTTTAAATTCTGCCATCGAACCATTTAACGTACATTCAGAGTTACGGGAAGCCCTGTTAATAAAGTAGAAATAATAATTGGTAAATAAATAAATAGTCGATGCCAGTGGCCGCGCGGTCTAACGCGTGGGTCTACGGCCGCTCGCTTACTAGGATTGTGGGTTCGAATCCCACCGTGGGCATGGATGTCTGTCTCTTGTGAGTGTTGTGTGATGTCATGTAGAGGTCTCTGCGTCGGGCTGGTCACTCGTCCAGAGGAGTCCTACCGAGTGTGGTCTAAAAAGTGTGTGATCGTGAAGCCTCGAAAAATGAGGCGGCCTAGGCCCGCAAGGGGCTGTCGAGCCTTTGGGAAAAAAAATCTACTTTTCCATTACTGACAAAGCCGGAACAGTTCTGTCGGTATAGAGACTAGGCTACCGGCTAGACATCACAGAATGGTGATTCCGTATCTCGCAGGGGCAAGAGGTTTATGTCTTCTCCAAAGCCTCCAGACCGGCTGTGGGGCCCATCAAGACTCCTTGTCAATGGGTAAAGAGGAATAATTCCCCAGACATAAAGCGGCCTGGGCCTGATGTTGACCTTTCACCGTATCTAGTGTCGAAGTTAAGAATACATGGCGCTGTACATCCACTTCGCCATTTGCCCTCACAGCGTGCACAAAGACAACTTTATTTTACTTATCCTACTTTTCCAGTGTTATAGCTAATCATGCTGTAGTTCTTTTGTGAAAGGTGCGGTCAATCCACTCGCGTGTGACAAGAATTTTCCCTTTTATGAGACACCATAGGAGCAACAGCATAATGCAAAATTATTTCTTAAAAAGAGAGAAAAGAAAAGAAAAATTATTTACTGTCATTTTAGTCTCAGAGTTCAACGTTTTTCATTCATTCTTATGCGTATCAGCCATTCTGAAGTTAGTTTATACATAACCGGAGACATCTTCCAGTAAAGACAAAGTCCGGTTTCGTCACATTCACCTTTTACAGGTTTCCACACAGTGAAGAACTATTTGTTTATACTCTGCACTTAACACTCTCAACCTGACTTATGTGTTGTTTTGCTAGTGTCGTCTGTCCGTCCGTCACTTGGAGCAGTTAGCACATTCCTGCTGAATTAAACTTCAGTGCGTGCAGAATGCAGTTTGTTATTCGAAGCCGTTTTGCTCATAGAAATCCAAGCTCGACTCTTTTAACTGTCAACGTTCCTTTACTTTCCTGATGATGTTTGTATGGGAAACGCAAGCTCAGTACAAGATCTGCATACTTTATGATTTCACAGCTAGGCCTAGACCCACATATTTCGTATTTTTATATTGATGATGGCCACTCTGATGTCTGAAGGTCACTGTCTCGAGCAGATCAGGCCATTCGAAGATGTGCATAAAAGACACTACAGGGTGGGAGTTTTTAGGATTACTTCTCCTGGAATATAAGCCTTCACACTGGAAAAACAGTCACCGAATTTTCGGAGGACCGTAGTGCCTTCATTGTCAAGAGTCTATAGATCCAGGATTTCTAGATTCTTTATGACAAGTGACCGCAACGCCATTTACCAGAAGAACGGAGTCCTTAAAACAGACAGTGTTCATAAACCGATTGCTTTTTAGTGTCGTGCGTTTTGACGTTGATATTCTTGTGTCAACTAATGCAGGGCGTTTAGTTTATACATCTTGTCACATATAAAGATAAAGGTAAATTTCTCCCTAGAACGGGCCATGAAGGCCCAGAGGGGGAGTAGATGTATAGCTCTACTCTTTCTTTAACCCTGGCACTAGATGAGAGTGGGTGGTAAAATCCATGACCCTACCGCTTTACCCTCGAGAAAGGGACCCGGTACCCATCGTACAGGAGGCTGGGTGGGCCCCAGGGCCGGCCTGGACGGCTGCGGAAAATCTCGCCCCCACCGGAATTCGATCCCCGACCGTCCAGCCCGTAGCGAGTCGAGCATAAATTCATCGAAAGACTATGTGGCGCATAAATGCTTGGACTTCCCTATCTACAGTTATCAATAGAGGTACTAACATGGACAAGAAAGATGAGAGGACTTTGATATCAACTGATGACACAGCCTAGCAGCCCACAGAATACGATGCATTTATACTCCCGATGACATAGTAGAATGAGGTTTCATTTTCTAAGACCTTGCCAATGGTTTTGAACAGTGATACGTGAGGTCGTGATCTGGTTAGATGATACATTTTATTGACAATAACATGAAACAGATAAAACCGCTATGTGGACAAAATGCAGTTCTTAATGTTACAGCAGGTGGTACACATAGCTACCAATGGGTTTAATTAATTAATTTAATAAGCAACATCTGAGCGCGCTACCAAGCATTCAAACCGTGTGAGAGTCGAAGAAGAAGAATTACACGCCTATTATTATTCTTATTTAATGACGTTTGCTGAACTGCAGAGCAGTGAGCTAGTTGGCTCAAGCAATAATACTGCTGTTTTGTATCCGTGGGGAACCCGTTTCGAATCTCAGACGGAAACATATTATTCTCACGTATTTCGTGGTTTTTATTTAATCCTTCCGAGCAAATATTGTGACAGTGTCTAAAATAGACCACGACCGTTTCCCCTCCGCACCCTTTCTACCTCGTCATGCACCTGTTACTCTAACATTTGGGGCTACATTGCCTTAGCCGATGACAGAGCCGTAAAATAAAATATAAATAAATTATGCCATTTAAGAGTAAAATAATAATAATAACAATAATATGCGAAAGGTGTAAAAATTGGGTAACCTTTTCCAATCCTGCATGGTTCCATATAAAAAAGAGTAACAAAATTTGAAGATTCTGTAATAAGAAACAATACAGGCTGACATAGGGGCCGGGATAGCGTAGTCGGTATAGCGACTTGCTACGGGCTGGACGGTCCGGGGATCGAATCCCGGTGGGGGCGAGATTTTACGCATACGTCCAGACCGGCCCTGGGGCCTACCCAGCCTCCTATACAATGGGTACCGGGTCTTTCCCGGGGGTAAAGCGGCCGGGGCGTGGTGCTGACCACCCACCCCCAACTAGAGCCGGGGTCAAGAATGAGTAGAGCTATACCTCTACTCCCCCTTTGGGCCTTCATGGCCTGTTATAGGGAAAACTTTACTTTTACAGGCTGACATAATGCTTTGACTCCTTGCAGTATCATGAAAACTGAGAATGCCTCTCTACCCAGAAAGGCTCTATACGCATTCAGCCTCCTGTCTTAGAAATTACCTGTTCTTTCACCAGGAGTATATCCTATCGAGGTATCGGTTCCTTCGTTCATTTATTTACTGATACATCCATTCATTGTTTAGGCCTATTTTGTGACGCTGTTAGTAAGTTAAACGCTATGCTGCGTGGAATGGTAGGGTGACTGGTGAATAATAAATTGGCAGAAATGTAGAAGGAAGTGGTCATACTTAATACACTAATTCAGCATTATCCTGTATTTACTCAGGAAAACTACGCAATATCTCCATCTGGAATACCTGTCACAGGACCAAGTATTGAACCCAGCCCCTCAAGAATAACAGATACTCGTTCCAGCGCGACATTCCGTAGGGCAGGTTGGGCCAATCACAGCCCTTTCACTTAAAATAAATGAAGAAAGAATAGAGCTGTACCTCACGTTTCTTATAAGGTTCGTTAACTTTACCACTGGCCAGATTTGTAAAATGTCCACATAAAAACCGCCTCACATCAGCGTGTTAAAACTGTCGAATGAGCTCTGCAAATTGTGTAACGAAGAGGAAGAAGTTGTCTTCAACTAGAAAGCCAAACACGTTCACGCCCGCATTTCCATACTCCTTTACCTTGTCGTAACACGGTTCTAGGAACATTCATTAACATCCTCCGTTTTATGTTCTGCACATGCGTCACTACTCGTGCTTGTTGTTTGTAGAATATAAAGGTATACTGAGTCTGTGTACACTGCGTAAAGATACAGCTTTACGAATTATTAACGTTGTCATTAAAAAGTTATTGACTGACCTCACGCTTCGGCCGAGTTATTCCTGGAAAATATCCAACTTGTAACCATTTTACAAATGACAGATCGGGGCCAGTGCAATCATGGGCAGGGGCATAGCTTGGGGGGGGGGGGGGACGATGGTGCGGCCGCCCCGAGAGGAAGGTCCAAGGGACAGCAAAATGAACGTTTTGAATAAAAAATAATAATTTTCCACAATCAAAAGATTTTAAATTACTGAGCCAAATAAAAGAAAATTCAATAAAAAAAATGTGATTTTTTTAAGTTCATAATTTTTGTCAGAGGCGGCAATTCTCGGTACTCTCCCCGGGTGCAAAAACAGACCTAGTTACACCAATGATCGTAAGCGTGATGTTGAAGAGAATAATGTCGAAGTTATTACTGGAGAGGGTAAGAAACACAGGAAACTGATCCACTGGCCCAGTTCGTCCCGTAACAATAAGGCAGTGTTGTGTGTGGTGAAGGGCCCGCAGCAGATGCTACGGACACACCGCTGCCTTTAAGGACTGTGATGAAGATGAAGAGAAAGATGATTAGTTTTTTTTTTCATTTTTCCAAGTAAAGAAGCACCGGTGGAATGAAATTGACAGGGGAAAACTGAAGCACTCGGGGAAAAACCTATCCCAGTGCCACTTTGTCCACCACAAATCCCACATGGACTAACCTGGGATCGATAAAGCAGCGTTAAGATCAAGGAAACGAAATCCTCATAAGGCGCCTTTCTGACTTTCCTTTAACTGACCTGCTACACAGAATGTGAGAGCCGATTCCCATACCTCAGTCAGTTTCATATATAATGGTCACACTTGTTGTTTGGTGTCTCGAGTGACCTTAGCTGTAAACAGTTCTTAAAGGCACACCGCTACTGCATAGGAATGATCACGCACACGTCGCTTTCAAGATTTGATCATGGCTTCAAGCCAACTGTCACAGAATCAGACAAATTGTAATGTTGTGGTCCTGCATTATTTGGCATTAGAACTCGGTTGCTGAAACTTACCTCGGCGTGATTATTAGTCTAATCATCTTGCTATGGGTATTTCAGAAAAATTACATAAAACAGAAGAACAACAGAAGAATTATGCCTGTCTTTCCAGACGTCTCAGTTCTGAAATTAATATAGGGGTTTGCATGAATATTTATTATCAGGATTGTATATCAAATATTCTCGGTCGAATGTTATTGTCGTTCGTACTGAGACACTCAAATCGAATTCGATTTTCTTAAAAGTGGCTCGTCAGTAAATACAGAGTGACGCAAATATCAATGTTTAACGACACAAAGGCCATACATATGATAATCTCGTTGTCTTTCTGATACAGCACGTTCACGCCTTCCGGAAATTTAGACAACGTGTCAGTGTAGAAGGAATACAGTCTGAACAGTTCAAATAGTCAATAAATGTTAAGTATTGTCAGTAAAGTTCAAGTAACGTATTGCCACTATTGCCAAGTAACTTTGCGCCACCCTGAATTATGAAGTACGTTGTTACGTAATTCTCTTCCCCCTCCTATCGCTTCCTTTTCTTTGATCCAAATGTTGCCATCAGTTTCTTGTTCTTGGGAATCCTTAATGTACGTTATTTCCTTACTGCTACGGTCGCACTAACCAAATCGAGTCCGGTCTAACGAAATCGATTCTGACTCACTAAGATGCTGCAAAGGCAGGGCCATTTGTTTTGCATATAATACCTGTATGTCTCAGCCACAATGCAGGAATTAAGTCCAGTTAAGTCCAGTTCAGTCGCGTCGAGTGGCGTCGAGTCGAGTCAAGCTAAGGTTTTTCTATGTAATACCCTAGTGAGTCATAATCGATTTGACTCGGCTGGACTCGATTAGTGCGCACACAGCTACTGAGGTGAGAAATCAGGTTTCACGGCCTTAAAATAAATGGTAAGCCATGTAGTGTTATAAATTTTAATCTTTAGATTTTAAACACAGAAAATGGGAATAAATATGTTAAAATTAATGGTACTAATCATCCCCAAATTTGACATATCTTTAATTTTATCCTCAATATCATTAGATTAATATGTATAGGAAATGACTGGTATTGACTGCCGTTACACGTTCGCTACTATCTTACAGTGCTGGTATCTTCTTCAACACACGACGTAATCCTCGACAATAAAGACACAAACTTTCATCAAAAGCCCGTGAAAACATTTCCGACGGATCATCTGAAATTATCTGTCTAAGAAATGTAAACTAATGGAACAGTTTAAATAATTCAAATTCGTTTTACGGCTCACATTTATAAAGCATTGTCTAATGTTGACAAGAATGACACTGGAAATTCTGTGAATTTTTAGACCTTGTCTTTTAAAGCTTTGAAGTTTATTAATACAAACCAGCACTACTAACTGCAACACAGAATATGTCAGCAATATGCATGTATATATTAAATACATCTCAATTTATTTAGACCTGTGTGTGATTTCTTCGTCTCGATTTACATTACATTTATGCGTAAACTATTCCCTATTGAATCCTCTCCCAGCTTTAGTTATCAGTGTAGAGATTTTTACAACAACGTAATAAAACCAAGTGCAGCCACTTGTCCACATCCTGAAGTAGTTGAATTTATTTCACACTCTCATTCCCTATTTCTTAAAGATCAATTTTAATACTATCCAATTTCTACGCCAGTGTCGCAGAGTGTAGTCAGTGCAGTAACCAAGTGCGGGCATGACGTCAACGCCACCGTAATTAGATTTCAATAGCAGCAAGTGGTTTATCTCTTCTCCAGGTAGTCCCAACCGGTTCTGGAGCCAACCCAACGGGCACCGGCAGTGGGCGGCACGTGAATCTCAACACTCACCCCCATCTATTTCAGAAGTTAAGAGGAAGTGGAATTATAGGCCGGCCTCTCACCGCGGAGGCCCGGGTTCGATCCCGGGTCAGTCCATGTGGGATTTGTGGTGGACAAAGTGGCACTGGGACAGGTTTTTCCCCCGAGTACTTCGGTTTTCCGCTGTCACTTTCATTCCACCGATGCTCCATTACACGGAAAAATGGAAAAAAAACTAATCATCTTTCTCTTTATTTTCATCACAGGGTTGCACAATAAGCCTCAAGGCTGCGGTGCGTCCGTAGCATCTGCATCTCCCCCCCCCCCCAAAAGAAAACAGGAACTATATATCAACTTCCCCATATTCCTTCATGTTTTTCATAGCGATAAATTTACTTTTCACACTCTTCTCTTCAAAATGTTTTATTCTTCTCTGGTCTTCCGAATAAAATCGGTTTTTGTTTTTATACAATAGTTACATTAACACATTTGGCAGTGTAATGGTTCAAGGCAAAGTCTATATACGGAGAGAAGAACATAGAAAAGTCACGAAAATACAATAATGTCAAGAGTGAGAGCCAATCTTCTATTCCAGTCCTGGGGCTGTTAAAATTCCGCGATCACTTTGTTCATGTGGCCACATTAATCAGTTCATTTTACGTTGTATATGATATTGTTCATATAGAATCTGGCTTATAAAAATTCGTTCTTCATTAAATCTTTCAACGAAATCGGTGAATCTTGTTAAAATAGAATTGTTTATTGGCACAAGCGAGCTGTAAAACTATTTCAAATTAAACAATATAACAACGTGAAAATGATCCTTTCTACCTACTGTGAAGTATGCAGTATTAAAATAAACACACTGTTGGATGGAGGTAAATATTCCGTCGTAATTTTGTTTATCTGTGTTTAATATAAGCCTGTTCATGGCTGCCAACAAAAACAAGAACATCGTTTTTCTCCCATTCTGGAGGTCGTACTACTGTAACAGTATAAAAGACAAGACTGGACAAATACACTACAGCGAAGGGCACACATATTAATAAAATATGTGATCAGATTTTGAATAAAGTATTGACCTGGATTTTCACTTCGCCTTGATAAATGTAGAGTACACCCGTTAGACATTTGAAGACTAGAGAGAGAGAAGAAGAAGAAGAAGAAGAAGAAGAAGAAGAAGAAGAAGAAAAAGAACGGAGGGGGGAAATCAGACAAACTTGCTGCTCTGAAGGTTCCCAGGCAGTGCCCGCTCATCCTTCAGGTAAAGGTAGGCTGGTAGCAAGGTAAAATTTTGGTAAATGAGAAAATAATTGATAGGAAGTAGATGGTTGGGAGTATGCAGGAGAGGAGAAAAGCTGAATATTTGGAAAAATTTTGTGTTTGAAGAGCGAAGTTATAAAGAAATTTTGATCGCTTTGTGAGGGCTGCGTTTTCGTGAAAATTTTGAAGTTAATTCTGGGAAGGGCTGCATGAGAAACAATAAGTGCAACGTGGATTTTGGGTACCAACGCAGCATTTGTTCTACGACCAAGGAAAATCATGGGTCGACTAAAATAAGTATATATTATATACAAAGATTCAGCTCGTACCTCACGGAGAACAACATTCTTGCTTTAAAAGAGCCAGTAGGATTTAGGGAAATAATTACCGTTTAGTGTGATAATAACCTGAAACATAAATACACTGTGTGGGCAAAGTGCAGTGATTATAGTGCTAAACCTGGCGGTGCACTTAACAAGGGATTCAATTACCGCGATGAGAATTTGACTAAGAACTTAAAATATTAAACACCAGTAAAATCCCGTTCACATGAGGAAAGACAAAAGGCAAATTTCGTAGCTTTAATACATTTTTTATTTTGTTGCAAAAGGCAAAGAGAATTTGTGAGATTTGAAGTTCGCGCCTTTATAAGTGGCAGTGTCAGAGGCAGAGTCTCACACCACCACAATAAAATTAACAAATATTTTTGGATTAATTAAATCGACATGGGAAGAGACACGGCGCCTGCATTGTGTATGGAGGAAGTTAGAAATACTTACAAGGTTTTGACAGGAAAACACTGGGGAAATAGAACATTTGCGTATGAAAAAATATTAAAAAAAATCATTACATATTGGCTGAGTATATCAAAGAAGGGAGAGCTTTTGTGAACACGGTAATGAAACTCTGAGTCCAGTGAGGTAGATGAATAATATATTTCAGGGAAATAATCTGACCATACAGTCAACGGCTAAAATAAAATATTACCGAAACCTGAAGTTCTCATGGAAGTGAGTGTTAAAATCTTAATATTCTTACCAGAGTCTGTACTAAGATCTATAAGAAGAGCACCGCCTTTCTAGAAACAAAGGTTCTTCTAATATGACGTACGGAGGGCGAAGCTTGGGGGGTTGGGATTTGGAAAAGAAAGTTTTTCTTGACAAACTTCAAAATATCGTAAACGGAATACATTGCATACGTTTCTTAGAAGAAATCCAGTAAATTATATCAATATAACAAGAATGTTACACAGACGTACCGACGAAAAAATAAAACAATGGAACCTTTTTTAAATCTCAAGCGTTCTTTTGCATTGATTTCACTACACAGATACACGATCACGTGGTCTTCTTCATCCTTCACTTTCTCCGTGCATATCATTTCCAAAACTACTAAACGTATTTCAACAAAATTTTGTATTTACGTGCCTACAATAAACGTCGTGTGAATTTAATTTTTGACTGTATTAGTTCAATATAACCTACATTCCCCAAGACATTCAGATAGAAGTTCATCGATTTTTTTTTCTCCAAATAAACTGGCAATATTATGCTTAGCATAACAATTCTTTCAAATTCGCTCATTTTTTGCTTAAACGTGTAAACAGAAAAATTAACCTGAATTTTATTTAAATATTCAGTTCGTACCGCGCAGTAAACACATTACTTCTGGATAATAAAAACGAATCGGCTAATGCTGTAGAGGGAAATATTTGCTGTTGCTCTTTGTTGTGAAATCCATACTAAACACATAAATTGCACTCTGTTGGCCGAACGAAGATTTTCTGAATGTTAAACCTTGTTACATATAGTAACCACTGGGCTTTAAATGGCTAAGTACGTCAAAAACAGTACAATTTCTTGAAAATGTGTATTAAGCATAAAATGTTTATCTCTGTTATATAAACCATTTTTGTTCCAAACATGTTTAACTTTGGTATTGAATAACATGCGAGTTCACCTCGAATATGCATAGAAACGCGTGTAACGTGTCCTTTATTATTGTCCGACTGTCCGATTTAGCTAAAATTTGAATTACGAGACAAAATTTAATTCAATTCTCCAACATCAACTGTCATGAAAATATATTCCGTGACAGGCATACCCTACTAATTTCATACATACAGAAGGATGGACAGAGTTCTTGTACTATGCACTGTGCAGGGATACCAACGACATAAACTGCAATATATTTACGTGTCTTTTCAGACTTCCAGACGGCTAATATTTTAAAAAATACAGTGGAAAGCTCATGTGTGTTTGCGGTTTTGCATTTGAGCACTGACACAGTGCATTTACATCTGCAGTAAATGAAGGTCAGAGATAATGAAGTCCGTAAAATTGCTAAGGACGCGTTCTGAAATTGTGTATATTCCGTTTCCGTTTCCGTGACAAACTAGTTTAACACCAGAAATGAAGCTGCAGCACAATAAACTGTAACGTCTTACAATTACATTTCATGAAACTGTACTTTATTATACTAAAATACGAACACACGCTCATGCACACATTCTTCCCTCTCCAGATTCTGTCATACATTGACAACATTCAGTAATTTAATTACTGTGATAGTATACGGAGCCACAAAAAGAAACAGACTTAATCAGAATCTGAGTGAGACAAAACACTCTACACGTGCAATACAACAAAGTGAAACTTACCATGTTTATGAGGGTCATGCTGATACATGTCTCGTATAACCAAACACTTGTGTATGCTTGTCCTTCTCCGCTCATGACCCTCCTAACACTGTCGCCTCTCCCTGTACCTCTCCAGTATACCACCATAACATCCCCTCCACCCGTGCCGTAATTTAACCTAGACGCTGCGCGTCGAGACGCTTTGCTCACCCACTTCACAATATAGTAGTCTGATTTCACTATCCGAGTATCGACACATGCGCAGAGGCGTGGCGCATTGGCGGGAAATAGTTACGTTGTGTCGCTGGAATGTCATTGTTAACTCCATGGTGAACAAATGTGTGATTACATTCTACTGAAAGAAATGGGAACTTGGCGTGTTTCACTTCGAAATACGAATAAATGTATTTGCGAATCTATATTATCGGAATCATGCAGCGCCTGTTCTAAACATTGGTGTTTAGATGAATTAATGTGCGTTTCTAGTTTTATTAACCACATGTTGACAGGATGCGGTATATTCCGTCCGCGGAAATCTGTCACTAAAGTTCAAACTTATACATATTATTAGTTTATATCAACAGAATATGTTTCATAATTTTATTGTATAGAACTAAAACTCCTCAACCACTTAAAATCCAGTGGTAACTATATGTACCACCTACTAGAACATTAAGAAATCCTGCGTTTTGCCCACACGACGTATTTATGTGATTCATATGCCAGTAGTCTTTCATTACTAAATCCAGAAGTAACAGAGGCTAGTTAATTATCACCGGGTCCAACTTAAGGTTATCGCAGTCTGTGAGGCTGAATGGAGCCCCAGTATTTGGACCGGGGGGGGGGGGGCAAAAATCCTGGTTGTGTTTCAGATCTTGTGACAAATATACTTTATGTGTAAACTCTCACGTAGTAAACATAAATTAAATTTGATAGTTAATGAAATTGTCAGATCAGAAATACCTGCAGATAGAGCTCCCAATTTTAATCAGTCACGTTCAACTAGAATTTACAAACTTCTGAAGGTCACTATATAGACTTGAACTAGTAAAATTACATAGGCCCTATTGGTAATGGGGGATGAGATAGCGTAGTCGGTGTAGCGACTCCCTACAGACTAGACGGTTCGGAGCTCGAACCCGGGTGGGGTAAGAGTTTTTATCTTCTCCGCACCCATCCATACAGGCTCTGGAGCCCATCCAGCCTCCTGTACAATGGGTATTGGGGCCCTTTCTCGGGGTTAAAGTGGCCAGGGCGTGGCGTTAACCACCCACCCCCATCTAGCGCCGAGGTTAAGAATGAGTACAGCTATGATCCTACTTCCCCTCTGTGCCTGCATTGGTATGTTACGAGGCAACCTTTCACCGTATTGGTAATATTATGTACGATTTTAGTCGGGATACTCTCACATTCTGACAGAGTTCTGGAACTGAAATTTCTGACATAAGAAATAATCTTAAGACATTCATTTTATTCGCCTCGCTAAGCAAGACACTACAGCGCTATATACAATGTCGTAATATTCTCGTTATCTGTTACGACACGTTCAGTCGATTGCATAACCCACGCTCCACAGACTGACGTTTCTCTAACATAAAAACATTTTTGTTTTTTCACGTCAAACGGGTTATAAAATAAATATGTTAATTCCTTCTCTGTTAAAGTCACCGGTCCATAACTTGGCTGCTACAAGTGTCAGAAGTTTCTTTCCATAAACATGACAATCACGCTCGTCATTACCAAGGCTTTCAAGCAAACAGCATACGAAGATGGATTTATTTCGTGGTTTTCCTTCACCTCTTCCTTCTTACGATGGAAAGTTTTCTTAAAATTACTCATGACAATCTTGCAAAAAAAATCTGACTCGCCAATCAGCCAGAATCACCTTTCCATCCTGTTAGACACTGCATACTTACGTGTCCTAAGAATCAGTACTGCAGTTATAAAGTTTCTCATTTTTTAATTTTTCCATTTTGCTATTATTTCGTCTCTGTCGTTTAATGATACATCTCTCTCAATTATTATTTTGTAAGCTTGCTTAATCACAAAGACTATTGTCTTCTGGAATGTGACGTCATGTAATTTGTCACATAGGTTCAAACGTAGAGGGAAAAACTGTTGCCTTTAACTTCAGGATAGCACCCTGAAAAGAGAGGCTGTAATTCCTTCCCAACATTTGTACCTAAGCAAAATTACACGGCGTCACATCCCAGAAGACCGAACTGCCGTGATGTCAACACAGTAAGTACACTAAACACTTATTTCTCACACCACGGTGTCACATATGAATATTATAGTCATGAAGTGTGTTAAATTAAACAAATAATTAACCTTGATTTCAGGCTTCCGTCGCGATGTTGATGAAATCTGCGCTCTTCTAGGGTATTACGCGGCGTCGTGTGGTAACTGTTTACCGACGTTTCGGGACAACGTATCGGTCCTATCTTCACGGGTCAAGAGTCCAACCGGGGATTTCAAAGAATTAAGATATTTTTTTTCTGGTGGTTTTCAACGATTCCATATTTATAAGATCCCCCACCAGAGTGTAGCTTAAAGAAAGGAGGGAAGGGCAAAACTAAACTCGGCACTAGTCTCATCACAGTGACTTAGATTAATTTTCATCTTCTGAAGGCAGTCGTTGAAAAATCCAGAGGCCCCCCGTTTTACTTCGTCGTGTATAATCCCATACTGGAGCATACCTTTACAGAGTCAGAACAGCTTCATCTATTGACTGATTATTAACAATTCCGAAATTTCTTCCTGTATGTATTACTCTTGTGATTGCGTGGG
The DNA here is from genome assembly GCA_021186555.1 of Reticulitermes speratus. NCBI lineage: Eukaryota > Metazoa > Arthropoda > Insecta > Blattodea > Rhinotermitidae > Reticulitermes > Reticulitermes speratus. Next base: position 28,638,342 of record JAJKFL010000011.1, on the reverse strand, counting down.
TCACATTCCGGTTTGCGTGGTGACGGTACAGCTTGGTTTGTGCGTCACGTTACAGTCCGGTTTTCCCTGGAGTCACAACTCGGTTTCCATTGTTTCCTAGTTGTCATGGTAAGTATAGGGCTTGGTTACGGCAGAACTTTGGTTTTCCAGTGATGTAACACTCCGAGTCCACCGGGACTAAAAGCAAATCTGTTACCTTATGAGAGCACGATCAGACAGCAGCAGTCGGTACACGGGATTAAAGCAGAAGAAACCCGAGTTACGTTACTACGACTAATGGTAAACCTGTTGCTCGCAACCGAGGGCCGGATATATTAAAGTTTTTCAGTCTTCCTTATCCCCTACAGGTAAATGCCGCACTAGTACGAAAGGCAATTACGTCATGACCAATTCTTTGCACTGTTTTTCAGCTGATTATTCATTAGTCATTCTACAGGCTTGAGAACTTAGCCCTTCTGGGATTGCTTGACCCTTGAAGATGGGACCGACAGGTTGTCCGGAAAACGTCGGTAACTAAGTACCAATCTACGCTGCGTAACATCCCAGAAGAGCAAAGATCTCATTTACACCGCGGCGGAAGCCTCAAATCACGAGTTCCATAGCCTAACTCGTTAGGCGTTCTGAGCATCCGGCTGCTACTTACATGAACCACGAGTAACTAAATATATAAATAATTTTAGTAACTTCTTTATTAGAATTTAACTTAATGTGTGCCAGAAAGATAATTAATAGACAGGCAATAAGTAGCTGCAATTAATGGTCTATTGTTTTATCTTCCTACGCACTCATCACAACAGGATGTTACATCCTAGAATTAATATGAGTCTTCATGTTGTGTTTCATATAAACAATATTATTATTGAAAACCCAGCAACGCAGCTGCTTGTTAGTGCTGTAGTTGTGATGTTTGATTTTAATAAATAGTTATGTTGATAGTTTTTCATTTGGAACATTAATTATTTCAGATTTTATTCAAACGTGTTACTCCAAAGGAAAGCAGAAAACAAACTGCGTATAATCCAGAATCGCATGCGCCAAGCGTCACAAGCATGACGGAGAGGTGAGAATTTAAAGAATCGGCTCCCTCTTTATGCAAATGTACAACGTGTTACAGAGGCAAATCTGCGAGAACTGCAGCCCATATTACACTACTCTTGCGTGGGCTGCATCAATACCATTACCCAGGGGAAAAGGGACAGAGCCAAAGCTTCCAATGACGTCATCGCAGGAACCACTACTAACTTACACAGCACAAACTCCAATTCAGAATTATCGAATTTTCATTAATTGTTCTCATACGCTTTTTCCTCCTACACAAAACAGAGAGCATTTAAAAAAAAAACAAAAATGCACGTATAACGTAAGACTGGGTGATGCTGAATTCTTTGCCTTCTGGTCTCTTCTCACATGTTCATACTGTAGGCTACAATCCACTGGATATCACATTGTTTTATTGTTCAAAATAGTAGATATATTACAGAATGTCGTCACTATTATTAGAGTCTGTTATGAGCTGTTATTATGTTTCTTTGAAGAGTTTTATTATATATATATATATATATATATGTCTGCGTTGATTTTGTCTGTGTTAAATTTGTCGGTCATAACTTCAATGTTTCACCCGGTCGAAATATTTTGGAATTTTTCTTCAATGTTTTCACCTCGTAGTGCTTTGTGACGAAATTTATTTGAAAATACTAGGATTTTTTTCAGTCGGCGTAACAATATTAATCGTATCATAAACACTGGCCTATAAATTATGATCTGCTAATTTCGAAATATTTTGTAATTTATGTGTCAATATTTATGATACAATAAAAATTGTTGTGCCGACTGATAATCCCTAGTGCCGACGAGACGTTGGGGGGGGGGGGGGGGGGAAGCCGGTACAAATTACCGGGGCTTGGAGATCCGGAAAGGGGCACGGGGTCCGACTATGTTGCATATGTTTTTGTCTTTCTCGGTAGTATCATTAGTTGTCGATTGTACAAATTAACCCTTTTAGACCAAGCTCAAATCACTCTGAAACTGAGAGTCAGTCTTTCCGATTTAGTGTAAATATTTTTAGCCGGTCCGCCCTTGCTGGGGGGTGGGGGTCCGAAACATTTTTTCACCGGGGACCGAACCCGCTCCCAGCGGTCCTGAAAATCCCTAGTATTTTGTAATTGTTGAGTTGCAAATAATATGTCATACACAATTTTTAGAAATTTCTTAACCTATCCACTTAAACTACAGGTTGCTTAATAAATTCAAGGACGCCAGCCAAATGGGCTAATTGCCTGTTACCTGTTCTAGAAAGATCGAGACGTCAAATAAAATGAAATAAACTTACCTCAGTCGAGATAATTTTTCACTCCCAACGAGCAAGTAATAAGGTAAAGTTTTCCATGTCCACGCCACGAAGGCGTATAGTGGGAGCAGATGTATAGCTCCACTCATCCTTGAACTCCCAACTTAAATTAACATAGAACAGGATTATGCAAATTTTACGTACCAGTTCTGCAAAGAAATTATGTTACAGCTAATTGGGAGACTCTTCACACATTTACGTCTAAAGATTTAGCAGTATTCATTTAATGGAAGAAACAATGCATTCAAACAAAAGAGAGTTATTTCACTCATGATCTACTGTAAAAGTATAATGCGGCTAAACAGATAAAATGGACAGGTAAGCCTTTGCGTAATTTCTCACTTTTCTTAAGTCTCGCCGCAAAATTTATTTTGCCAGATCAGACAGAATAAATCAAGTATCAAGCAATAAGTACCGAATGACTAGGGCAAGGTGGTACAACTACGATTATTTCGGACAAAATATGATTTATACGTGAAATACATGACCAAGAATAAGTGTCAATGTGGACGCATGTTCTGTACACCTTGATCATTATGTCAACTTATTATCACATAAAAATATTTACTGGGGTCAACATTTTTAAAAAAACTAGAAAATTATAATCACTTGCTGGTATAACTCAGATCACTGGCCAGCTACAACCGAAGCATTTTATCCTCCATTCGCACCAATGCGTATCAGACAAGAGGAGCTCTTCCTACTGCATGGTTCAGTTAATAAATTCCCTTAATCCTTTTTTTATCACAATATCAGGAAACGTGCTGTTTGAGCTTCAAAAATTATGTAATTGAAGTGTAGTAGCTTTTAAAGACAAAAAACCCCCTGACGATGAACTAAGGTTTGAAACATATGTAGGGGTACAAACATTTTATAAAAGCTACAATAAAAAAAGTGGTTTTTAATTGTGCATCAGTTGGTTTGATATAATCCCTTAGTCCTAATGCGTTAGGGAGCTGTGGTATCCAGATATCTCAATCTATCTTGTGACAGTACTGTAATTCAGCAAGCTAACTGTCAATGATTTCACACTATTCTCTATATACTAGCCATGATACTAATGGGCACAGGCAAAAGGACTGGGCCTCCCCAATACCCAGTTGTGAAGTACTTTTTTTGTTCTAATTTGTTCAAATTTGAATATCACATCAATAGTCTGCCTTGATAGCCAGGCCCTCCTGACAAAATATTGTAAAATGTAAGTTGTGTATAATATAACATTGGTGGATTTGGTTTGGACGAATCCAGTCGGATGCCTTTTCGATTCCCCCACGCGTAATCGCTAACCTCTATTACACTGTGCATTCTGGAAGTTGATGGCAATTATTAGTGTCGAGACGAATTTTGTATGCCGTTTTTCTTTCGATAGAAATTGTACCTGTTCTACGGATTACAGATCGAAACTGCACTTGAGGTAGCACAGAAGACATAACCAGTTAATACCAAGCTGTGTCGAGAGATAGCAGTACTTGTCATACAGACCAATCATGGCGTGAAGTTGGAAAACGCGGGTAGAAAAATTTGTGATTCTAACCCGACACTAATAACCTTAATCAGTAAATAAAAATTAGACAATTTTATAATAGGACAGACAGAAAAACAGAAGTACTCACCTTTCCACAACAAAAAAATTGCAGCTGTGGGGCACAAACTGCTACGTAGATGAAAAAACACAGGTAATCAACAAACCACCCGAATCACGTCATTATCAGGCAAGTACTACCAACATCACGGAGCGAGAAAAATTCAGGGAACCCTAGAATGATGGGAATTATACCTATGTCGAAAACGTACCACCTTATCACATGCAGCGAGATATTACGACAAACGTGCATACGCCTTCACGTAAAGTGCCTACTTTTTCCGATTTTCATCAAACTTGAATGTGGTCTACAGATTTTGAGTAACAATCCCTAATATAAAATTCCACGAAAATCCGTCCAACAGGGGTCAAGTTCGATGAGGAAGGACGGACGAAGTTTTTGCAATTGTTTTGAGAACGCACCTAAAATTAGTAGAGGCCTATGCTTTGTACATAACTAATTTTTGTGTTGATGCATAATAATAAAATATGTGGTAATTTTTGGCGTGTTCGCGGTAACTTGCAAAACTGCGCCCATTGTCCGCTTAAAACATTTTTATATTTGATGTTGAGAGTTTTACTAAACTTTATCGATACATTCATATTTTGTTTAAAGTAACAGACAATTTACCTGAAATTCTTATGCATTTCTGTGCCTATCTCCATTTTCACTCGCTCGTAATTCACCATGTATTTATCAAACCGAAAAACATTTCAAACAGTTATACAGAAAAATGGAACACACATTTCTTACCTGACAGTCTTTTTGTCTTCATGACTGGTAAGTTTCACATTCCCAAGGCTTCATCTTTGGCACAGGTAAATTTGCAAAATTCACACATGTATTCATGCTCATAACCGTCTGAACTCGAATCCAGTTTCTTAACCGAAGACCAGCAGGTTGACTCAGCTGAAATTATCTTTTATATACTTCAATCTGGATTGGGAGGTACAACAGAAGAAAATGAAAAGCACACACATAATAAAATACTTTAACTCTAAAATTTTATTGCAGAGGCAATCTGGTCAGTGAAACCAAAATAAATCAGCAATAGAAAATAAGTCTTTATTTAACTCAGCAATCATAGTACCTTGAACCTTAGATAAGAAACATAGAACTCTAATGACAGATCCCAGATACACAGACATTAATAAAAAAAACAATGTACCTTAACTGTAGGTGCTTTCTCAGTCACTGAACCTATTTATCCAAACATCACAACACACACCTTTAATCCAGATACACAGATACCTGTAGCAACATATCAGGGACACAGTATTTACCTTTATGCCTCTCACTTTCATATTCCTTGAATCATGTTCAACCTAACTACATTTAAACATTTTTAACATCTGAATCCTTACCACTGTATTACAATAAATTATACGTGCATTAAACATTTCACACAAACAGTAAATAGCAGAATGGAGTCTTGAAACATCACAGAGTATTAAGCCAATGCTTTAAAGCACAAATATTGTTTCTTCACTTTGTTCAATTATGAGATTTTGTGTAGCCTTCATTACTTTGTGCATTATTTCACATCACTGCCAATAGCCCCGACTATATAATGTTGAATTGTAGAAAAGGCCAGTTTAAGCTATTATAAGCTATGTGGCTGCATGAGAATCCACCATTCATGGAGGCCCTGTCAAGGCTTGTTGTATTTCATATTTCAGGACTATGTGCAGGTATGGCCCCGAGATGTCTTAAACTGGCCCTGATGGTAGCACGATTCATAAATAATGAATTGAATTCACAGTTCAAACTAGCATTTCTCAAATACAGTAAGTTCAGGAATAACCATGATGTTGGGAGAAAGTCTTAACGCGTTCAGGGTGGATCCTGAATGTATTCATGTCTGTCAAGTATGTCCACTGGCCATCCTTAAGCGTACTCATTTCCAGACAGTCTTATTTAATCTTCAAATCAATGCTGAATGCAGTCACCTTACATGCTCATTGAATTTTCATGACTGTTTCCCCAGTTTCCCCAAGCAAGATAACAACACTTAATCCTGACATGCTAATAAACATAATCTGGTGATGGTAAAGTCATCCCTCTACACACTATGAAGGCTTATGGGGGAGTGGAGGTATGACTTCAAACATTCTTAACCTCAGCACTAGATGGAGATGAGTGATCAGCTTCACACCTGGAGAAAGAGTTGCCAGTACCCATTGAACAAGAGGCTAGGTGGGCCCCAAAATCAGTCCAGACAATTTTCAGAAGAGATAAGTCTCTTGCCCTGTTGTTAATTGAACCACAATTCCTTGGTCATCTAGTGAATAGCCTACTCAGTATACCAACCACACAATCTCAACTCCTAAAAAAATAATCTGGTTTGAAGGATGTGTCAGTTGTCAGAGCTTGAAAAATGTGTAAATAAAAGTGTTGATTGAATTCCAAACACTCTACAATACTGACAGGAGAGCTATGTAGCTACAGTGACTCATTTCTTGCTACAGACAAATTGCCTGGCTTCCTACCTCACCTGGTCTTTTAGCAGAAAAGTTCTTCTTGCGAGGCTACTGCAAGACCAGAGTGTATAACACACATCCTACCAGTATCTGACTTAAAAAGAGCTGACTTGGCAGTGCATTGAAGTCATACCTGGTCTGCTGTAACACATAATGACCACTCTGCCCCATTGAGGGTGCAGAGGTAGCAATGGAGGTCACCTGCAAAGTGTCATTTTCAAATGCTGATGTTTTGAATATGCCCCCTCACCTCAGGCTGCATTCTCTGATACTGCGAGCTTTTTAGCCCAAAACAGCAAACAATGTTAAACTGTCAGTCGCGTTTATTACAGTACACAATGATCAACATCCTTACAAGCTGATCTTAATTGTTAATTCTCCCTTAACCATAAATGTATCTGTCTACACAACTGTGAATAAACTACACCTCTTCTTTCATTACTTATTTTATTTCAAAAACTGTCTGGTATTTCTGCTCCACCTGTATGTCATACCAGAACATGATGTTTCATGCATATTTACTGTCAGGTTACTGGGGACTGTACACTGGACATTAAAGATTTATGCTTTAAATCACCACTCTACTTGTTATATTCTGATCATTCAAATCATCACTTGAATAAATCATTTTACTTTTCATTATCTCATACCAGTTAAAGTTCAAAAAATATACGGTGAAATGTAGCCTTAAGCAAAAATTACATTTCTTACCATTAACCTCAAACTGATTATACCAAACATTACAGAATCAATATATTCAAATACAAATCACAATTAAACCAACAACTATGTCAATGCTAGTAAAAATTATCCACTTGTAGCAAATTATATTCATTAAAACTCAAGTGAAAACTACAATAAGCTGATGTACATTACAGTTTGTTATCTGTAACACATAGCAACTAATGATGGCAGTATAAGAGCTGAAAGATCATGTATAACTAAATACATATTAACTTGACATTAGCCCTAAAGTAAAACTCACAGTAATAAAATGTTACATCTTAATGTTTAATAACCAACGTTTAAAAAAGTGTGACTCATGTCACAGACAGAAACATTCTTGCAATCTGCTCACTTTCACTAACTGGAAAAATTAATGTAATCTGGACTTTTGTGTCACAAACTGCCTACATCTCTACAGTTAATTATAAAATTAATAAAAAGAAAAGTTGTCTCTGTGCACACCATGAAGGCATATGAGTGAAGTAGAGGTACAACTGTACTCATTCTTAACCTTGTCACTAGCCATAGGTGAGTGGTCAGGCTCACACTTCAACCACTTTACTCCCAGGCAAAGCGGCTCCGGTACTCATTGAATAGGACGAAGCTAGGTGGGCCCCTGATCCAGCAGATGCTTTGGAGACCATAAAAATCTCTTGCCCCTGGCACATATCAAATCATGGTTCCTCAGCTGTGCAGCCGATAGCCTAGTCACCACATATTTCAATTCAAATTCATTTTATAGCTCATTATAAAAAAAAAAGAAAATTATAATCACTGTGCAATTGTGCAACACATGAGTGCCAAAGAGTGCTTACCATTTCAAAAAAAGTTACAGCTATTTTGAAATGCCATACATTTCATTAGTTGATTTATTTCTCAGTCTGTAGGACAAAACTGTCTTTCTAACCCTACATCATTAACTTATTTCTAATTCACATACATTACCTTGAAGAAGCGAATGGCTCTTATGAAATACATTACAAATTAAAACAAAATTTTATGTCACTATAACATTCAGTTTACAAATGCACTGCTTAATAATTGTTAGATGGGAATCACAAAGGTTTAGAATAATAAATGCTATGATTTCCAGGCACTATAAAGACTTGTTCCACTACCTCACATAACAAAGATCTGATACCAACACGCTATTACAAGAAAATATTTATTTCCAGAACATGCTTTGAACACAGTTTTTTTTTCTCTCCCACTTACGATGCATGTAGCTTCATTCTGTGATTTCTTGGACATATACACATTGTCCGTTAATCACTTCTTTACCACAAAATACTTCCAACTGTTAGAGTACTGCTAAAATGGTTGGACTGGAAGGTAAGCTCACAACAAAGGTGCAGAGAGTGGAAGTGTTAATAACTGTGTTAATTAATTAAAACTTAATATTATGCTAAGAAACTAACCTTTTACTTATCCCTACATCATTTCTCAGACTACAGCATTACAAGCCTTTAACAAATGGATGCTCCAAAGCTTCTGATGCTGTAATTCTTGTTTCAGGATTCAAATCCAGAAGTCGTTCCAGAAGCTGATACGCAGAGCTTGGATATTCTTTTGAAGATTGTGGCAATTCATAAGTATCACTAGGTGAAAGGCAAAGACAGCCATCTACATCATCTATAACCTGCATGCACTCTGAACAAACAGGAGCTCCTGGAGGTATGCCTGGTCTTCCTGCCTTCCGATGACGACGCAAACGCTCACAAAGCTTCCTTAGATTCATTGCTTTCTTTTCCACACTGCATGTTACCAAACGACCTGAATCAAATAAAAATAACCAAAAAAAGCACTTCCAATTGTGCAGATGAATTTACACAAGGGGTCACACCCACAAAACTCCCGGTTATTGCAGGACAAGGGCCTGTTATGAACAAGCAGTGGAATCTACCTTAGTGTTCCCACATTTAGTGAAATTTATATTTAATGAATATTCTTCCTGGTATTATTTTCCCACAGTTGGTAAATTTCAATTTAGTAAAAATCCTCTTTCAGTAGAAGACATATTTTTCGTTTCAGAAGTTGTACACCAATTTCATGCATTTGTGACTGAAATAACAATCGATATTCTCATTTTCTCTGTGAACACATACAGTGAATAACCTTATTTCAACACATAATTACCTCCATTGTCATTCTAACTGCAGATGTCTTCAGCACATGCACATGCCAATCTTATTTTCCTCTCACTTCAAACAAGAAGTCTCCTATAACTTTAAACACTTATCTATTATTACAGCTAAAGAACTTCCTAAAAATTATTCCTTAGTGCTAATTCAGCCACCTCCTGTGCTTTACGTTAGCTGTCCGGCACAATACTCCAATCTCTGTCCCCCCCCCCCCCCCACACATACACACACTTTAAACCAGCTGCCCAAAATAGTGATGGGCTCATTTCTTCATTTCTAGTACTGACATGATGTCCATTCTTTTCATGATGAGCATGAATTAGCAGAATCACTCACCTAGCTTAATAGCAAGTTTCTTTACACTCTCTGTACCAAACACTGTCATGATCTCCGCCAGGGCACTAAGATCATCGGGCGAACGGAAGAAAGGATAACAGCCACTCAGAATGCACAGCAGGATGATTCCGGCAGCCCACATGTCAACCGCTGTAAATACAATCTAACATCAGGCTTGTCACACTTCATACACTTACTGCAAATAAGATCTGACTCAAATTAAGTCCTCAGACAACCATAAGACATTCTGATTTCGGTTGATTTATAAAGAACCCACAACCATGCCCCCCTTTCTGGTTTACTTGGTTACTTTACTGCGTAGTCACTTAAGTTACATAGCAATGAAGGTGATATAGCTTGCTGCTTCTTATTCCAGATCAATAAATTTTCTTGGACTGCTTATATCTCGAAGATGAAGGCAGCCAGATTCTCCAATATGTCACTCACTCTTCACCAATCTACATGGCATCAAATACCAGGTGACTTGAATCTTCATCAACAGCACTGGTAGAACCTCAAATCTTGTATCATTACCTGTTGTCTGAAGAGGATATTTCAGCAGTACTTCAGGGGGTCGAAAGCCTGGTGTCCCTGCTCTTGGAGCTGCCTGTGCTTTGCGAACCATACAGACAGAACAAACTCGTGGCTTGCCATAACAGTGGCATTGCTGGGTCACTGGAGTCTTGGAATGAATCTGAGTCGCGGGTGATGGCTTTGAAAACACAAGATTTTTTTGTCGCTGTTCATGTTGCTTTGACAATGGTTGACTCACTACATGAGATTTCACCTGAAACAGGGCAATTCAAACATAAAAAATAAAATGAAGGACAACCTAATTAACTAACTAACTAACCTACTCCATGGAGCAGATTCTAAGAGCTGCTCAGGTGGACAAGAAAGTTACCACCTTTAAAGGGACCTGAAATTTCATCAGTGTCCACTGGTTCCTCTCCTGAGCCACATGAATGCTGTCCGCATTATCCCACCTTATTTCTTCAAGATCCTTTTTAGTATTCTTCCATCTATGCCTAGATCCTTCAAACCAGTCCCTTCTCTTCAGGTTTTTCAACCAAAGCTTCGTATGAATTTCCCATGCTTCCCATATGTGTGACGGACCCCACCCATCTCCTCCTCCTTGATTTCATCATTTGGTGAAGACACAAATTACATTCATTATGCCATTTAATTTTCTCAAGCCTTCTGTCACTTCTGCCCTTTTAGTTACAAATACACGCCTCAACACCACTTCTCAACCACCCTCAGTCTAAAAGCTGCAGAAAGCCACATACAGAAATTAATTGTAAAATCTTATATTAAAACAAAAACAGTAGTCAGTAAGGGAAGCAGTTAGAGAGATATATGGTCATGTTAGATAAGAGACCAATATAACAGTAAAGGAATTTAAATACAAATACAGTATTTAGGAAATTTAATGATCCTAGATACTGATGAATATATGGAAAATAATAGACATTTATAAGTACAATGTACCGCAGTCCCTCACCAGACATGGAAGTTACAATCTTGAAACACTGCACTTAATGGGATACTGGGGGTTAGGGAAACAGCGGGCACTGGTAGATTCCTAAGAGCTAAATCCACGATAATGACAACAGCACTGATAACAACAATGGATATGCTCACCCTCTTTCTGTGCCACTGATTTTTTCCATGTGTACACAAATAAAAAATTAATAACAGAGTGTATGCTTAACAAGTATACATCATTTGTGACATACAGGGTACATTATTCTACTAGACTTGGAAGAGCACCTTTATCACTTTAGATGTTTATATGCAAACAATACAAATATAACTAATACAAATTCCTGTATAATTTTAACCTATTTTATTTGGTAATATCATATATTGATATTGTGTGTTCCTTTACAATGTATCACTTACCATTTACTATCAACAACAGTATGCTTTAATACCATATACTCATACTTCCTTTGTGTAATGGTACTCCATGAAGATGGTTAATACCCATAGCCGAAACATGTCAGAGTAATAACCTTATATAAGATAATTAGTGCAATTAGTTGGTAATTATCATAATTGTATATATATATATATATATATATATATATTGCATGAAAAATGTAAAATATCAAGTTTATAAATGTTGTGATTAGAAAAGCTGAGAGTAGATGGAGAAAAATGTATGTTTGAAATCTGCAGTTGGAAAACCACAGATGACAAGAAATTACTATATTGCTGGAATAATTCACAAAACACTTTTGCAAAATAATGTCCAGCAGGATAAATTAAAATGATACAAAACACTGGCTAAACCAGTAATAAAAACAAAAGACATATTAGAAACCATAACATTAACTTTTTCTTCCTCTTCCACTTGCATGTAGATGGATATACATGATTAGAAGGAAACATGAGAAGCATCTGAGTGACAATACAGTTGAACAATTACTACATGTAGAAAGTGATTAAACAAGTACTTGGATAAAGCAGTGACCAAACACAGCATGAAAATGTACACTTATATAAGAGCATTAACACACTAAAAACAGAACTTCTAGACAGCTATGGGAAATAAATTGCATAACCTGTGAACAGAAAAAGACAAAATAACCAAACATTTATACAAAAGCCAGCAATGTAATATGATATAATGTACAGTGTAGTCTTAAATCCACAGTACACTCTAATCAGTTTTTATGGCATGAAATAAACTCCAAAGCCACTGACAATGGCAACCATATCTAAATCAACTGCACCTGTGAATTTTGCACCCGTATAAAGCTGGGTCCACCAGGTGTCTGTGGAGCCAAAGTCTGAAATTTAGGTCCACCTGAATGGTTGGTGCTGGGGAGCTTTGGAGACTCAGCTGAGAACAGCTTCTTCTTGATGGCACTGTGTGTCTTACTGATGTGACTTGCTTGCAGTGGGGAGCGAATTCCCTCACTTTGCAGCACCTTGTGTCTTGGGGTCTTTCTGCCGTGTGGTGGGGTGTTCTCATTTTTCATGTGACAAACCTGGCAACAGAAAATAATACCATTTATTGCTTGAGGTTTTCACAGTAATGAAGATTCATACTGTGGTCTTCTGAGTTACAACAGCATGTAGTCTAGTAGGTAGGTACAAGAGCTCCAGGGTAACACTGGCAATACTCTCACCACACTGCATGATATCATAACCCCAGACCACTACATAACTAATTTGTTTCCTGTCAAAAAGCACTATATTATTTTAACCAACACATATCTCAAAATTAAATTATTGCATGAGTTTATCAATTTTCTTTGCTTCATCTAATATGTACAGGCTACAGACTACAGAAAGGGAATGATTTTACTCCACACAGTATTTTCTAAATATGTTGGGATTTTGCTGCCTTGTGCACATTGATATTCATTTGAGCTTTGTGCTTGTTATGATAGGACCCAGTTTCTTCATAAACTGACCGGGGGGGATGCAAGATGCAAAAGTATGCAACTGACCGTCTTTTAAGTAGACCAAAGGGCAAAGGAGTAACTTCATTTCTACCTTGTGTTAGTCATCAGGTTCCTATAATAATTCTTTCTGGTGTCACCAGGATTTCCTATACATCATCTACACAGGCATTATACTCACCTTATTCCTTGAGGGAGATAAGCCCAGTTTATGAATGTCATTCTCAGGAGCACACTTCCTATAGCTGTCTCTCATCTCTGAAAACTTGTAGGCAAGTGGTGCCTCATTCCGGGAAATGTTCACCATATTGCTATTAATTGTCCGCGGCTGAAGAGCCATTCTCTTACACTTCTGAACAACTGGAGTGTCCACTTGTTTAGAAATGCTCAAGTGACTGTTGTCCTAACAAAACAGAAAATTTAAACCGTGTTAATATAAACCCCTAACAACTAAGACCTAAAATTAAATAAAATTTGAAAAATGTAAGAGAATTTCATACTGTAGTTAACAGAACATTTTCAGTCATGTATGCTATTAAATTTCTGGACCCAGCATCATCCACTCTAAAAAACATATACGAAACCATCTTTCTTGTTAAAGCCTTTTAGACTAATAGTTGGTTTGCAGGTTATCTGATGTTGATGAAGAAAGATGGACTTCATGCTATGGTCACTTTACCCGTATGGAAAACCACCCAGTAAACATTGAAGAGTAAAGTTTGTGGGCCCATGGATGATCTGGACTAGACAGCAAAAAGAAAAATCCTTGTCTGTTCCAAGAACTGAACCGTGGTTATCCAATCCATAAAAGGCTCCATTATTAAACCAGGTATATCACTCCCAACAAAATACAAACAAACCACAACTGAGTAGTCACGTCTAAATATTTTGGGAACACTACATTGGTAGCATTTTTATGCTACCATGGCAAGACAAAAAATATGGGCAAAATTACATCTGAAAATGTAACCTGACACTGAGGATTTCTTGACCTAAACACAGCAACACTTCAGAATAACTGCTTGATCTAAGACAGGGTCAAATTAATGCTTAATATTCATTACAGGACAAAGAATTTGATCACTAAAATTATGAAAACCAACATCATTAATGAGACCCTGCATCTATATTTACCTCTTCACGCTTTCGTTTATGTGACTGCACTGTTGTTTCTGATGGAGTATCAGTCACTGGAAAATCAGCAGACACACACTGGGCTAGACCAAAGTCGACCAATAGAAATCTAACAGAAACAGTTTATAAGAACAACATAATTATCTATGTGGCATATACAGAATTATGCAACATTTGTGAATGTAAATTTTTGTTGACTACAAAATAACAACACGGTACCAATGCAAAACTTTTTTTTTTTTTAGTTTTCATTTGATAACAATAACTAATAAATCACTGGACCTAGGCATGTGAAATTTGGTAAGGAGACATATTGAAAACATGCACACACATTATGCATAAAATGCTGTCTGTAAGTCAACAATTACAGGTATAGCATTTACAAAAACTTTGAGCTTATATCCAATAAATTTAACATACACAGCATCTGTACTTAATTAGTTCTTCATAAAAATAAAACAAATCAATAGCAATAGCACAAAAGTTATGTAAAACTAGAAATCTGTGCAATAGGAAAGTAGGCTTTGTGAGTTCTACTAAAAACTCCTAGTTTTGTGTTTGTACACTTTAATTTTCAAGTGCACATATCAGAAAGATTAGTAGGCTGCAAGTGCCACGATGCACTGTAAAGGTATCTTGACACACGCACAGCAGCATGTCATTTAAATTCCCACATGAGTTACAATCTCGCAACAGTAAACTAGCTACAAGTTCTCAAATTTGCTGCAATGCAAATATCAGTTTCCCAGGCTGCCACTGGCTGGTACGAGAGTCACAGAAGCAAGAACGAGAAACTGCACTCCTTCCATGAATGTGTCAAAAGGAAAAGTAGCATGGCTTACTTCTTATTTTCACGGTCATAAAGGAAGTTGCTAGGCTTGATGTCTCGATGAATGATGTTGAATGAGTGAACTCTACGTAGTGCAATAAACAAATTCAGCATATAATCACGTGTCTCTGCTATGCTCATATCTTGTACATAGTCCTATAATACAAACATAACAAGACATATCAGATGATTTCAGCCAGTTGTGCACAACCCACACATAGCATGAGCAAACCAATACTTTACAGCTCTTGCAAAAATCCAACTTTGTATTTGTATGTTTGAAATTAGAACAACTTTACAATATACATGTGTAGAACATAATGTGCAATCATTATCTGTTTATAAAACTCAAATTACTGCTCGCAGAAACTTCAACGCAGCTAACCGAATTTGCCACTGGCAATCATAAATGTCTAATCACCAAGGATCACGACCTTCTCGAGAAACAGTCACTCAGTTATTCAAGACTTTCTCCATATTGTAAGGGAAGCTTAAAGTACACCACTATACTTAATATTATCCACACCGTGCATGTTTTAACACTAGTAAAAATATCAACACATACACTAATTAATAAAACCTTATAGTTTTTAAAAATTGGCCCTACATATGTTTCGGCCAGTTAACTGGCCATCCTCAGGGGCACCTTGGTTGTGTTTCCCTATGACAAAAAAACATTATTGTTTTTTAAAAAATTTTTAACAACCACACACCTTTTAGAATACCTATGAACGTGATTGTGCCTTAAACGTTAGTTGCCCCTGAGGATGGCCAGTTAACTGGCCAAAACATATGTAGGGCCAATTTTTAAAACTATAAGGTTTTATTAATTAGTGCATGTGTTGGTATTTTTACTAGTACACCACTATGTTTACAAGAGCCCACCACAAGCCCCTTTCCTGATCCAGAGTCCAAAGTTCCCAGCATATTTAAGATCAATTTTAATATTATCCTTGGTCTTCAAAGTGTTCTTTTCAGTTCTTCAGACTAACATGCTGTACATGCTTCTCATCTTCCTAGGCAATTGGACCACTCATAAAGCATTCACAGAACAACACTCCTCATTAAGCAATTTTCTCCATTCCTGTCACATTTTCCTCCATATATCTAAACATTCTCTTCAGTACCAAACACAAACTTCTTCCTATGGTTTTTAAGAATAAATTTCTGAAGTTCCTTTTGCATAACCTCCAAACCTCAGCACAAACATTAGCAACATCCTCTGAAGTAAAGCTTAGAAATCTGTTTCCCATACACACAGAAGCATATAACATGTAACACTCCAATAGCCAAGGAAATTACAGTGTTTACATAGCTATAACAACTTACACTAAATCTCTTGTGAGAAAGATATGGCATGATGAATACGACAGCGTCATCCTGGCGTAAACATAAGTCAATACCAATCACATTGTCTGAGCCCCTGAAACAGTGTACCAAGTTGGAGATGATAAACTATATATTAATAATACAGAATATGGCACATATACAGATATGTTTGATACAGTAATGACCCAAGATAAATCCAAAATAAATCTAATTTTAATGACATCAGACACTCAAAGTTGAGAGATTCATTACAAAATGCATAAATTTCCCAGTTCTTAAAAAAAAAAAAAGTCCTTAAGTGGCTTTCATCTTCACTGTTACAGTACTCCACGTGTGAAATAACACTATGCTTTGCTCTCTGCAGCATCTCTCATGGAATAGTTGCTATCTCCTCCCAAATGGTTTCACTACGTCACACTTTAACCTTCACAGAAACAGTAAACCAATTTAGGTTAGGTCAGGAAATCAAATCATATCACTACTTCAATTTCTGCACACCAACTAAAATGTAGGTGCTGAAGCAGCAAAAACAAATTTGAAAATAGGGCATTTGCTGCAAAAACGAAAGAAGTGGCTTAATTTAAAATCGTCATTTGTATGACTTTTAGCATCTAATAGTATTCCTATGCTTCCTTGCCTGCATGTCCTCTACCTGTGTTTAAACAGCACATAACTCTAATAGTGGTATGCCCTAGCAACTATTTCAAAAATCTTGCTTTAAATATTGGTACCAAACTTTTGTCCCCTAAAAAGATCCAGTGATCCGGATATATCAGCAAGATCTGACATTCTTACAGCAGAGATGTTAGAGACAGCCAGCAAGATTGTGGAGAAACATGCTGAAAAACAACTCATTCCTCTACCAATGTACACAACGTCACATTCCAAAGACAGTAACCTACATGTGATGCTCTTAAAGCACGCAATGAGTGTAAAAGGTTTCAACAAGCTCATGCAGCAATGCACCATTACTTACCCTATATCCTGCAAACACTGCAATTCCCGTTCAGTACGTGATGGTAGCGTTGTTGGTACCAAATGTTTTATAGCAAACTGCCGTGCATCATGCTTACTATTTGGACTAACATTCTTGAGTGTGCCAAGGAACACAGTGCTAAATGTGCCCTCTCCTACTTTCCGATGTACATGGAACTGTTCTGCTAGTATAGGCAACTTTTTTAACAGATAATTTATGTGATTCTGATCTCCTGCCAAATAAAGTATTAAGTCAGTCATAAATCCCTTAATAACAATGCTGTACATAAAATTAAAGCCATCATTGAACTTCCATTAGTTTAATGTTTGGATTCACAAGTCCAAACATATTATTCTTGAATTTCCAAAAGAAAAGACTTGTATAAGAAAATCTTACGTTCAGCTTCACCATTCCGTCCTACTGTTTCCCCCACAGACAATACATTAGTATGAGGAACACGCTCAGTTGAATCCACCCAAGATTTCTGTGGATTGCGGTCAACATTGCCTTGTGTTTTGTTGTAGAAGTCATTGCCTCCTTGAGTTGTCCCACTGTCTATTGATGGCAATTTGTGTACAGTAGGGGCATAACAATGTATAAATTCTTCACGAGATGGTGTATCCATAATTTCCATTTTGTCATATTATAAGCGTCTGTAAAGAGAACAAAAATTATTTTTAATTACTTCAAACAAAACATTCTACTGCTGACACTATTTGAAATTTTACACAAATCTGAGTTTTTAGATAAGATAATATCAGAATTTATACTTAATCAGAAACATTCTACATTAAGCGCTAAAATATAAATACAAATGTTGCCTTTAAATTAAAACCGATGACTAGAAATCTGGAATTTTTGGTTGCTGTGTTTTTACAATCCACCTTTTTTGTTTACGTATTCTAAAAGGACCCGCGTAAATGGCTATTACCAACATTGTACATCGCAATAAAATTTACTCATCCTCACCACGGAAATATGTTCGAAACCAGAACATAAACTTTTGAGTAATACATACGCACTTTTCAAACGAAGTGTATAATACAACGTTCGACTGATGCATTCTGTTCTACAAACATGTCCATTAAATTACACAATTTGGCACACATGACCCACGGAAAATAGAAACACCATTAGCAGGGATATTTGACTTCTTACAAATCCGTCTGCGTTGTACTTCGTGACACATTCTGTCATTACAAACCCCCTTAAAAATGCACATGTACTTTAATATCATCTTCGTACTTTACAACTGGAATCTAGGATTATGTTTTCCGTCGAAGGCGATAGCATTTTTCTAAACTCCATGTCCATGCAAGCTGTGGAGTCTTGTAGAGTGAGATATCGGTGTGCTTTTTCCACGGAGTATAGCAATCGGGGCGACGAAATGGCCACTTCCTTCTGTCTTCTGCTGAGGTTAGGAATGATCCTTCATGGTGTGGTCTTAAATTAATAATAGCATAAGTATAGCTTTCTCTTAACCCGAAATAAAATAAGATTGCTGTCTGGTGAGATGTGAGGCCAAATAGTCTCATACAAATTTGTCGAACGTTTCAAAGGAAAGTACTGCCTCAATATTCCTGTTCTGCCTCGAAAATAAGGCAGAATGTGCCTAAGAAAGTTCGAAGAATTTGAACCATACTTACGTAACATCCCATTTCCGACGAAGGTAATGGCCGCGACGGCCTCAAATCTTGCAACATAATAGTGGTTTCACTGATGGTACGCTTTAAGGCGGTAACCATTAGGGACTTCCTTCTGGGTGCTCCTTTAACCACCATACAAAATTCAATTTTGAAATTGTAATGTTGTAGCATTACATCCGTATCTAACCCATGGCTGAGGGGAATAATAGGAAATTGGAATCTTTATACAGTAAAACTTGTACATAATGTACACCACACTGAAGGTTCAATGGAACACTCGAAACTAGTCTTGTGGCGTTAAGAGCGGCGCCTACATACATACATACATACATACATGTATGTAGGCGCCGCTCTTAACGCCACAAGACCTAGTTTCGAGTGTTCTGTAGACGGCGAACAGTGGCTGTGTGCAGTACCACATAGATGGCAGAAACTAATGAATAAATAAATAAATATATAAGTTACCTAACTTAACCCAACTGAACCCAAAGACCAAAATCCTAATAAGGTTGAAAGTCATTGTTCTAGTGAGTGTATTTCTTGTACTTGGTGTTTCACAAGGGTGACTGTATTCCAGTGTTACCACAGAATCTTTCTGTATGTCTTTTGAAGTATATTATACAGTGCTATGTATTATATTTTTCTGTAGGAAATGTTACCAGAGGAGGAGAGAAAACTGGCATTAACAAAGAGAAGGAACACTTTGCTGTCATGGTGAACCTTTTCCCACAGGAACTAAGGGATATTTACGTCTCCACTGTCCTGGAACAAGTTAGAGTGTAAGTATAATTTTTATATTTTATAATAATAGACATTGTGTGAAGTATGGGCACTGTGGTATTACAGTTGAAAATGCACTACTCTGTGTTGAGAATTCACTCGAATTTACCCAATTCGTTATTCTCTTCTATTGCTTAACTATTTACCGTCTACAACACAAATTTACTGACACCATCCATGGACGCCATATTTTTCATGACACATGTTGCCACACACACTCTTCACCACCACCGATCAGTCATCGCTGAAACACCAGTGGGGCCAACCTCGCTCTGATTTCTAACACTCTGTATAATAAAATGTAGTGTTCACCAGATAATGTCAAGGGTACAAAATTAGGAAGGAAGTGATTGGCAGTGCACGTAGCATGCATGGGAAGTTTCAGAATTTACCTGCCTTGTAGGTCAGAGAAACTGAATGGAAGAGAAATCAGTTCACTGACCATTGTTCACAACTCAATGGAAGAGATTAGTTGGGGGGCCTAGACATAGATGGAAGATATTAACATCACCCAACATAAAGTGTGATGTGCCTGATGGGATTGTACTGGCTCAGGATGCTTGTAAACCAAGAATGAAAGTCCAATGTGGGAAGCTTCTGTACTTGTTGGGCAACTGCTTGCTTTGCAAGAAGTCAATGCTGTGGGTTGGATGACCAAGGAATCAGCCATCAATTTCAGGCAGGAGAAAAGTTTTCGCTCATCTTCAAAGCATCCAGAGAACCTCAAAGGCCAGCCTGGCCCCTATTTAGTCCGTGTTCAGGGTAAAGTGGCTGAGCCATAAAGCAAACCACTTATCTCTGTCTAGTGACAGGGGAAGAATGTGTGGAGCCATATGTGCTGTACCTCCACACCCCCCTATACCCTCACTGTGGTGTTTAATGAAACATGGAGTCAGCTTTACCTTATATGAAGTATTTTCATGTTAATCAGTTGTGTTGCTGACAGCGCAAACTGTTGTGTAAAGAATAGAAGGTGGATTACCATTTAAAATTGTGTACTTGTTCACAGGCAACAGTGGCAAAATGTCATTCCAAGTGATGAAGAATGACCGTGTGGTTTTTGTCTGTGCACATTGTCTTCTGGGACCTCAGTGACTTCAGAATAAACTTGTATTCTTTATTATACTTTGTGTTGTATTTGTTCTGTGTGTTGACTGTTGTGTAACACTGGGCAATGCTGCAGCTTTAGTGTATTAGTGTTTTGTATACTCTGAAGAAAATATAACCATCAGAAATGAAGTTTTTTATTCATGAAATCATAGTTATGGCATATGTATTTAATTTATTTCATGTGGTGACAGTTGTGTATAATGGAGACAATTGTTTCTACTTCGAGAACGTTCAACATTGTAAGTAGTTTTGAGTGTGTGATTGTCCTTGTGATATCATTTTAGTAAAACTTTGAAATTCGTATGTGGTCCGGACCCTAAAATGCTTATTTATACTGGTGATGTTTGTAAACAAGAAGTGTTCCAGATCTCATTCCCTCAGTTAATGAGAGAACTGTACACAGTTGGTGTAAAAAGAATGTGGCATTAAATACTGTGTTTTTAAAAACATACTGCACTTCCTGTAATTCAGTTTTCCCAACGTGACATTTCTATCCATGCTTCACGTGTTCTTTGTATTTTTTGGTACAGGATTTTAGGTGCTCACAATGGTGAGGATTCATAATGCGGTGTGGGTTAGGACACCGTGTAGTCTGGTACATGGTTATGAATGCTTTGGAGGAGCATTGTGGGTCTGTCTTTATTGGCGGTCGGAAGATGGAGGCAGTATGTCCTGACCGAAACCTCGGTACCCACCAGTCAGACTACACAGTCCCATAACTCGGAAGACAATAATTTTGATTCTTAATATTCTTTGTATTGTATCATTATTACAAAACAACTGAATACCTGTATTAGACAATAAATATACCTTATTATTTTACATTATATTTTGATGTAAGCAGAAATTTGCAGGAGCAAATATAATTAAAAATACTGTTTCCCAATAAGTGTAATTAGCAGGTTTGTAATAGTTTCGAATTTCGATACTTTTGTAGTGCAATTACGAGTGGAGTGGGGGTTGAAGGAAAAAGCAGGAAGCTGCTTTGCCGATGTCATGCTATATAGTTCCATAAGTTACCACTAGGAGCGCGCTTTACCCATAGCCAGTGAGCCACGACGGCTACAGTAACGCACGAAGGCACCACATGTGGCGGTGTAGTTTTACTTTTCCACGGAGTTTCCGATCTTGTCAAGCAGATCATCTGCTTGTAAAGGTATGAATCTGTGATAACGAACAATAATAACATTGCTATGATGCCACATATCGAACACGATTTCGGTGTGAGAACATAGTGTAATAGCGCAGTGAGAGAGGTGCTAAAAAGATTTGAAATGCATTTTTTGTAGCTTAGATTTAAAATTTACATCAGAGTACAATGAATAGTGAAGTGGAATTTCACATTCGACAGAATTATCAATGGGTGAAACTGCCAGTGACTGTCAAACAGGTAAGCTGTATTTAACGCTTCCATCCTCGTGACAGCTCTCATCTTAGTTTCACGTCAAGGTGGTCAGTATAATGTATGTCATTAATAGTAAAATTATCTGTGTAATATGTTCTGTCGTCCAGAAGAAAATGTTTTATACCCTACTTGTTGTGTTTAAATATACGGATTATGATCAAATGTTTGTCCAAGTTTTTGCTATGTAAGGAGGGCGAAAAATTCGGACACGTAACTTTGTTAAGTTGTTCTCTCACCTTCCTTCCTCCCACCCTTCAGATATAAAATAAAGGTGTTGTTTTGTACTCATTTGCTAATCGAATGCTGAATGGAACACCTTAAACCAAAAAGTAAAGTTCACCCTACAACCTGCCATGAAGGCACAGGGGGGAGTAGAGGTATAGCTCTACTTTTCCTTTTACCTCGGCGTTAGATTGGGGTGTGTGGTTAACGCCATGACGTGGCCGCTTTACTCCCGGGAATGACTTGATACCTATTCTATAGGAGGTTGGGTGGGCCCCAGGGATGCCCTGGATTGGTGCAGAAAGTTTGTCCCTACCGGGATTCGATCCCTGGACCGCCGAGCCCGCCCTTAAACCAAATTTATGCTGAAACTTGAAATTATGTTGATATTTGCGCCAGGTTTCCAATGAGTATATTTTCACGTGGCTTTAATGTCAATGTCAGTTTAGATTTCAGTATTTGTGAGAATGGTGACTGCGCTATTCTTCAGTAGTGCTGGATACTGTCTTCTGGGATGTGATACTGTGTACTGTGGTAGATAAGTGTCGATGGTTATGAGAAACCTGCTTCAGGTTACACCACTCGCAGTGGCTTGCTCCAACTTCTTCCAATGGGAAGGTGTGGCCCTTTTCGTGTTGACATTATGTCATTCATTTTGCACTATTCCCTTTGGCTTACAGGCCATTTTTGACCTTGCAGTTTATTCCATTGCCCTGAAGATTGAGGCTGTGGGTTTCTCTGAAATGTCAGTATGTATTTATCAGATTGCATTTTGTCACATTCTAGAAGCCAGTAATCTAGGTTATAACATTTGTTCTTTATATATCTTTACAGTTTGGTGAGTCGTGTTATTTATTGACAGACTAACAAAGATAAGAGTAGTTACGTTCTTGTGTTTCTGTATATGTTTGTATTTCTGCAAGGCATATATAGTTCTTGCCAGACCAAGTTACATGACGTTAGTTCACACTGCTTGTCAGGTCAGGTTACAATACATTAGGTTAGTGTAATCTCATTACTTTGTTTTGTGTGTGTCATAGTAATCATAAACTTAATATGAATTCTTCAAGAAGTACATATTTTTGCCAGGTCATTACATAGGTTAGTTCAGACTTTCTGTCACTTGACGTTGTATTACATTATGTTTAATTTCATTGCTATATTTGTGTGTTATAGTAATCTTAACCCAGTTTTCATTCTGCCTTACCTGTAATGGAAGCTTGGTGTGATGTGGATGCATGCTAAAGATGCTGAAGCTCATGATCACAATATATGTTTTTTTTTATTTATTTCAGAGTTTGGGTAATTCCCAAAAGGAGTATGAAAAATGTATTGTGAACTTCAGCATAAAGAATCAGCTGAGATACAGAGGGAATCTCGTGAGATTTGTACGCAAAGATGAACGGCGATACTATGAAGATCTACTGGCTTACAGCAGAGAGAATCTCATGCTGTATCCTTACCATTTATCTGATGTTGTAGTGAAGGGTCTGCGCATAACGCCATTTCAGTATTACATCTCTATGATGGAAAATATAATGGAGCAGGAGAAAAGCTATGACTCGCTGCCAAACTTCACTGCTGCTGATTGTAATTTCATTTTCTTCTTGAGATTAAATTTCCTCGTATTTTACCTTTGCTGTCTAACCAAATCTTACTGAGCACATTCATGTGTTAGTAGTAATGCTTGTGTTTAGGAGGTGCCTGGTTTTATATTGGGTCAGCTCATCAGCAATTGTAACTGAGGTTTTCATGTTTTTCTTCACTCCCTTCAGACAAATGCCAATCCATGACTGCTTCCTTTCAAATCCTTTCCATTTTGTTATTCACCACACACTTAGCATTTTGTGCAGTATGTCCAGAAATACTGACAGAAGCATAAAATAAAAAATTAATTGCATTTTTGTAATACAGATCCTTCTAGTTAACTGTTATTCATCCACTCAACATATTCCCGGCTAGAATTATTTGACTGCTTTGTAGCATTTTTGTAAACACTTAACATTTTCAAATCAAGACCACAGCCAAAAGAACACTTTTGGACTTTGACCGTGTACCAGCTCTTTAAATCACCATGTTTTACCTCCTACCTCTTGGGCACAAATATCCTCCTCAGCATCCTGCTGTAGAACACTTTCAGCCTCTGTTCTTCCTGTAATGTGAGAGACCAAATTTCACACCCATTTGAAGTAACAGGCACAACTGTAGGTCTGTGAAAAAGGAAAACCTACTCACTTAATTTTTTTTGTGTATTGTACTTTGTTAAATTTGCCTGAGGATGAACAGTCCAGTACCAAATGGGAGAAAGTCCTGGCTGCCAGCAAAATATATGCATAATACTTAATGGTTTACAGCAAAAGGTAAAGTCAGATGGAGAGGAAGGCAACAGAACTGAAAATATGTATTGTTCAGTAGTAGTACTGTAGTGTATAATGTAAATGTAAATGTTGTTGCTGTTTGTTAACAGAAAATAGACAACCAGATAATGGTGATGTAAAATATGAAGTCAAGAAGACATGTAAAGAAGATTTGGATTTTGTGGTTTTCAGGTCTAAGGTTATTGGGTATTGGTCGCAATGAATATATAGACTTAATGAATCAATGTCGCTCTGGTCGCAAACTTTTCCGACGAAAAAATGTGAGGGACCTCCTCCCACCAAAGCCAGCAGGAGTTAATGTAGAACCGTGGTGGAATGTTGAAGTGGGGTGTGTAATTGAGGAAGATATCAAGGTGTGTACATTGTATTATGACCATTATTGAAGTTGCCATGCATATTTTCTTTGAAATATTATCAGTCTTCTGTTTTTACTTAATATGTAATCTGTTTTTCACATATCTTTCCATTCTGCTTGTTATATTAAGTTTTATTTAGATAGTGGGGGGTGTTCCACGTTTACTAGAAAGAGTAATGAAGTTGATATGTTTCTCTTTTCAGTTAGTGTCCCAGTTAGAAAAAGAATTAATTGACAGAATTATTGATCATGGATGTCAGAAAGCTGGTGACTTGGACTACAACTTGGTTCACAGTTTATACAAGTTAGTATTGTACTTTACAGTGGTAATAACTCAGTGTAGCATTTGTGCATTTTTACCAAAAGCCATGGGAATTCAACATAATCTTCATGCACATAGGGATGTTCAGTAGACTGCTGTTCTTTAATGATTACCAGAGATCTATGTGGCCTACTTTCGACATTGTATAATCTGAGTTTCATTGAATAATAAATAAATAAATAAAATATACCTTAACTAACCAACTCTATGAAACAGAGTACTTCTTGACAAACTAAAATGAAATTCCCCATATTTTTTGAAACCCAAAGGTTCACAAGAGCCTGCTACATATCCCTGTCCACAGCCAAATGAATCCAGTCCACATCCATCCTATTTTTTACGATCCATTTTAATATTATCCTGCCATATACACCTAGGTCTTCCAGGCAGTTTCTTTCCTTCAGGTTCCAAACCACAGCCCATAGTGTATTTCTGTTCTCTCCCTTCTGTGCCACAGCCGTCACCTTCTGTTAAACTGTGTGGCTCAGTAATATAGTTACTGTAGGTATGGAGACACGCACACCATTATTTCACCAAAGACTGGATGTATTTCTTATAGAATACCAGTCTGCTTGTAAAATCAGTTATATACATGCTTCCTGAAATCTGTTTGCCTTCATTCATGAGAATCACAAGGTAACAGATCTGGACTGTATGGAGTATCTTCCAATACATTTTATGGTGTTCTCATGAAAAATCATCGTTTGGTTCACCATGAGCAGGTTTGTGTTGAACACAGTTTTCTGTTAATCAGCCTGGGGCAGGGGTCTGTTGAATCTTGATTTCTGGTAATTACCATTAAGCAGATTTATATTGAATCTTTATCTCCAACAGTTTTCCTCAGACAATTTTTTTTTGTCAGAACTTAAGTTCTGGTAATCACTCTTGGTCATGTTTCCTTTAACGTTTTAACTCCATGAATTGCCATCAGGTGGATTTCTGTTGAGCTTTAATCCATAGTGTTTATTATAGGGTGGATTTCTACTGAACTTTGATCTCTGGTGGATATCTATAGGGACCTGATGTGATGTATCTTTCTGTTTAATTTCCCTTACATATGCAAATCTGAAATTTTATGTATCTAAAAATGTATTACAGTATAAATAATAGGGAAATATGAGGTATTCAAAGTGACACATTTTGTTGATATTATCTTGCTTATTTTTTAGCTGGTTGTATTTCTAGGACCATAATCATGTAAGTTTCATTACAGGAAAGGTTTGATCTACTTGGATGTACCAATAGAGGATGATGACTATATAGTTCTGCCACCATTAGAGGGTTTTGTTATGAATCGAGTGCTAGGTGACTACTTTGAGACACTGCTGTACAAGATTTTTGTGTCTATCGACGAACACACTTCTGTGGGAGAGGTAAGCTTCTGCTGAACTTTATAGTAATCCTACTGGATGTTACAGCTGAGTGAGCAGCACTCAGTGGATTGTAGAGGTCCCAGATTGTTTTCTTGGTTTGAATCAGCTATCATGACTGAGGTTCCTTTGTGGTTTTCCTTATTCCTTCCAGGTAAATTTCAGGATAGTACCTTAAAATATGCTAAGGACCCTTCCCAGTAAATCATTTACAATTAAAATGCTTGTTTGATACTAAATGTCAAATGGAGATGATAAACAGTGAATAAACCAAGAAAACAGACAAACTTCACAGCTCTAGGCGTAGACTACGTACTTTTCCATTTGATGTTTGACTTATGTTCTATTAGATTTGCCGTGTACTAACATTGTCCTGTCAGTAACTGAAAACTGATATCTTATCTTATACTGTAACATCAATTTGAAACACTTTAGATGTGGTAAATATTTAATTATTTTTAAAAATTAAATTTTATAAAAATGACAGGTCTGCTTGACTGGTGTGGCCTAAAAGGGCCCTTTTGGCTTGAATTTTAGTAACTCTATGATAGAGGGACCTCTTTCAGCAGCTTTTGATCATTCTTATCAAGAAGTCTCCCACTATTCTAGAAACATGACAGTGCCATCAGCATTCAAGTCTATTATTGAACCCTCTCCTCGTGTTTTTCAATGATATTTTGTAGGTAACATTTTGTATGTATTTTTTGTTTCTCCGACACTTGCCACGTTCATCTTGCCTCTGTTTTATCACCCTCACAATACTAATTGAAGAGTACATGTTATGAGGCTTATCGTTACATAATTTTCTTCATATCTGTCTTAATTTCTCTTAGGTCTAAATATGCTCTTCATCCCTGTCTCTGATCTTTTACACCAAATAATCTGTGCAACAGTTTCTAAGACCAGGTATTAACATTGGAGTTCTTTGTACATTCCAGAGATCCAAGGCTCAAATCTCCACCAAGAGACCACTGTCCCTTGAAGAGAATGCTGGAATAGTACCTTAAATTAGGCCATGAGTTCTTTTTACACCTTTTCCAATTCATTTTTGATAATCATTTTGCCATTTGATGTCACAGAACATATGCATTTGAAGGAGCAATATTAAATAACTAAAAAATCAATTAAACCACTGTTATGATAGAGTGGTTGGCACTCCTGTTTTGTATTTTGGAGGTATGGGGTTCAAACCTTGGTCCAGAGACCACTTGTTCTGAATGGGGCTTTTCAAGGTTTTCTTCAGTCCAACCATGCAAATACCCATATAATACTCAAATTAGGCCCCTATTACTTCAGTCCATAGCCTTGTGAATTCAATATTCACTAATCATCCTGCCATTTGACACTGTATACCTATATAGTCTTGTTAATGACACTGTCATTAAAAAAATAATAAGTAAGTAAACACTCAGTCAATACAGAATGACACCTAGACCTTTTCTGATTCAGGGTTATAGAGAAACATGTCCCTGTGTGATATACTCTGTGGCCTGTAAAAGCTTGCATAATAATAATAATTTATTTATTTATTTATTTATTTGCAGTTGGCAAATGTACTCCAAATTGATCCTCAGGCTGTAAAGAATGCAGTGTCCCTATACTGCCGACTTGGCATCGCACGTAAAAAGAACCATGATTCTGAATGTGTGGATGTAAATCCCACATGGAGGAATGTATTAACTCCTGCAAGCAAGTAAGTGTGTCTTGCAGTAGTTTTGATTGTAGAGTCAGAGGTTTATTATCTTGTGGCAGCATTATTGAAATACATGGCAGCACTGTAAAGGCAGTGTATATGCTATACAGGTACACCATCGACTACAAGTTAAGCACATGGCTAGTTCAGCATGTCATTTTGAAACCAGCCGTTCTGGGCTATAGGCTAGATGACCAGCGTTCAGTTTGCAGCAGAGACAGACTGCATCCAGACTGGCTCCAGGCCCATTGTTAAATTTCCTTTGTTTAGCCTTTTAGAGACCAGCATTTGCGTCTGTGTTCGCATACACGAACGCGTGTTAGAAAACACCCCTAGAAATTCAATATATACATTGAGGCAACAAGGATATTAACTGCATTTTTAAGACATGCTGCATAATCTATGTTTTATTTTCCACAAAATGCCGATTATTTCATAATTTTATCTTTTTCTGCTCAAATAATACTCATGTTTTTCATAAACCATGTGCTGAAATTTAAATACCCACCCCCAGTAGGATAAAGGTTAAGGAACCCATTCAGAATTTTGGTGGGTGAAATGGCTATGTGGGAGATCAAGAAGGTAATGGGTGGATAATATCAAATTGTTGAGTAGTTTAGTGGATCATGTGATTTGGATTTGACTGCCTCAGGATTATGTCCAGTAGTTGCCTTTGTTGTTCACATTGTTGAACCATTGGGTTCTGTACTAGAAAATTTGTTAAGATTTTCTGTCATATGAAGTTCATTTTGCCTCAGAAAAATATCAAACAGCAGTTCTGTTCCTTCTGCATAGTCTTTATTTACTATTTTTATTCTACTGAAAGAGCAGTAAACATCCACTGAAGAAATTTGTTTATAAATGGATTGTTGTCTGAACAGTAGAGCAGTGTCTACAACAGAAGAACCGTTGTTAGTGGAGTTGAACTCGGCACTGGTTGATGCTGGACTTACACCACCAGAAGAGACTTCTAGTGGCACAGAGGAAGTGGAACACTCCATTCTGTCCAACCAGCCACGCAGCAAGAGAATAGCTTTCCTGTTTGACTCAACTCTCACAGCATTTCTCATGATGGGCAACTTATCTCCTGTACGTATTATTTGTATTTTAGTCTGATTAATTATTCCTCTGGTTTAAGAAAGTTTTCATTCACCTATTATTACTTTTTTTATTTTATTAGTCTTTTGTTAATGGTGCTGTCAAGTACTCTTTATGTTCCTTATTACCTCTGTATACATTGCTTGTTGTAGGAATATTAATAGTAGGATACACATTTTAAGAGAGAGGAAGTAGCAGGGGCTGGAGAAAATTTTGTAATGTGGAGCTTCATGATTTCTAGTCCTCACTGTATTAATAGGATGGTCAAAGCAAGGAGGATGAGATGGGCAGGGCACATGGCATGCATGGGAGAAAACAACAATTTGTACAGGATTTTGTGGGAAAAGCTGAAGGAAAGAGATTCCTTGGAAGTCCTAGTCACAAGTTTTGAAGAAATAGGATGGGAGGGCTTGGACTGAATTTATTGGGCTCAAAGAATGGACCAGTGGCAGGCTGTTGTGAACATTATAATGAGTTTTCAGGGTCCATAAAATGTAGGGAATATATTCTTGACTAACTGAAAACACTGTTAGCTTCTGAAGCTGACCTCTGCTGCATTGATTTAGTTAGTATGGATTTTGGGTTGCTCAGAAATTAATGATAAACTTAAACATCAGAAAGAGTATTGTTCATGTTCATCACACCTTACATAGGTCTGATAATTTTTTCATACTTATTACTTGTATTTGAATCACATTATCTAAACTAAGTCTTTCTTATAAATCAGAAAGTTCCCAGATGATTAGAAAAAGTAACTAAACACCTGAAAACTATGTCTATGAAAATCTGAAGTTTTTTTAAACACACAGTAAAATGTGATGACAATGAAGTGATTATCTGAAACACTTTATTGTCACAAAATAATTACATTAAGTTATGGAAGCAGTGGGGACAACAGATGATAAAGGGATAAAAGACTGACTGGTGCTGATTGGTTTAACTCTGGCCATATGACTAGCCTTGCTATAGCAGAACAAGTAACTACCCATCATCCTTTTAAAGCATAGAATAGTATTCTGCTTTTAGGGATTATATTTGTGCTTATTTACTTGAATTACCAACAAATTTTAACTTGATTTGTGTCTCCAGGGACTGAAGAATCATGCTGTAACTATGTTTGAGGTGGGAAAGTTGTCAGATGAATCTCTAGACAGCTTCTTGGCTGAGCTGGAGAAGATCTCAACTGCAGACAGTGAAGGGGAGGCACAGCGCTACTTTGACCATGCACTTATTCTTCGTTCCACTATCATGTTTCTGCGTCATAATCGTGCAATGGGGGAAGACCTTAATTTAGCACTTGATTTGATTCGCTGTGAAAGTCTTCAGTCACTTGATCCTGCGACATGCACTCGGCTGCTCAACAAGAACTACATGTGAGTGCTTTACATAATGTTTTCTGAGTGTGTCTTCAATTAGTATGTGTTCTGCCATAATTCAAAGGTCAAGTCCATCTATTGACATGTTTTTAGTTCTAAAACCATCAAATGGGTTTTAGTTTAATTTGGTAGTGTTGTGGCTATTTTGAAAGTTGTCTGGGGAATTTAGTTTTCTTTCATATCAATCTACAATAATCCCTACTTTAAATTCAAATACAGTTTTATTGCTTTGATAAAAAGAAGTGCATGATAGGTCTTCCAACTGGTCACTGGCCTTCACGTTTTCCTACCAAAACTATTTATATATTTGTCTTCTATCTCATGTGTGCCACATTCCCCATCTATCTCATCCTCTTTGATTTTGTTATCTTAATAATGTTTGGTAATGATTGCAAATCATGGAGCTCCTCATTATGCAATTTTCTCCAGCCTTCTGTTACTTTCTGTCTCTTAAACCCAAATATATTCCTTAGCACCATTCTCAAGCACCTGTGATGTCTGTTAGTAGATACCAAATGCCATATCCATCCAACACAGTAAACAAAATATAGTAAATAACACAGAATGTGTTTAGAAAATAAATGTACTGTATTGCAGTACATAAGTAGTTGTTCCTCATAAGGTATTAAAGTTGTCACTGTGCATGCCATGAAGACATATGGAGGGAGTAGAAGTATATCTCCATTTATTCTTAACCTCGGCACTAGATGGAGTTGGGTGACCAGCTTCACACTCTGTAGCCAGTCTAGGCTTTCTGGAGAAGAGAAAAATCTCTTTGCTTCTGCTGGGAATCAAACCCCAGATCGTCAAACCCATTGTAATCCGGATCAGATAATTAAGTATTCAACCTTTCATGACTGCTGACACTTATTGTGTCAATATTTTAACTTGAAAATTGGAATATCTTTACATATTGCAGGTTACTGGTATCAATGGCTCCACTCAGTAAAGAGATTCGGCCAATTAGCAGTTGTATGCCACCACACTTAGGTCCAGCTGTGCCTGAAGTGAACACTGTTTGGTTCAAACTCTTCATCTACCACCTTACTGGCTATGGCCCACCCTCATTATTACTTTCTAAAGGTATGTCTTCCTATACAGTATCTTGCAGTATTAACTTGTATAACCTTTAGAGTCCGTGCGTCCTATATAAATGACGGGGCCCTTTAAATCGTCAGTCGTCCTTTGCTGCCTAGGACCGCTCAAGAGAGCTCCCACAGCTTTAAAAACATGTAGGGAACTTGTATAGCTCCCAATTCCGCGTTAGATGAAATGTTTGGTTTGCTTCACGCTCCGACCACTTTACCCCAGGCAGGAACTCAGGCTTAAACATTGAAGAGGCTTTATCAGCTTTGAGCTTCATTAGCAAAGCGAACTGCCTTGGAAGTTGTTTTTCTGCCGTCTGCATACAGTATCGTGTTGGCCATAAATTGACCTACAGTGATTCATATAATCGGGCTTTATATTTCAAAGGGACACCATACAATGGCCCTTTCACTCCACGTGGAGTAAGCAAGCGCCTGTCAACTTTCTGTTTCTCGGAGCCAATGAAAAGAGCAATTTCTGTAGATAAGGCGGGTCTAAAATTACAAAGATACGTACTGTAAGCTGGTGTGCAAGCCATAAATTAATCTGTGTTTATTATTTTATTATGGCAGGCATTGCATTCAATTTCGTTCTAAGAAAATGATATCAGGCGACGTTTACTTTCGTATGCAAAAATGTACTATATCTCTGCTGCCTTATTCCAAATAAAACATCAAACAAATCTTTTATATTTTTCTTAAATTTAAAACACTCTTCAATAATTTCTTGAAGACGAGAACTTCTCTTTGTTTTCTGAACCTTCATTTTAGGTTCAAAAACGCGTATAAGTATGTCTGTGGGTTTGGAAAGTCTTTCGGCGCGTAGTTCTGTTTTTCTCTAAGCGTTGTTGGTACCGATGGAAGCCAATGTGTAGTGTTTAGTCTAGCGAAGTGTTATTGAAACAGTATTTTGTTTCTGTTGGGTGTGCATTCATTAGGAGGTGTGTTGGTTAGTAAAAGCAATACTGTAACAGTGAAGTGAGTCATCACAACATCGTTTCTTGGTGTTGAGTATTTTGCGTAGTAAGGTGGGCTGATTTTTTCCTTCTCGGTCAATCTTGTAATGACGCTGAACAAACCTTACACTGTTTAGACTAACAACAATCATTTAGTGTTACTAATAAGAACTGATTACTGCTGAACGATAGGCACGAATATGTCTCATGAAAACGAGAAAAAAGAATCCGGTAAAAGGAATGTCTCGACCAGCCACAAAAATGACGACATAAAATTCAAATTCACAAGAATATGAAATTGTATTATGTTTATTTAGGCAGTAAGGATACATGCTGAATTTCTAATGTGCTCTGCTAAAAGCCTGTTCCAATTTCTACAAAATGGAAGTAATTCCACCATTTTATCTCTTCCAGATAAAATAATATTAAAGTTTTTCTAACGATAGCGCTAATGTTTAAACGGCCAACGCGGGGACCGCAGACCCGATCACACAGGGCTTGTGCCGTAAAGTAGGCCACTTATCTCGATTTAAAGGGCAACGCTGAGAAATAAGTCCGGCCGCTAAAGGATAATGTACCTCATAGAGACTTAACAGCACTTACAGTATGTAAGTTGTTTTAAGCCATTCATATACTCTTGGTTTACCTATGATACACTGTATTCAGGTTGAATGCTTTTTATAAAAATAAACATGAAAAATCTATATTTTGCTCTTTTGGTTTGGCAGTTGTATGTACAAAGTAAGTCATAAGAAAGAGCTGACACATGCAGCAGATGAACACAAACCATATATTAAGCACTTTTCAGCTACCCTGACTGAGGTTTTCCCTGATTTTCCTCAGTTGTAAGGCAAAATGCCAGGGTGTAATTAGAAGACGCATGGCCTGCACTCCCCACTACTTATAGAGGCCCCCAGCCAAAGTCACTCCTCTGCCCAGGTAGCAAGGGCCTTCAGCCTACCCAATTTTGAGCCACCCTGGGTTCAAACATCAGACATCCATCCAGCTAAAGGACTTTGCCACTGAAAGGACCTTTGCCATTTGTAGTAGAAGTCCTAAGTATCACCATAGCAAGGCCCTCAGCCAAGACAGAAAAGTGATTAGCATAAGTACAAACCCAGTTACAGTTACAAAGTTTCCATGTTACAGTCCAACAATGTGTCTTGTGCGCAGGAATGCTTAAGTGGACCAAGGGATGTCAGCTTCAGTTTCACACAAGTTGACATCCCTTAGTCTGGCCTTAGTTAGCTCTTGGTTGGTTGGTTGATTGGTTGTTGGATTCCATACTGCAGACTGTATGGCATATAAATGTAACAGAGTGTGACTTGAGATAAATTATATCACAGAAATATTGTTGGTACTAATGAAACATTACGACAGGAACCCGAGTAAAGAAGCTGCCCCAGATGTTTCGTAATTACGACAAGCTTCTTGTCACAACTTGGGGACATGATCCAGGGGTGCTTCCTGTGTCCAACATAGTATTTACGCTCAATGATGCGCTTTGCCACTCAGCAGTTCTTGTCCAGGTAAGTGTAGTATAGCTATTAAGATGTGGATGAGATTAATAGTGTAGCTGCTTTTAAGGTATTACTAAATCTAGGATGACTTGTCTGATTCTACTCCCCCCTCCCCTCCCCCCTCCTCCTCCATCCATTCTTACAACATACCCAAGCCATTCCTGTCTACATGACTTCTCTGATTAGTGTTGCAATATGTTACAGGCATATGGTGTTAATCGTGGAGCCAAAACTAAACTAATACCATTCCCTTCATCTGGCCAGGCCCTTAGCAAGAAAGGTAAGCTAGTAATGAATATTATACATGTCAGTAGGAGTAATACAGTTTTTGTTGGGTTTGAGGTTTTCACAGCAGCAGTGTTGCTGAAGATACAGGTCCTCTGGGATATGATGCTGTGTCATTGGGTACTACTCGCGCAGACATAGCATTATGTCTTGGAAGACTTGAATGTGCAATACAGATTTTGTTCGCTGTTGTTTTAACACACATAGTTTGTTAACTTAATCATGTGGCCCCTTCCCATTGGATGACACCATGCTCCATGCTGCCACCCCTTACTCCATGGCAAGTCCTGTATCATGGCCCACATCCTCCTGCCCATCTCACCTTGAAGATAGTGACTCCATTATATGCCACAGTGTTGGAAACTCAAGTATCACTTAAAGTGTGGTGGCTGAATGGTTTCCATGGCATGATTTCCATAATAGGTTTAATAAAGTTCTGCCAGTTTGTTTATATGTTGTAAAAGATTGGTGAGGAATAGACATATTTTAAACGTTTCTCTACATTTTGGGAAGGAAAACCAAGCCAGCAGCACAGTGCCATTCCTTCTGACCATGTGCAATATCAAACTTTCATTCAGATGACTGACTCTTCATACCAAATGTTGTGGTTTAGTTATTATCTCTTCTGCTTCATATTTGGGAAGTCTCAGGTTTAGTACCTTGGCCAGAAGTTAGCTGTTGTCTCTGAATTTTAAATAGATTTTATGTAGTCTCACCAGGAAGATGCTGGGATAGTATTTTTAAAATGGTTGCAGATCATGTTTACATCCATGCATATAGTTCCGTAACCTTTGTATTTGAGACACATTGAATAAAATAAGAGACATACAAATTAGGTTTTACTTCTGTCACTAGGTAGTGGAAGCCAGAAATTCTATTGGACTTCCCATCCTGCAGTCCTTAAATTATCAGAGAATATAGATTTGGTTCATAATTGTGGGTTCATCACCATGGTAAACCTAAGCCCTAATCGCAGTAATGGGCCAAACATCGTGGGTGTGTCTGCTGAGGATGTTGTACCAGAGGTCACTCAGCAGAGTGTGAATCAAGTCAGCCTTGTTGAAGCATGGGTTGCTGCTAGCAGTAGTCCAGTTGGTGATACAAGAACATCAAACAGTCCAGTGAACGGTTTTACAAGTGAGGAATGTGCAGATATTTTAAAAGAAGAACTGGATAATTTACATGGTGAACAGTCCCCACAAATAAAAAAATCTCAGTACTGCCATAGTAAAGTCTCTGGTGAAAGTGATGCTGTTAGAAATACAAAAGTTGATGTTGAGGTAGAAACAAGAGATTCTAAAATTTTAGAAGTTGATAGACATCTGGAAGATGAACAAGACCAGTGGACATTACTAGACTGCTGCTTTGGTGTGCCGTTGTTTGATGCTGAAGCCAACCTACAGATATGTGAAGCCATTGTGTCCACAGAGCTGTGGAAGAGAGAAAGCCTTGAGAAGCTGACAGCATCAAGCCGGAGACTTTGCCTTCGGTTGCTGGACTTCATCGACTGTAATCAGGTGAGGCAGGGCGCAATTGCTAGTGAAGGTCATATGACAAACCCTCCTGTATTCTTCTTTGTCCTGCTACCTGCACTCCCCACATATTTCTGCACACTCTTTCCCTACTGTTTTTTTGTATATATTTCTTTCTTGTCCCCTTCTTTTGGTCTTTCCTTTTCCATTTTTTAGACTTGGTAAGTTCTGTTGGCATCCATGCTTAATGCGTGTCCATACCACAGCATCCATAATGTTGCCAATGTCCATGTGGTTATCTATAAAGAGTAGTATTTTTTATTGCAGGCAGCATCATTGGTCAATATGCAGCAATGGTGTTGTCTGCACTACAGTGAGCAGTCCAGCAATAACAGATACTCTACCTGCAGATCTTACCTAACGTCCAGCTGTTTGATATTATACTTTCTCTAACATAATGCTTTGTAGAAACTCCAGTGCTAAATACTATAATCAGTCTAATTAAAGTGCATTATGGTATCTCTGTTTAATTTAATTTAGAAAATTTGTGTTACATGGTAATGAATTTATGTAGCCAGTAAGGAGTTCAGTAGAATACAATGTGGTAGTTGTTCTGTATACAGTATTGTAGTATTTCCTGAATTGAGCATTGTAGATTTATACATAATTCGTATAGTTTTCTGGCATGACTTTATTTTCTTTTTGAGCACTTTCATTACACTGGACAAATGATTTGTGCATTCTGTGTATATAACTTGCCAAGAACTTTTGAAGTAATTACCAGTTTAGTACAATCTACAGAAGGATAATGGTATTGGAAGTCATTTTGATGCTCCTACAGGGTGACTGATTCCATGGTACAGTGTCTTCCTTGAAAGTTTGAATGTACTCAACTGGTCAGGAAATAGACTGCTTCGTAACTGTGTTCACAGAAGAACCATATCATAAGCCACTTGAATTCAGTTCACACCTTCATACTCTGCTTACCTAATATTTATTTAGTAACCTCATCCATCCCATTTTTCAGAGTTTAAGTAATGATAATAATGATTGCAGGACCTGTCTGTTCTCCCAGAAGAGATGACTGCCACGTCAAACAAACGTGCCAGTATTCCATCAGTAGCCCTTCCAACATGGTGCTTAAAATTTAATGAAGGAAAACTAGAACGGTGGGATGGCAAATAACTGCAGTATGTGATACATTATTTTAAGTACTTTATGATTATTTTAAGTACTTTATGATATGTTGCAAATGTTAAGATTCGGTCTACAAGAATGCCTAATCTACAAACCATTCCAGATCCTAATTTTACCAACAAAGATTTACAGTGTAAGTGCAGTGGTTGTCAGTATTCCTCAGGTTGTCAACATTCCTCAAGTTAGTCATTCAGGATGAAATATCATCAGGGCTTGAAAAATATGATCACCTGGTTGTGAGTGGTGACTGAAAATTCTGGCTGGTGGCTAATTTCCCAAGACTGTTTGGGAGTTGGCACTTTGTAGCTCTGTCAGTCTAACCCATATGCTGTCTGTAAGTCTGTAACATTTGGTCCATTTTAGATTCAGTTTTTATTGACATTTTCTTGTCTACCCTGAGTGTTTAAGATGAACAGTATAAAAGAAAGAAATGAATGTTGTGTACTGAGTGGATACAAGAGTCACACTAAGTTAGAAGGAAATAATGATGCACCATTCCCTCACAACCAGAATATTTGTCAGGCTACAAGATTTAATTTTTTCCATCCCTGATCATCATTCATTTATGTTTTCACCAGAATACGGCAGCTAATGGTAAAACATTCCTTGTTTGTCTCCATTTTCCAATAAATGCTCATCTCATATCACTGTCCGCTCTTTTTATACTCTGCTTTCAATACCTCTGTCACTTGATCTGTTCAGTGTTCTTTTATTTGACTGTTTACCTTCCAAAGTTGAAATAGTATTGTATTATGAAATTATATGAAACATTTTTCTGCAGATCTGATTACATTTAACAGTAACAACATGTTGCTGCAAGACATAATTACAGAGGTTAATGGGAGTAACGTTTTCTTCTTTAAGAAAAGTATTTTTCTTTTTGTTTTACAGTGGTGATTATCTGTGATTATAACTCAGTTTTTTTAAACTAAAAATTGACAAATTATAACAGCGAACATGGGTTGTGATAACTCTTAATATCCTGTATTTTGTTCATTATGAATTGTATTATTGTTTTTCATCAGGCATAATTGAATATGGGTATCCCCAAACTTAACAACAGTTGTGTTCCCAAGAGTGGTCATGTAACTAGAAACCACAATTCAGAGTTTTTGATGTCATTACCTGTAATTTTCATTGAAATGTATACCCTTCAGTTAACTTTAATACCATTAATGTTAACCATTTATGATTTGTTTCACAAATAGTTTAATCTTCACCAATAATTTTATCTTCACTAAGACAATTAAATATAAAAATGTTTATATATTACATTAACATGAAATTCATATAAGGCAAAATAAGTTGGGAGACACCTGTATTTTGTATTTGTGTATTTGAGTAACATTATTCATTAGATTGCAAACCTTCCATTTAATTTATGTTGTGTTTTATTTAACTGTTGGTTGACCATTCATAAACTACCCAGATTTGGAAATGTACTTGTATGACCAAAGATGTAAGACTAGCTGGAAAAACATCAGTAAGAGCATGTGTTAGCTTTTGGACTTTTCATGCTGGCCAGCCTCAAGTCAGCTTTATTACTAGCATGTAGAGGGTCAGATTGAAGATGAATAATACTTTGTAAAATTACATATAATGCCGAGGGATGAAGGAATCATAAATGAAAAATCATTGGTTCTTCTAAAAAGAGGCTGTATACACCTGTGCAGTATGCTCTTGATTATTGTCAAGACTTAATAAGTGGCTTCACATTTGAGAAGTCCCAGGCTCGGGTCTTGGCCCAGCAGTTGGCTACAGTGTTGACATACGGGATGTTTCATGAGTTGTGGACATTACCGTAGGAGATGATTTCCTAGGTCTTTGTGTTCAAAAAATTTCCTATCAACATGGACCCTCTTCTCATCTGTTATTGTGCTGTGTGTGTTTTTTAATTCTGGTAAACGCACTCCAGTGCTCTGCACGTACAACTGATGGAGTCCATTATAATGCTATGCAACCTTGGACAGCTATCAAGTGACGTAAAGAAATTCCAGGCTTATCTCTGCACTTTCAAGTGCTGTATTCACAACCAAGCAGCAAGGTGAGCTGTGGCCAAGGTATGATTTTCGAAAACCTGCTTTGAGCACAGGTCAGTGTAAATTACAGGCAATTTCATGAAGTTAAGTTAAATTTAGTGTTTAATTTTTTTAGGTGATGTGTTTACTACTCTATTCCATATGTTTTCAGTAATCTGTACCTTTTTTCAGTAATCTGTACCTTTTATTCTACGTTTTAAGTTGTCATAACTCCATAACCGTTCAAAATCAGATACATGTGTATATTAGTTTTTTTTTTTATCACAAAGACCTGGGAAATCGTCTCCTACAGTTATTTATGTGCACAGCTCATGTAACATCCTGTATATTCAGAAACAATTTTCATGGTACCTTTCAAGTTACCTTGAAGATGGAGGCAGCACATCTTCTCTGAAACAATGGTACCTGTCTGCCAGGTGACACAGCTTAACATCCCCAGAGACGGTAATCTTCAAAGCTGTGAGAACCTTGAATCTGACACAACCTTTTTGTAGCTTGACATATTTGTTGATGCATAAGTACTAGTGCATTATTAGAAGTGTTTGATGACCATTTTACTTTCCAAACTTTTCTCACAAACATATGTGATGGTTGGATTTCACTGAGAATCATTTTATGTGTTGATAATCAAGAATCAATCAGTTTGGTTAAATAGCAGTTTTATGTATATATGAGGGTTATCCAGAAAGTAAAGATACAAAAGCAATACAATTTTTTAAAAATATTTATTAACAAAATCGAGTGGAAAAACTCTTTAACACATACCTTTAGCTATTTTTCAACATAATCACCACCTTTGTCAAGGCATTTGTTTAGCCGGGGTACGAGGTTTTGTATTCCGATGTCATAGAACTCCGCCACCTGTGCACGCAACCACGTAGTGACTTCGCTTTTCACCTCTTCATCTTCGTGAAACATCTGGCCGGCCAGATGTTTCTTTAAATGCAAAAACAAATGGAAATCGCTGGGAGCGAGGTCTGGGCTGTGAGCGGGATGGTCTGCGGTGATTTCCCTTTCCCTCCCACCCGTGTTGTATCTGTACTTTCTTGATAAACCTCGGTATTCGCTGGGTGTTTGAGAAGTAATAAGACTATAGACACTATTCAGTATCTAAGGCATCCTGAGGCTTTGCATAGTTTCCTTTTCAAAGTAATGCCCTTCACAAGCTGTACGTTTTGTGGAGTGCTCCACATACTCAAATGTGAAGTAAGCTATTTTGTGACTTCTTATGTAGAGTTGTAGCAGTGGCTTGCATCACCTGTTTGTTGGAGCTGAATTTTTGCTTTTGTAGCTCATATTTAAGCAATTTAATTCCACAAAGCAGTTTTTAGTGTCTGCATGATACCTTGATAGTGTAGTCAGTATGATAACTAGGCTATGGGCTTGGACAATCCAGGGTTCTATTCCCAGCAGGGGCAAGAGACTTTTTTCCTCTCCAAAATGTCCAGACCAAGTTTGGGGTCCTCCCAGCTTCCTATTCAGTGGGTACTGGGGGTTCTTTCCCCAGGAGTAAAGCAACAGGAGTGTAAGGCTGACCACATGCCTCCATCTAATGCCAAGGTTAAAAATGAGTGGAGCTGCACCTCTGCTCTCCCTAGATGCCTTTATGGCATGCATAGGGATAAGTTTACTTTTACTTCTTGGCATAGTACTCACTATTCACAATTTGCTTCTGAGGTACCCAGTGCTCAAGAATAATTCCTTTGAATTAAAAAAAAATGTTAGCATCACTTTTCAAGATGCAAGCACTTGCAAAATATCTTAGGTGGAGGTGAGACTTTGTATTTCCAGACAATTCATTGCTGTTTAGATTCTGATTTAAGACTCATCACATGTGATTATGGACTATATAATAAGTCGAGGTTTTACTCAAAAAGAATCACAGGTCTTCGGCAGAATGCTATACACGTTTCTGATCATTGCTGAGATCCTATAGAACAACCTTGCACACATTCGGGACATGCCTAATTTCACTGACACAAAGTGCTAAACTGTTTGCATAGTCATATTTAAACTGGCAGGCAATTCTCATAATGTTTGTCTTCTGTCCTGCTCCAGCAGTTCATTAGCTTTCTCAACACTGATATCTATGACAGCAGTGCTTGGTCTCCTGCTTCAAGCTTCATGAGCCACCTTTAAAATGTCGCCACTACCTGAAAATTGTAGGTCTGCTTATTACTTCTGGCTTATAGGCTTCCTGTACCATCTCTGTTTCTTTACTACTTTTTCTAGCTTCACACAAAAAGTCTGTTGCATGCATCTGTCCCAGCATGTATGAAGTATCGATTCTCCACTGCTATTGAAAAATCGGCCTCAACAGATATCTTTATAAATTGACACTTAACAGCAGAACAGTGCTCTTGGCAACAGTGGCTCATCACATTTAAGGCCATAATTGGATGCATTGTCTTGATCTAGACTATGGCAGATGTGCATCATTTCCAGTGGCATTACTTTTCAAACACCCCTCATATTTAAAATGTGTTAATTGTAA
Organism: Reticulitermes speratus; assembly: GCA_021186555.1. Taxonomy (NCBI): domain Eukaryota; kingdom Metazoa; phylum Arthropoda; class Insecta; order Blattodea; family Rhinotermitidae; genus Reticulitermes; species Reticulitermes speratus. The sequence continues at coordinate 28,596,239 of JAJKFL010000011.1, read as the reverse complement.
TTGATTTCTGTTGTTTAATTATAGTGTGGAATAATTTTATATTAATATGCTTAACCTAGTTTACTTAATTCAATGGTAAGTTGGTGCTACAGCATTTTTTATTTGCATGTCAACTTGAGAGACTGTAAAATGAAGGAATGGATTTTTTGTTTGGGTGTCTGAAATGTTACACTCCAAAAAACAAGAAATATTGTATACTGTATATTATGGGTCAGTAAGTACCAGACTTTAGTAAGATTAGAGTGTAGTACACATGGTACTTTTTCAAGGTATAAATTCAATTATAGTTGTCCTGAATTTGAGCTCTTGTCAAGAATGTGTTCCATGGTCTGTCTGTCTAATGTAGTAAAAATTTTAATTTTTCTCCCAAATATAACTGATATGATTTCCCAGTGATATGTTAGAGGAATTTGTCCCAAACCTGGAACAGGCTATAGAGAATCGGTAATTTAGTGTCAGAATCTACAGAATATGTCTGATATATATGTTAATTATGCTAGCACTATGTGAGGAAGTTACTTTTTGTATTTGTGTTAGGTATGGATGGGCCTGAGTTGGAAGAAAGGAAACGGTTAGAGTTAAATTTCTAAGGACACTGATATGTTTCCAGGTAATAAATAATAAACATTCTAAGGTTTTTAACAGAATAAGTTGACCCTGATATATTTGTCTTGGTTTTAGAAAGTTATCCAGTTATATCCCAAGCTTTCATGGCTCCTTATGCAATCTGTGCACAAAACTAACAGAATAAACAAACATATAATGAGGAATCAATGTCTGTCCTACATTTTGATATCTGAAACTACTGAATGGATTTTTATAAATTTGGTATTGGATGGGGTGTACCCGAAAAGTTGCCATGTGAATCTGGTCTGTATCTAATCAGTACAACCCTGCTTTAGGTGAATTTGAATAAAATATTCCATTTTGTTTATAAAGTGTCATTGTACAAGATAAATTTGTACATGAAAACACATTCAGTTCTAAAGGTTTCTGCATTGGTATGTTACATTCAGCGTTACAGACTTCTGGACTTCGTCCGTCATCTCATGCTCATGAAAGAGCACAACGTTTCAGGAACTGGATCTGTTTGTTCTCATGTCAGTCACTGGCGACTCAGTAGGTGCCTCCCTACCCTTTCACCTGAGGACCGGAACAAATGTTGTTACCAAATGTTACAATCTTTGTAGAATATGGACAGAGTCCAGGAACCTAGTAATCCAAAGAATAATGCAGATCTTAATTGATATTTATATATTTAAAACAATATTTGACTCATCAGAATCATCCCTAGATAATTAATATATTTAAAGTGGCTACCCTTGACCCAATAGTTATGTTCCTAGAGTCGTAGGAGGCTCATGTAACATGTATAGTGTGCATTACCAAGCTTTATTTATGTGTGAAAGGGATAGTACAAGTGGTGATGCTGCATAGCAAGAAGTTATGTGGGCCTCAGGTGCAGCCCATGGTTTTTCATTCTACTAGGTGATCTGTGTGCAGTAATGAAATATTTTCTGCTATCATCATGAAAACTGTTGCAGTAAGATTTTTTTAGTATGCATTAGTACACAATACCAGCACCTTTTTTTCTTTAAGGAAAGAATGTAGGCTAAAAATGAGCTTAAAGTCATCTTAGTTTGTTTTGTAAGTACCACCCTCATTTTTTTTGGCAGCACTATTAAGTTGCAGCAGGGCATGATTAATTTCATGGTAAAGAATCATTCTTAGTTATTCAGTTCATCAGAAATTACCTGTTACAGAATCCAGATGTTCATCAGTGTAATAACAGAAGCCAACCAGTACAGTCTAGTTCATAATTTCATGACCGTCTCTAAAATCTGTTTAAAATTACACTTCCATGAATGACAATGATTGGATGACCCAGATTTAAACGCCGAAACTCACGTGGAAATTACTTTATTAAAAATCTGTCTGAATGTGGGGAATGGTTGCTGGCATTGTGTTTAGGATCTCTTGTCTTCCCATCCACTATCCAGAATGGAAAGATCAAAGTACACAAGACTTTAAGTTTGCCTGTTGTTTTTTATGGGTGCAAGTCTCTCAGTTAGATGAACCTGAAGGAAAGAGGCCACGTATAAGACATAATGTACAAGTAGATGGAGATAATGCTAAAATGGATCTGAAAGAAGTGTGATAGGAGGCTCTGGGCTGGATTCATTTGACTCAGAATAGGAACATAGTAGTTGAAATGCAGAAAATTTGTTGACCAGCAGAGCAATCATTATACTTCTCCAAGAAGGACTCTGCTGCATGGAGTTAGAATGTACCATAATTTATTTAAAAGTGGTATGTAAAAATGTGCCGATCCCAGTGGCCGTGCGGTCTAAGGCGTGGGTCTGCGGCCGCTAACTTACTAGGATTGTGGGTTTGAATCCCACCGGGGCATGGATGTCTGTCTCTTGTGAGTGTTGTGTGTTGTCAGGTAGAGGTCTATGCAACGAGCTGGTCCCTCATCCAGAGGAGTCCTACCGAATGTGGCGTGTCAAAAAGTGTGATCGTGAAGCCTCGAAAAATGAGGCGGCCTAGGCCTCCAAGGGGCTGTCGAGCCATTAAAAAAAAAGTACTTATTTGAAGATTATTGTGTTCTGGGATGTGAAATCTTGTAGTCTAGCATTGATTTACTGATATTTCAGAGGAACCTACTGTAGTCATCTTCATAATATATGACTTTACCTATCCACCAATCATGGCATCTCATCCCAGAAGACAGTAAACTTCATAGTCACTGCCATGAGAATCTTAGAATATCACGTGGTGTTGTTTGTGTGGTGGAGTAACAATGTGTCTGTGTGGAACTGCAGTCACAAATGGGCCATTGTCCACTTCCACCTTTAAAAACTGAAATACTTGAAGAGAAACTGTACCAGTTCTTTCTCTCTTGTCCACCACAAATTCAACATGGACTGCCTGGAAGCAAACCTGGTCCTCTGGAATGAGAAGCTTGCAACTAACCACCTTAGCTATGGCACGGCCTAAATCTGACACATATTGATATGTGTGACATCAATTGATTATTGATAAAAGTAAAGAAGCCTGATTTCCTGATAATTAACATGGGCCCAGTCACATTTAGTTTTGTCCTTCTGTAGCACAACTGTAAGTATGAAAACAGTGTTAAGTATATGTATATTAAATAATTGTACAACCAGTAAAACAGAAAATATTGTAGATTTTATTATCAACATCAAAGTATCTGAACATATTTCTTGAAAGATGACCATTACTACTGTTCTGGTGTAGTTCTATTTTTATACTGCTGTTGTAGAGAGAGATATATATATATAGTATATATCTTGACTTAAAGGTCTGTAAAATACTGTAATATATACAGTATAAAAAACTGTTAATGTTATGTACATAACTATTGCATTTTGCTAATTATTGTAATATCAAAAGACAACCAATAAAAGTATCTAAAATTCTGTCCTGGGACATTGTATGTTTGTGTCCAAGGGGAAGTTTTAAGATTACATTGAGAAAACATATAATTTGAAATTAAAAATATCTATTAACCTATACCGGGTGGTGCACGAAAAAGTAGTCAGTGTCAGAGTTTTATTAGTAACAAAAGAATAAAAAATGTTATATAACATTTGAAAAGTTATTTTGTTATTAAAGATTTTAGTCTCCAGGCATCCCAACTGCCCATGGGGCTACCATGATCACGAAACTACATTGCTGCTGCTAGAACTGAGGAAGGGCTCCTTATCTGTGGCTGGGACTACTTTTTCACACACCACTCTGTATTATCAGGGCTGTTGTACAGAATTTTTCTGTCTCATATGTTCTGTATTTTTGTAATATAAAAAGTATAACTTCAAGTTGCTCACTTACCATGCCTGTGTTCTATTTTCTTTGTAAGTAAATCTGAATGTTTGTTACAGCTAAAGGCTCATGCCATGTTAAGTACTTTATGGCCTATTTTATTCATAGCTTTATCTTTCTGGCACATTCACAATGATTGCCAGAATGTGTGTATTTGCTTCACCATGTCTCTGTGCCCATCATTTCACACAAGAAATCAAGAACCACCCCAGTAAAATTTGTTGACACATTCCAATTTTGGTAAAAGGCGGGGAACAGCAACAGACACTTCATGTGAATGCTTATGTGCATTTCTGTGCGCATCTCATATTTACTTGTTAAACCTTTATTGGAGCAAAACATGTTTCAAACAAAAAATGTAAAGAACAAGAAGTTACTTGCTGAATGCAGAACCTAAGTTCCTACAGCCTCACTAAATGCAAACATGTTCTTAACTCATCAGTGGAAAACAAATTTCAATTTTATATAATGAAACTAATACGATGCTCTCCATGTAGTTAAACAGAACAGACTACAAAACTGCTACAGGGTTCGCCATACACCAGAGAAGTTGCTTACAAAATTATTACATATTGACGCTTCTTTCTTTTCCTGTGGCAGGTACATTTCTCAGTTTCAGTAACCAAGTAACCGTAGAAGTATTCTCCTATAATCTCCCCTTGTTTCTTCTGTTATGATGGACCCTAGCTTTGAGTCATACTTCTCAACATAACAATCTTTTATATCAGCAAGGTCCACCTGTAAGGTAAAAAAATACTAGATCGATTCAAAAGGTAGATCCTGTGTAAAGTAACATTGTTTTTGAGCTATCAGATTTATAAACTTTATATTTGTATGCAACAGTACCTTTACATGTGAAGTAAGTGAAATCCCTTTGCATGAAATGAGTGACAATAATTAATCGTTGTGACATCTGTCTCTGAATTGTGTTAATTGAAGTGGTGCTTATTAAATATATCATAATTTTCTTCAGTCTCTCCAACCACATATTAGCATAGTGCCTAAAATAAACTTGATACATTCCTCTCAACTATACTTTCCAGTTCTGTAATGATACTGCATAACATATGTAGTTGATATGAATCATGACATAAACAAAGAAAGAAACAATTGCACTCGCCACACTACCTGAACATAAAAAATCCCAGTACCTATTTAATTCAGCATTCGGGCTGTTTGGTCTCCATCAGAAATGCAGGGGTGGCGATATATATGCCAAGGGATCATCACTACCACCATTACTGCATAATTTTTTGTACTGAATCTGTTTTGTCTTACTTTCATTACATATACTTTGTAACATTAAGTGCATGTTCAGCTGCCATGTACCTCATCTGTAAAGGTCATTCGCTATGCACCCTTCATCATGTATTCAGTTTTACCTGCACAGTTCAATAATTTAAGAAACCAGTGATATAATATGCAGGCATATTTCTCATCTTCTATCAAATGAAACGTAGTGTATTCCTCTCATACCTTTAACAACTGTCATAAATGAGCAAACCAAAACAAAACATTACCTCTGATCTAGCCACAAGAAGCCGAATTAGCTGGTAATCATCAGGCTCAGGGTCTCTGAATGCAGCCCGTATTTGGTCTGTGAAGAACTCAATAGGGTCATTCACAGCCTTCACTGTAACACAAGGGTACATTCCAATTTAATGTTGCATTTAAGATGCTCTAATAGGAACCTTCTCATTTGCATTAGCAACTTACAATTAATATAAATTAATATACTACTTCTGTAGCACTGCAGAGGAGCTGGGATAGCATAATTGTACAGTGACTAGGCTAAGGGTTGATCCAAGGTTTGATTCCCAGCAGAAGTAACAGATTTTTCTCTTCTCCAAAACATCCAGACCACCTCTGGGGCCCACCCACCCAGTCTCCTACTCAATGGGTACCAGGGTTTCTTTTCTCAGGGTAAAGCAGCCAGGGCATGTAGTTGACCACTCCCACCTAGTGCTAAGTTTAAGAATGGGCGAAGCTATACATCTACTGCCCCCCCCCCCCCCCAATATACCTTCATGGTGTTGACAGGGCCAACTTTACCTTTTATAGCACTGCAGATCAAGGACCAAAAGATTATGTCAGGCTTGCTCAAACTTTTATGTGATGTGGGCAACTTTGGCAAAATTTGGCCTGCATGCAGGCAACATGGAATCAATGCACAGAATGACAAATGAATAAGAATACATATAATTATATGTATAATTTTACCTACATATTTGTCTATACATCATGTGCATTAAAAATGTACTGATAATAATAGGAAAAACTTATTCTAAAAATGAAATTCACAACCTACGTTAGGGTGTCATTATTGTTAGCACACTTTTACAAAATAAATTAGTAATCTAATGCATCTCTTTATAAATATACAACCCATAAGTTTTCAAAATTGCTTTGGCATTCTATCTGGGCTTTGCCAGGGAAAGGGTTAAAAGATATTTCCTCATTTCAAATGCCTCCAGCGGCAATGTAACACTATATCGCAGGCCACATGTTGCCTGCGAGCTATAGGTTGAATGGGCATGGATTAAATATTACGGTATTCTGTGAAATTTACCCCACATCAGTAATAAAAAGCTTTTAGAATTGAAAAAATCAGATGGTCCCCTAACCCAAAGGATATTCAGGGTGAAATATAATGGGCCCATTATTGTTTTCCTTTTACTTACCAAGAGCTAGTAAACCATCACGAAGTCCTCCCCGGAAATCAAGACGGATACTGTCCTCAATTGGATGCTGCTTAACTGTCTGAAACTCTGCAAACATCTCCCTGAGATGTGGATAACTACGTCTGAACAACAGTTCAGCTATCACAGCATCATCTGTTCCATATCTCATTCCTACTCCAGCATGTGCCAGCATCTGAGAGACAGGAGAAAGCTTAGACTGTCAATTACACTAACTGTGAATAGACCAAATTTACTCCATCACCTTCCTTGAATAACAGAACAATAATGGAATCTGATACTAAATTAACTATGTTATTCAACTGGAAATGAATATCAATTTGTCAAGACAGAACACAGTCCAAGCTCATAGAAATGGTAAACACAAAATATGAAAACAAAGTAGGAAATCTGGTTCCTTTCAGAGTTACAAATTTATTATGGCAGGGACACTGTACACCCCTGTGAGATTACATAGTGTCACAACTTACAAGACCACAATCTGAATGACCACTGTGAAAAACTGGAAACATATAATAAAGTGTCTTGTTTGATGACAATTTAGTATTATTCTTTGTATCTCTACTTATTGCTGTCATTGCTGTACAACCAGTTAATAACACCCAGAATTTATATTATTTTCTGATTAAAAATTAAATAGTGTTCACCTGGTCCATGAGTAGAGCTATTAAACATGAATACTGATATCAGAATTTTTCATTCACATAATCCTTTCGGTCGCACTATGGCCCTGGGGTCAACTCAGCCTCTAACAGAAATGAGTACCAGGAATATTTCCTGGGGGTAAAAGCGGCCGGTTCGTAGGGCTGACAACCTTACCACCTTCATGCACTGATTGTCTAGAAATCTGGAAGCCTCAACCTCCTGGAACACTAAGGGCCTGTCCAGGCTTGTAATGGGATTGCTTTTACTGATATCAGATTTCTGCACATGACAGTCTTGTAGAGTCATAAATATTCCTATACTGCTTACACATAACGGATATGCTGTTAGTTGATTAGGTTATGTGAGACCCTCCTGAAAATCAAACTTCCTGCTTATTTTGTGATAAACGATTAGGCACCTGTGAAGTAATAACATAAATTTAAGTTAACTAAAAAGAAGCATAATGGCATGTTTACCCTAACTCTAAGTGCTGCTCAAGATACGTATTAAAAACAAAATTAATTTTTAAAATAAAATAGCGATTGCTGTGTGGTAAACACATATTCCTTCCACACTTATCAACGTACATGTAGACCTCAGGCCATGTTCTTACGTGCCATAAACGGTAACTTCATAAACCAACCCACAGAATTTCACATTCCTCGTTTCCCCAATCCAACTAGAAAATTGGGACACATATGTTCATAACCCCAAATTCATTAACGTTGATTGCGGCCATTCATTATTTCTTAATGTACTTCCGGCAGCGCTCAGTGGGCACGATTAAGCTACAAAGATCGTCATTTGTTAGCGGGACTATTTTTCGAATCTTGTAAACTACAAAATGTCATGTTCGTGAGTAGGACCTAATGTCGAATACTGATTATACTACCAAGATTCTTTTCCGGAAGTTCCTTGCGGGCTGATTTGGCGGAAAAGAAATAAAAGATGGTGTCACGTATCCTGTCGGACTCATTTGGTGTGAAGCAAAAAATTGTGTTACTCTGGTTACAATTAAATTCTGTTGTGGTTTTTTGTGAGTTTGTTTATGTTGTACAATGCAGTGAGTAGTGCGGACTGTTCACTGAGAAGTGGTGTAAGACATACATCTGGGAAGTGTCAAAGAAACAATGACCTGCGGCCTCCCGTTTCGAAGGTAACGTATGTGCTTCTACGTACGTTTAGTACCGCAATGTACAAACTAATATGTATTAAGCTACGGTTTAAGGATTTTCCGATATATTATTCTTATTACATATAAGAACAAGTGACAAGTTTTTACAATTATATTTTTTAATGCTTCAATTAGTTTTTGGCGCCTTCTGCTGAAACCACGTACTTCGAAATGATGCTGGTTTACAATGGTGTGTCCATCCTTCTAAAAATTTTGGGAAGGGGGAGGGGTATTGCATAACGAAGTACGCATCGTCTGTATAAATGAAACGTTTCAGCGGTATGTTTTAATGAAATGTATGACTTACAGTGGCATGTCCATTCTTCAAAAAACTTGTTAGGGAGGGGGTGAGGGAGGGACTGCATAATGGACCTTGTATCGACAATATAAATTATACTGTCAACAGTGTGGTTAAAGAAGAGTATCATTTACAAAATACAGTACACGGGAAATTAATTTTGATCCACTGTTTTTTAATGCAATTGGTGACCCATTTTTGGATCGCATTTCATCATAATTACAGTTCAAATACACTGGTACATAGGATAATAATTCAAAACAAGTGATTTGCACAAACAAAATGTCGGTATGATAATAGTGGGAAACATTAAGAGAAAATTTATAAATAAAAGTTCAGCACAAAGTTTTTCTGCATTTTACTGCATTAGGAATTTAGGGGCGAGGAAAATGGATATCAGATTTGTTATTATTGTTATACTGCTTGAAGTTTATTGTGTACTGCCTTATTTAAAGTTAACACTTCTTTACACACCATATTCCTGAAAACCACATCTTGAACTCTCTACTTGAATGAGTACAAAACCAGTGAATGTTGTTTATCTTACCTGAGCTTCTTTATGTGCCTGAGTTATATTCACCTCTACCTCCTCCCGTTCTGTATGTAGCAGTATCCTCATGAGTCGCCTCAGATCACTGTTCATCTCACGCTTTACTGCGACATTCAAATCTCGACCATATTCTAAAATTATTCACAGGACAATGATAATAATGGACAAGAAAACAGGCTTGAATAATTAAATTTAGACCAATTTATTTATGTGCCATTAAAGGATAAGAATACATATTCCAAACTATACTCTTACGTTCTAGATGAATGCTGTGCTCTAATACCGAATGTAAGGCCATGATTTTGATTAGTTTAAGTGTATGGTTCTTACACAAATCTTACAGAAATATCATAGTTAATGTCTCTTTTTGCACTTACTGTTTTTTATCCTTTCGTTTTAACGTCACGTACACAATATCTTTCTATCAAATGTGCACGTTTTTTTCTTGCTTGTCCTGATTATCCCATCTAATTTCACTCTCATATAATTGATAAACTTAGATATCACACGTAGTTGAATTTTAACTACAATGATTTTTTAAGGCAATTTTGAAATAGATATTAGGGATGGCAGATGGATGACACTGGTTTAGGACCATTTCCAATGGAGTGCTTTGGTATTAGCAGTGTAGAATCTGCAGGCTTGCTATAAGAGTTAGTTAAATACGTTACATATAGCCCTTGTTTCACGCCCCAATTCCTTTACGCCTTTTTTGGTTTAAACCCCTTGCCAATATACACCACTTCCTAATTTACGCCCTTCCATTTTCGGTTTAACGACCTTTGGCTGACTGCGCTCTATTAGGTTAGCCCCTACCTATTCCATTATTTCTTATCGGATACCAATTTTTATTTACTCCCACTTTTCCAGGAACACAACGAGGGCGTAAATTAAGAAAGCTTAAGTTCTGCGTTTTTGTGCCTCGTTTTATTATTCTGCCTTGCGCAGTCTGTAGTTCAAACATTTTTTGTTGTACATTATTTCAGTCTGTATGAATTTGTTTTCTTACTTTCACGTTGCGGAGATAACAAACAGCAAGAATACTTACTTTTGCGGTAGGATTCCTTAATTAGCCGTATTCTCGAATTGCTTTGGCCACAGAGCAACTCCACGAGAATGGACTCCTCTGGGCGAATTTTCTGCATCATATGTAAATCATTATACAATTAATTTGCCGTAAATTTTTACTTAAACAGTAAGTTATTGGCATTGATTGAATAAAGTTCTATGCCAAAACACATAAAGTAGCAGTGTCATTAACAACTAATTCGAGTATGATATCCTGAATTTTTTATTAGTGAGGTGTTAATCAATCAGGATCTAGTGTGGGTCCCATTCGACTTACTCTTACACAGTTGTAGGTCTAGTAAATTAAAGCAAAAATGCTTGTAGTATGAACCCAAATATCTTGATCTTTATGTATGTATTTACTGAGTTCTTGCGACGAGAAAGAGTTTCTTTATTCTGTGTGTGAGAAAGTAAAATCTTATAACCGTCTTCTGGGGTGTGACGCCTTGTAGTCTGGTAGATGTGTACTTAATGTAGTCGACTCAGGAGAAATGCTTTCACCTTTGCAGTGGTGGGGAGGGGGAATTCAGACCGGTAGATATTCATGAGCAGCAACCGACGTATTCCAGTTAAAAATACATATGGCTGAAATTCAGTTGTGTCTTGTGCGTGCTTGTTAATACTGTTGATTTCTGTTGTGTTCTATCTGATTAGACTTCAGTATTGTTATAAACTGGAGGTCTGACAAATGGCGACCAGATAGGAACTTACGCTTTTGACAGGAACTAAAATTTTCTCCGCAAGTTTAGCCTGAAGATAAGGGACCCCAACCCACTCGATAAGGCCAAAGCTGTTATATTCAGCCTAGGACAGCAGGTTTCAGAGGGGCCTGCTACCTTCATCGTTCATCCACCCTCAAGGCCGGCCCCAGACATGTGGGAGTCCCGGGCAGGCTAATAAATTGGCGCCCCTTAAAACCGACGTTCTTTTAAACTTTTTGTGCCTAGAACAGGGCTGGGGAACGTCTATGACGGCGCGTGCCCAAATTGCGGATAATTTTCGGAGAAATTTTTTCGCGTGTGAAAACCTGAGTTTACTAGCACCATATTTCCGCCCGGCCCCTAGTCCGGCCTGTCTATATTGAAGATGGAGGTAGTAGGTTTCTTTGAAACGTCGGTACACATCTACCATGCATGATGTCACAATCCGAACGACGGTTATTTCATAGTCACCGTCGTGAGAACCTGAATTAAAAATTTATGACGGTCGTATTATCCATATACACTCATTTGAACATCGCCAAGATGTATTGAATTACTTTCCCACACTTTAGATAGGAGGCCAGGTGGGTCATAGCGCCTGTGTGGACACTTTGGAGAACTGCAAAAGCTCTTGAGAATCGGATCTCCCGATTCTTCGTTATAGTCCACAGCCATCCTCTGTTGCCATCTAATCCTATCCCGGCTTTGTAAATTTCGGTTAGTGAAGATGTAAATAGGCAATGCAACACGACAGAAATATTATGCCTCTTCTCGTTAGCTTCATACGTTATTCTTACGAAAGCTTTACGTTCCATACTTTCGCTGGAAAATTGTATCTTCCCGGCTGTCTAGACAGACATCTGTGCTTTATTCAGATAATGCATTTTTTTGAAGGGCCCCGCAGCAGATGCTACGGACACACCGCAGCCTTGTGGCTTATTGTGCAACCCTGTGATGAAGATGGTTATTTTTCTTTTCGTTTTTCCAAGTAATGGAACACCGGTGGAATGAAACTGACAGGGGAAAACCGAAGTACTCGGGGAAAAACCTGTCCCAGTGCCACTTTGTCCGCCACAAATCCCACATGGACTGACCCGGGAATCCAGGTTTATACTAGGATAGTATCTTAAAAATAGGCCACGATCGCTTTCGCTCATTTTGTTGCCAATTCACCATCTGTAATCTTCCCACCACCCGATGCTAAGCAAACTTGGCATTTGGTGCGGTGTCTCAGATATTCACATCCGGCCTCCTAACACTTTGAAGACTGGCGTTCCTCTAAGAAGCGAAAGTACTTTTCTATCCAATGCTCCCCGATTTCCGAAAGAGCATTTCTTTCTGGGGGTCCCCAGGCTTCCCTCATTTGTCTTTCTAGTAACAGTAGCATGTAGATGGAGATGAGTGTGGATGCTAGCAGGGGAAACTCGAAGTACTCGGAGAAACGTCGCCCAAAGCCAATTTGTCCACCACGTTTATCTAAAATTTATGTTGCATATAAAATTTAAGTTTGTAGCCTACTTCACAGAGAATAGTGTGCCCATTAAAAAGCCCAGTCGATAAAAGACTTAAGGAAATAGTCCGTATTTATTGTGAGAATGATAAGCAAAACATAAAAGCACTGTGTGGCAAAGTACAAAGTTTCTGTCGGCTCTCTTGATTAAAGTTTTTAGTATACTTTCCTCAGTCTATGAAAGTGAATGCCGCAGTAGAGGCCTTGACCATACCTTGAGGGTCGCATGTATATTGTCGGCCACAAAGTCCTGCGGTGTCTGAAGCAACGCCAGAACAACGTCTCTTAAGTGGCCGCCGAGGTCATTGACAATGTCACTCTCCAGTTCCTGAAAATAATTGTTATTTGTACTTTTCATCAAACATTATTAGAATGACCAATCAAAGTGGTTGAGTTGGGCGGGTAATGTGGATGAAAAAAAAGTCTACAGAAAAATTTTTGTCAAGAACCCAGAGAGGAAGAGACCACTTGGGAAAAATCAAGCCGTAAATGGACCACATTAAAGTGGGTCTTAGAGATATGGTGAGAGAATATGAATTGGAGTCATATGGCTAAGGAGGTATCCAGTGAAAGGGTTCTTCTCATACCTCTGATCCGTGCTTATGATTGTCCGAGCGACTGCAGGTTCTGAAGAAGGATTCTGCTCTCTGGACTTAATTATATCGGATAATTATTTTATGTGACAAATATCGTTTGTTACTTTCTGTTGGCTCAATTATCGCGTTAACATAGCCCACTCATCCGACAGCCCACACGCGCGGCGGAATAGAGGCGGGAAGTAAAAACAATATCTGTCAGCTAAACTATGTACCCTGTATATTACACCCGGAGTAACACGTCGACATACAAAGTGTTACGATCAGCAATAAGTCACCAACAAATGCACAAAACCGTCAATAAAGGTATAAATTAACCTTTTATCATTATTAAAATATCCTACATACGTTTCGGCTTGCGAGAAGCCATCATCACAGTTGTACTTATCAAATGCTGTGCTACGGTCTGTCATCGACACTCGCAATATAGCTTCACTGTTCGTTTCAGGTAGTCGTAAAACAGTTTGTATCATATGTTAAAAGCATAAACGATAAAAGTATAGAATTAAAAGGTATAGTAAAATTACACGGTTCACTGTTTCTTCAAACGTTCAAGGTTTTTCACTGCACCTCTAGGTGTTTCACTGGATTAGTACACTGCACTATGTAAGAGCTGTAGTGTACTAATCCAGTGAAACACCTAGAAGTGCAGTGAAAAACCTTGAACGTTTGAAGAAACAGTGAACCGTGTAATTTTACTATACCTTTTAATTCTATACTTTTATCGTTTATGTTTCTAACATATGATACAAACTGTTTTACGACTACCTGAAACGAACAGTGAAGCTATATTGCGAGTGTCGATGACAGACCGTAGCACAGCATTTGATAAGTACAACTGTAAATCCCTGATGATGGCTTCTCGCAAGCCGAAACGTATGTAGGATATTTAAATAATGATAAAAGATTAATTTATACCTTTATTGACGGTTTTATGCATTTGTTGGTGACTTATTGCTGATTACAGAAATGCACGGTGAATTAAGATTAAAGTGTTACGATATTTCATTCTAGTGCAGTGTTTCTCAGTTAGTCGATCGCGGCTCTCTGGTGGACGGTGAAAATATGATACGATCATAAAAATAGAGATTTAGAATAAGAGGAATAACAAAGAGCTGTCTCAGTCTGTGTTTTGTGTCAATATTTGGTGCTCAGATTTTCTGTTTCGAATTTAGTAACTGCCACATTTGGTTCTTAGCTTGGAGACCAGATATCCTGACGGAGAGGCATACTTTAAATAGGCAAATACCAGCATCTTCTATACATATATTCATAGGCACAACAAGGCTAATAAAAGTATCAGCGTAGTCGGAATAGTGACTAGACTACGGGTTGAACAACAGAGGAATCGTGGTTTTATTCCGGCAAATGCAAGAAGTTTTTACCTTCTCCAAAACGCTCAGACCAGCTCTGGGGCTCACTCAGCCTTCTATTCAATGGAAACAGTGAGCTATTTCCCGAGGTAAAGCGGCCGGGGCATGATGGAAAACCTTTAATATGTGGCAATGTGGATTGCGCGTCCTTAAGTGACACATTTGATGTAGGCTAATGTTTGCTCCATGTATTTTTAATGACTACAGATCACAATGTTGACGTGTTCCGCTCTATCCTGCATACAACGTCACTAAATAATGTAGCATTCAGTACCATAACCGAAATGTCAACTTTTCTGTAAACATTAAGTTGTAGGAGTAAGTTAGGCTGCTATATTATTATACAAACTAAGAAATAATCTACATGCTTAAAATTTGTTGCTTTATTTTGCTTTCAAATCCATATGGAAGAACTTAGCGTCATAGTCGCACGTGTTAAACAATCGATAATCGAGCGTGCGTGATGGTCATAATGTTGGTGATCGTAAATTTTGATACCAATATTACGTTGCGAGGTGGATATTCATTACAAGTATTCGTGTGAGGTTTCTTGCATCATTCCACATCTACACAATAATAAATTGCGTTCTGAAAAGACAATATAACCGCTATTAAGTATTATTATTAGTAGTAGTAGTAGCAGTAGTAGTATTAGTAGTATTATTTGTTGTCCCTTGTCACAGGCCTTTTGCCCCTGGTACTCCTCTTGAACCAACGGCGATCCCCACCGCTCAGGTTTCAAGTTTCAGACTACAATAGTTTCCGTATTATGTGTGATGTTCCAAGTATTATTATCATTATTATTATTATTATCGTAATCATCATCATCATAACCACAACCACCACTATCATCATTATCATCATTAACGAAGAGAACACAGCTCGCCACCTTAATTTTCCTAGTGTCAGGGCCACCAAACTTTATAGTGTCACTGAACACTAGGGGGTTATAATTCTGCAAGGTTCTGACGATGGTGTATCTCATCTAAACTCATTAACTTCATGAGATTTCTCCACTGTCTAACGCATTAAAAATAATAAAGTTAATAAACAATTAGAATGTTGTATTAACTGTATAACGTTTAATACATAGAAGATGGAAAAGGTCCATGAAGTCAGTGAGGTTAGACGTGATATACCATCGCCAGAAACTTGCAGAATTGTATTAAAGAACCGGCATAAAAACTCGGCATTCGCTCACTTTTATATCAATTTTATTGTTTTTAATAATTTTGACGATGGAAACAATTGTGAAATTGATGGGTTCAGATACAAGTTTATGATTTCTAACACATGAATGTGCCGAAAGGAAGATGCAAATTGAAACACTCTGAATTAGAATGCGAGTAGCTGAACTCACATCAAGACATTTTTCAAAACACTCTATCTAAACAAAAACACAAGTGTAAGTTATTTTCTTGGAAAATATCACCATATTTAACAACCTACTTATTTATGTGACACCTGAGCTCAATGTAGAGTCTAGATCGTGTCCAGTGCCGAGGAATTTAAATGTATAGATTCTAGGCATTCAGAATCTCTAGGTACTGGACACAGTTTCGAAACACACAGCAGAATCGTCACGTTTTCTGCGATAACTAGCGAAAAACTTTGCAAAAATATTAAAATATTCACGGGAATATGAAAACTCTTACGAAAGTACGAAGACGCCAGCGGGCTTGTGGTTAGCTCTCCCTGGTAGGTAACTCGATTCACACTAAGTAATGCCATAGCTCAGATGGTCAGTCGCTGGACTCTCACTGTGGAGGTTTGGGTTAAGTCCCAGGCCAGCCCATGTGAGATTTATGGTTTATAACGTGATACTGGGATAAGTTTTTCTCCGAGTACTTCGGTTTTCCCCCGCGAGCATCATTCCTCCAGTGCTTCATACTGTTTCATTCATCTGTCCTCCACGTTACATAATTTTGGCAATTGTCAACGTCTTCAAAGAACGCATTTAAAATTGCAGACAAGACTGCTTACGTTTGGACCACATAGGCCAATCAAACTGTCTAAATTAATGCCTACAAATAATAAGGTAAGATCTACATGTGTTGCATAATTTAAATGGGCAATTAGCGGTGATAATGTAGTCGGTATTGTGAGTAGGCTACGGATTGGACGATCGAGGAATCATGGTTCGATTCCCTACAAGCGAAAGAGATTTTTTCTTTACTCTAAAGCCTCCATCGGCTCTAAGGCCACGCATCTTCCTATCCAATGGGCACTGGAGTTTTTTCCCAGGGATAAAGCGACCGCGACATGACTTTTGCCACTCATGTCCATCTAGTGCCGAGGTTAAGAATGAGTGGAGTTATACATCCACTCCCCCCCCCCCCATTATGCCTTCGTGTTGTGGACAGGAACAACCTTACCTTTACCTCTGTTCTTTATGAATATGATGAGAAGGTAGTACATTACCAAAAGGTCCGGCGCCAACCTCGTAAAAGCTTTATCGATCTCAGTGCATTGGTCTTTCTCGGTGTGGTTGATCACGCATGCTTTAACGATGTACAGTACGTCTGGTGTATTTCCTAGCTTGAAGCCTGTTGTTTCAACCCAGTCGGTGTTTTCATTCATACTCATTAGACATAAGATTAGTGTTTCATTTCTTCCCTGCAACTTTTGCTCGAAACATTTTTTCGGTCGATAAGTTGTTAGTAAAATGCGCGCGAGCTGGCATAGAGGCTCATGTAGGTGTTCAAGTAAACTATCCGTTATTGTTGTCCTGTAATCATCAAAACTGAAATGCGTACAAAACTTTTAGTAAAAATTTCCAGAATCAAATTTTACGAAAATTCTTCGTGCCGATCTCAATTTGTTACGGGCAGATAGACATGGCGAAGTTAATACACGAAGATTTTCACTTCTTCATTGCGAATAGGCCGAAGGTACTGAGTTCCCTCCCGTTAAGGTATAATATGTTTGAAGTGGGAAATGAAGGTGGGTTGATGAGATTTGAGGTTCTCATGGCAGTGACTATGAAATTTGCTGATGAGAGCGGCAGCTGGATCCTCTGAAACTTCGTTACACTTCTACCAAACTACACGGCGTCACATCCCAGAAGACACAAGTCTTTGCAGTGGGTTGTCATTCTTAGTGTTTATTCAGAAGCATCTCACTGAGAATTACTGCGATTTAATCCGAAGAATCTAACATTAAACAAAATTGTGGTCAATCGCTTAGAATTCCTACTTTGTATTCTGGAGATCAAAGGTTCAAATCTCAGCCCGATGATGGGGTCGGGGCTTTATTCAGTGTTTCCAGGTAGTGGCTGGGATAGCTCCTTAAATTGGGCCACGACCACTTCCTCCCACATGATTTCTAAATCATTCATTGTTCTCTAATCATTCACTCGGTCGACGTTATGAGATATTGACAGCACATTTAACCCTTCCATGTCCCTAGGGTTTAAATTCCACCTACTGACCAAGACGGAGGGGTTATAAATTTATAACACCCTTAAATGCTTTCACCCCCGTACGGTGCACCGAGGTAGAAGGCATGTGAAGTATTAAATACCTGTACAGTGCCTTGAGGCCAGCATTGAAAGGTTAAACAAAGTATACATAAACAGAATACTGTACTAGGAAAGAAAGACGTGGGATGGCTTGGTTGCTAGCGGGAGGATGGAAGTTGAAAGGAATTCGAGAGAAAAGAGGCAAAGGAAGGTGACCCTTATGTTTGGATGAAGAGGATGTAAAAGACATTTACTGAGCTGTTCAGAAACTAGAAAATGGAGAAGGGATTTCTTAAAATAAAAATGGTTGAATATGTAAGGGGAAATAGCTTGTAAGAAAATATTAAGATGTACTAATAGAGCTCAGATAAAGGACTCATGTTAGACATGTTAAATATACTTAATTGAACAAGATAAAATATTTGTAAATTTACGTATCTAATGGCGATAGGCTACCACCGTGACATCCCGGTGTTAATCGGTAGGTAGTCCCATGAACAGGAAGGAACTAACTAACTACGCATTATATTATTATTATTATTATTATTATTATTATTATTATTACATAATATGACGATTGCCTCTAGTGGGAGAAGACGAGAAACGTAAGACATCTTGTTTAACTTTGTTACACCTTGCTTTCAGTCCAAGACATAGGCCACCAATGAAACTGGGAGAAATAAAATCGATTGTACGTGAAAAACAACTTTGTCTTCGGAAAAGCCACGTGATCAATACATTGCATGACCTTAATTATTTTGTTTGTTGTACTGGGGGAAAACTGAACACACTATTTTCCCGTGATTTTTAAGTTTTTCAAGATAATTAAACCAAAGAAAGCGAAAGCGCCAGACTTTTAAGCTTTGCGTATTTTTGCTGGCCCTTTGTAACTACAGAATATATTTTTTTTTTATCAAAACTGTCTCTTTCGCAGTCATTTCGAGATAATCCTTTCGGGTCCCAAAGTAAAATAATTTCTTACACACTTTCGAGCATTACATGTGAAGTTTAACCTCCATAGTATGAAATTTCGTGTCTGCTAGCTTGCCATTTCTGCATACGTACTTTGGAATAGAGAATTTTGTAATGTCTTTTTATCTTCTGCCGTTGATTATTGTTGTGGGACGTCAGGATGTTTATGATTGCCACTCCGTCACTTTTAATTCCCTGGAATGCCGCTTTCAGTTGTCGGGCTGCAAGTTCAGCATTCAGATTCGGGTTGGGACGAATAGTTCCCTGAATGCAAGGAAACAATAATGAATTCTAATGTAGGCCAGTATTTAGTAAGGCAATTTATACAAAAATACAAAATAAATACAACAAAGAATAGAATTTATCTTTCAAAATCTATCCGGTTACTATACTAACAATTTAAAGCCCCGTGGTCACTTACGTATAACACCAGGTTTAACACTGAAAACTTTTACGTATATATGTGTCTTGTATGGATCTCAGAACAAGGAGAAATTATTTCATTACACAACATTAACCGATTGGTATTTTTTATAACTGAGACGGACTGTTTACTGCGCGGTATGAATTGGAACTTTTAAATATAACTCATGATGATCTTACACTTTAAAACGTTAAATATTAGACTTGAAATTTCTATACGAAGTATTTATTCTTATGGATATAAAGAAAATGTTTTAAGTTGATGTGCGTGTTTCAAATATATTAATGACTTTGCCTCAACGAAAACTTGTGGGAAGTAAGAAAATTGTCACGCCCCATCTCAACAGTTTGGTAGTAAAATTGTCTTAACGAGTGTTTTCGTCCCTCGCTTTCTGAGAATTCGGCGGGTTAATTTATCGAAAAATACCTAAGATTTATAGTGTGGTCTACATACATACACACACGCAAACATACAACATATACGCGCGCGCACGCATATATACGAGGAAACGCTTTCTCCATAGCGTCGTGTCGTTCCTGGACAGATCATCTATCACTAGTAAAAATACCAACACATGCACTAATTTATAAGACCTTTATAGTTTTAAAAAATCGGCCCTACATATGTTTCGGCCAGCTAACTGGCCATCCTCAGGCGCAACTAGCGTTTAAGGCCCCCTGAGGATGGCCAGTTAACTGGCCGAAACATATGTAGGGCCGATTTTTTAAAACTATAAAGGTTTTATAAATTAGTGCATGTGTTGGTATTTTTACTAGTGATCGTGAACATGCACGGTGTGAATAATATTAAGTACAGATCATCTAGTTCCTGGAGGCCTGATTGCAGCCTAAAATATTTGTGAGTCGCGCATATTTATACCTCACAACCCCTCATCCCTCGCTGCGACAACCCAAAACACACCAGAACCGCTTATGACATCCATTATCAACAAATTAAATTTAAAAATACTTTTTTTTTTGCTTATATTGTTTTAAAATTACACAACTTCTTAGCAATGAAAAGGTATTTGACTAATGCCATTATGTACATACTGTAGGCTAATTACAGAATGTGACAAATACACATAGACATTAACTGACTCTACGGAGCAGAGTCCTTCTTCCAAAGCTAATAGTTCCTAAGATAGTCAAAATATTTCCGGCATTTTATGGAACCCGAAGGTTCATTACCACGTCTACCCTGACCCAGACGAATCTAGTCCAACCCCTCCCATCTGTTTTCTTTAAGATCGATTATATACAGCATAATCTCGATATTTCGAGGTGAATGGGACTGAGGTTGCTTCGAATTATCGAAAAGCTTGGACTGCACGGATTCCGCAATTTAGAATAGGCCTACATGAGTACGTATATAGTATGATATACACATTTATTAATACGTACTATGTATACTGCATTGTATTAGAACAATATATACAATAGTACAACAGTAGAACAATAATGGAATATACACTCTTAAGTTAAAATGTAAAATAATCAAGACCGTGTGCACACTGAGATATACATTTCAGTTTAATTCTGTACCCAACATAGAAATGACCTTCACTAGGGGCATCGGCTCGGACGGAAGGGAACCTCGAACAATCGGGACTCGGAGAATCGAGACTGCACTGTATTATACTCCCATCTAAGCCTCAGTCTTCCAAGTGTTCTGTTTCCTTCGATACGTATATACAGTCTTGTTAAAAATATATGATATATAAATAAAATGTAACATGCAGAATTAATAATATTTACGAAGTTACCCTGACTGAAGGCAGAAGTTTTCCCCTGAGATTAAGGGTCCGGGCGTGGCCGAGGCCCCCACGTCATAGTACCTACATGCACACAAACACACGTACTGAAATGATGTGGCACAAAAAAAAAAGGGGGGGAAAATGTAAAATATAGTTAAGTTTCACTGATTACCTTGGCAGCTGACGGAAAATCAGAGTTGACGGTCGTCGTAGACTTGTGAATCTGGGAAGACTTCCTGAAATCAGCGGGCACCCAGAGTAACCGCCCGAAGTTGGTCATCATGGTACTGTCCAGTAAACTGGACGCTGCCCTGTAATATTCACGTCGTCACGACGCCCTCTCGTTTGTACAAGTGCCGCGTTCCTATTGATTTGATGATATAGACACTGGACTAGCATCATAATGCACAGGCATTAGCCTGCAATGTTAGAACACCCGCAGCTTGTGAGACATCCTGCTAACTGCCATCGCGTTCTTTGACGAGTGTTTTCAGGATCTGACCTTAAGACGTTCGGTGACGCGTGTTAGAATCCTGTCAAAGACCTCGCGTTTGAGTGGCGTGCTTCGTCTTGTCCTTATGCGCTCATGAGCAACGATAGCCTAGTTAATGGTTTCCCAACCTGTAAAGCGTATCAGTTGCGAGAATGAGATACTTGTCGAGAGCATAGTCGGTCATCAAATGATTTTTGTGTTACATGGAATTAACGCTCAATGTGGCGGTATTTTTTTGTATGGTTTAATCTCCAAAAATACTGGCTGTATTTCGATTAGAATAGGTACTAGGGGTCCACGTTTAACAGAAAAACGCTGTCCCATTAAATGTACCGCAAAATTCCTTTAACCCAAAGTCCAATAATCTGGAAATCCTGACAGTCCGGCACTTGAGGAGAACAGCCCAAAGATCAGAAATTTTGCTTTTTATCAGCAAAAATGCTTCATCAATGAAACAGGTAGATCTGAGGGACATGTTCACAAATGCCTCCAAGAGTGTCTGTACAACTGCTGTGCTATCTCCTGACTCCTTGTCTCTACTCCATCAACGTCTTCAGCTATGAAGACTCCAGAAGACAAGTACCCTGATCACCCTGAACCAGCAGATGAATGAGACATCCAAACGGAATACTCTACTGATTAGTTGTACAACTGAAGTACAGGAGTGGTAAAAAAAATTACCTGTAAGAACTTAGGTCATTAAAGGTATCATCTGATAACCCCGAATATTCGATAAGTCGGCACCTGTCTGGTTCTGTGCGAGTCGGATTAACGAAATTTTGCTGTATATCCTTATCATCCGCAAGGGAGAACGCTGACCCGCAGTGGATATTTAAATTGAACAGTGTTCCAGCTGTAGCAAAATGTGGGATTTAAAAGGCCCCATGCTAAAGGTATACTTATTTATTACATTTGGGAACAGCAATATACAGAAGATAATATGACAGCAAAATATTAAACAAGGCAACAAAAATGCAATGGCCATAGTAAGGAAATGAAAGGAGTGGGACCCTGACATGAATGAAGAAAACTGAAAGAACAATTTTACATATATGACTGCTTCTAGCATATAACAGACAGATGTCAAGGAGCAAAGAATATGGAATTTTGTTTTTATTGTAGAAAACGTTATTACAGTACAGTACATACAAACATAATATAAGTCTCAAGACAGTCAATGTAATTTGACTGTAACATTTAAGAAGACGAAATTCTTGTCAATAGTTTCATTCTTTTCACATTCAACACATTTCATCAAAGAGCAAAGTTCAAAATCTTCAGTTGCTTTCCTTTCACCTCCAGCTTGAAAATGAGCTGCCACTGAAACAAAGACATAAGTGAGATGTCTCACTACAAGATTGCAACTGGTGTGCTCCATTATGTAGTACACAGAATTCCCTTAAATTCTAACAAGCTGCGATCTAGTGGCATCTACAGCATACTGGTGGTAGCAGACTGTATGACAGTAACATCTGGTATAAATTTAGCAAACTCTGTCAAAAAGTGACATTAATTTGGACAGAGATGTACTCATCATCAAATACTTCTTATAAAAGATTAAGAAAATCCATCCTGCAGCAAAACAATGGCAGTAGGTTACATAGACAGGCGGACAAATAGGCATGTGCTCCAAATAATACATTATTTTTATCTTGGGGGAGAAAAAAAAAACAACTCATGAAAATAAAAAAAGTATACAATTCTCTACTAGTGAAACAAAGATACAAATGAGATCTCTGGAGAAATTTCAGAATTAAGCAATAGACTACTATAAACTTTAAATCAGAACTCATTTCATGTTTCTGCCACATTTTGGACACAATAAAAAACATAAACAGTAAAACCCCGATTTCATGTTCCCGCATTTAGTGAAATCCCAGAGTTAGTGATGATTTTTTCATGTCCCGACAATAGCTCCATATAAACAAATAAACCTCCATTTAATGAAAACCTCGATTTAGTGAAATATATTCTAATCCCCCAGCAATTCATTAAATAGGGGTTTTACTGTACTCTGTTCTGGATATATGTAAGACAGACAAAAGTATAAAATTACTTTAATTATAAGAAATATGCAACATGCATTACAGAGTTGAAAATCTTACCCAAAAGTACTGCCTCCTGAAGAAAATGCCGGTGCACTGGCTTGCTGTTGAGTCTGATTTCCACCAAAAATGGACTGTGTTGGTGAAACAAATCCTTGGCTCTGGCTTTGTGCAAGGTTACCAAATGTCATGGTGTTTTGAGAAGCAAGACTTTCAAATGATGATGACTGCTGTCCTGCTGATCCAAAAGCAGCTGGAAAAGAATTTAATATAAGAAAATAAATAAAAGTACTTTAAAGTTTTAACCCCAACTACCAAACAAAAACTGCATTTTGGAACACCATACATTAAAATCAAAGTGTGAACCAAATCAAACAAGTACAAATGAATGATTATTTCATTATATTGTTCAACTGCTGAAACTATTCAGTTCTGATAATATTGCTAATATGGCATAGTTAGAATGTGTGAAGACAGGCAGCCACAGTACAGGATTACATACCTGAGGAAGGAACACTAAGGAAATTATGGTAAGAGAATTTTAATTGTGGTTCAGCAATACGTTACCAAAACCATAAAGACAAGAAAAAGACTAAAACAGAAACCTCTACACCATGAAATAAAATGGTAGAAGAGGATTAAGGCAGCAGAGGACCAGGAAAGGGAACAGGAGTGGGAGGAAAGGGAGGAGAAGAAGAACCACTGGCAATAGTGAGTGAATGAGAATAGCAGATTGAATAAACTGCAAGATGTACAGGGTTCAGCATGTCTTGAGCTTAACAGGATCATTTCTAACATCCGATTGCAATCAAATCACCTGAAGGTGGCGAAGAAGAGGATCCGAATACTTTCCCAGGGCTACCAAATGTTGGTGATCCACCAAAAGTGGGAGCACCACCAAACGTAGGGGATGACCCAAACCCTGATGTACCTCGGTCAAAAACTGGAGAGCCTCCGAATCCACCTGTAAAGGTGCCCCATATTACAAAAGTTATGTCTTGTTGTGTAAAAAAAAATTACATATTACTGTATAAACAATTAACTGACCTGAAGGACCTGAATTTATTCAACTATAAATGGAAATCATTCAAAGATGTACAAAATCAGCATAGACCAACAATTCTCAAATGTAACCAAAATGATCAGCTAACATGACCACTAGCTGTTCTTATTAATAACAAGCAGCTGCAGGCATAACTTATGAACCCTACTTTCCTACTGGAATAAATAGATGAATTTCTGTCCCCTCTTACATAAGTAAATAATGAAAGCATACAATGCTTATACACAAAGTTGCTACTTTTACGATCGAAATGACAAGAAAATATTCTGTATGTATGAGTATAAGCATAAGCAAACTATGTACACAAGAGTTGTAAATCACAACCAAATTTTACTAATTCCCCTCTGACATGTGTTGGTCTCACATGGCCAAAATCCTGAAGTTTCATAAATGTAACCATGGGAGGTACCCGAGGTTTACATATTCAGGAAGTGTCGAGACAAGCATATCTACTTTACAAAGTGATAAAACCACTAAAATGTGTGTGTATGGAATCCACCATAAAATTTCAATGTAGGCTGTCTCAGTGTAGTAAACATGGGTAGAGTTTTTGTGATATGATTATGTAGCCAGTGTAATTTTAAATACACACAAACACAAAATAAATGCTATAGGACAAAGTTGGTATATTAAAAATTACAGAAGCCCACTTCCCATTTTCCAAGTTTATACATCC
The DNA here is from genome assembly GCA_021186555.1 of Reticulitermes speratus. Classification (NCBI taxonomy): domain Eukaryota; kingdom Metazoa; phylum Arthropoda; class Insecta; order Blattodea; family Rhinotermitidae; genus Reticulitermes; species Reticulitermes speratus. The sequence continues at coordinate 28,570,887 of JAJKFL010000011.1, read as the reverse complement.
GCTATGTTGGTATTACTTATTGTAGGAAATTAAAATGGCATTGGGAGAGGCTCAAATGGCACAGTTCTCATACCAAAATTTGTGAAAACTGATCAAATGGTTAAAAAGTTAAAATGAGGATGGAAACACACACGCGCACGCAGCCCACACACACACCCACATGCATGCGCGTGTGTGCACCGGTCTGCTGGGCCAACACTGTTGCCTTTTATAGAAGCAAAGTAGGCTAAGAGTAATACAAGCATCTAAATTTAAGGAACTGCTAAGTTTTGTTCCAATCTTGGGATTTCTTATTAGTGAACCAAGACTCAAAATACTTTTTGACACAACCAATGACTGAAGCTCCTGACGTACTTGGAACTTCCACAGGAACATGTTACTTAAAACTTAGGGGCAGCCAGAGCAAACTTGGCCATGAAAAATTTCTGCTTGAGAGCTGCTCACACAGGGTTACACACTCGAGCACACCACAAGGACAAATATTAGTACTAAAATTCTGAAGATTCGTTGTTCCATATATTATGAAATGAACTAGTGAAGGGCCCACTGAAATTCCACCAGAAATTCTGAAGACTAGACTTAAAAGTTTGTTTTTTATACTCTCCTCCTGTGGCTTAGACATAGGTGAACACATCTTAACACTTTCACTGCCAGGCATTTAAATCCCTGAGGGTGTTAAATTGCCAGGGGTTTATTGATTGTTAAACAACTAGTCTTATAAATTATAAAATATAATTATACATAAAATTATATATAAAATGCATATACTTTTTCTAGTTGTCAGCTAGGGATTAATAAAGATGTAAAATATGTTTCCTGAAAGAACTTATTGTATGCGTGGCCTATTTTAGGCAAAAGAGCAGAGTAAATTTTAGATCGACTAAAGTCGACGCTGGCAAATTAAAACACAAATACTTAAAATGACCATGGTTGACTTTGGCAGTGAAAGTGTTAACCATCCTTCACTAACATAAGGTAAAGTGGACACATCTGTTTCGTCTTCCTTCATGACAGACAGTTCCAAAGATAACATTTTTGTCAACACAATTCAAGCACCTTGTGATTAATAACATAAACTTGACAGTTTCTAGATCTTGTATGAAACAGGCAGCCAAAAATAATATCACTTTTCTCTTCCTTTTGTGTATTGTGTAAATGATTACTAATCCTACTTTTACCACAAACAAACAAAATTATACTTCCTGTCATCTTAAAAATTCTTATGATTAGAATATGTTCACGTCATTGTTGTGATCAATGAGCCCAAATAAGGTTTAATCATCTTGACAATTAATGATGATTTCTTTTTTTTTGGGGGGGGGGGGTTTCTATTAACCCTGATGGCAGGATGAGGATAAGGATGATGGTTACCAGAAGGAATCTACAGTTTAATGTGGGCTCTGCAGGATTTTAAGGGTCTGGAATTACTTAGATCATAGCTGACAGAACGGAAAAAGCACGCAATAAAATCTGCACTTGATTCAACCAGACTCAAAGCCAAGACTTCAGGAATGTTAAGTCCAGTTCCTGCTCATTTCTACAGTGCCATGAAATGTGAAAAAATAATTAACATACCTGGTTTGCTCTGGAAAGCAGTTGTGGTACCAAAGCCACTTTGAATGATGCTCTGTCCTAAGCCAGAACTGAAAGCTCCTCCACCAGCGGCACTCCCACCACTTGATGCACTGCCACCAAAAATATTTCCACCAGCTGAAAAGAAATCAACATGTATGAAAGCCATGAAATTCAAAAGTTAAAGAAAATAATGAAGACACATTACAGGAATAACTCACTTGAAGACTGGAATAGACTGCCAGATGATGACCCTGACGAGCCTCCAAACACATTGGAACCTCCTCCAAATATTGATGTTCCACTTGTTCCAAAACCAGAGCTTAAAAAAAAAAGTAACATTACCAAATGAGCCCACTTATGGAAAATTTCGGAAAATAATCTGTATAAAAATACCATGCTTGCTAGACTACACTTTTCTGCACTGTCTCCACACAACAACTGACCTTGTATGTGACCTTCTACATGTACATATGATTTTATTCTTCCTATGTGACTAATGTTTCAACCCTAGCGGGTCATCATGATGCCATTAATATATACATTACATAAACTACCAATTACAATTCATTTTACTTATTTGTTATTAGTAAGATAGGAGTTCTTGCTTTATTTTCGGCACAGAAGGAACTGTTACAGAATATTAACATCAGTATGTCTGCCCCTGTAGTAACAAGTGTGGAATGGTGTCCCCTAAAGGAATGCATATGCTTTCCAAATATGTATTTTACTATTGTGCATATCTCATTGAGCTTATGTCCATGTTTTGGAGATACAAATTAACTGCAGTGAAGTTTATCACACTACAGATATTGCAGTCAAAAAGTATTTCTCTCTGTACTGGGTGTAATATTCCACACACACACACACACACACAAAAATTACTACAGAACCAGTTTTCGGTATGGTCATTGTATTCACTGCATATCTCTGGCAGTATACATACGGAACACAAACTTCATTACATTCTATCATGCATCTGTTTTTGGTTAACAGAACTATCAAAAAACAAATTACTCAACAGGTACAAGGAACATAATAATGGTCCTGTAATCACCAAAAATGGGAATAAAATTTCAATAATATATTACTGAAGCAGACAAATAAATAAGAAGTGATTATGCATTACAATGTCCTCCAATCCTAAATCATTTTTGTAGTTCAATACTTACACGTAAAGGACAGATCTGACTCACCTGCTACTCTGTCCAAAAATGGACCCTCCAGACTGTCCAAATGTTGGTTTGCTCCCAAATCCTCCACTAAGAAATGGAGAACCTGTTGCAGGTGCTTGACCAAAAAACGAAGCTGAGGTCTGGCCAAATATGTTTGGTTTAGTACTTGTGTTTCCTTGGCCAAACACAGACGGGGCAGTTGTAGTTGCAGGGCTTTGTCCAAATATGTTAGTCTTGGCAGCCGTTGTAGCTGCAGGTTGTCCAAAAAGATTTTCTCCACTCTGCCCAAAACCAATTGGGCTACATATTGGCTGCCCGAAGAATGAGCCACTTGATGTTGTGGCTGGGGCATCTGAGCTGACTGGCTGTCCAAATATGCTTGTAGTTTTCTGACCAAACGGTGTAGAAGATGGTGCTGAAGTGGGAAGGGAGAAGCTGAACGTTGTGTTTGCAGATGAAGACGTTTGTGCTGCTGGTGACATGGTGGTAGCAGCTGAAGTCAAAGGTGTCACTGTTTGTTGTGAAGTGGCGGGTGGTGTGACTACAGCCCCAAATATGGATCCTGTAAGAGGTTTTGTCTGGCCAAGAACTACTGGAGTCTGAGGTGCACTGGGGCTGGAAGCTAACTGACCAAAGCTGAAAGCCGTTGTGCTTTCAGTTTTTGCACTGCCATATGCTGGTGTTGTGTTTGGCACCACCTGAGTCTCAGTCCCTTCTGATGACTTGGAGTTCTCATTTGGACTTGCTGGAGTTGGATCAAAACTTGGTGTACTACTTGGTGTAGACGCAGCACCCTGAGTATTTTTTGCGGGAGATTCGGACTTTTGTACCTGTGTTTCTGGTGACTCAGTAGCTACAGTAGGTTCAGGCGCATTTTGAATACCAATGTTATTCTGACTTTCAGTGGATGCTGACTGTTTTCCAAAAACAAAATTTGAAGCAAGTGGGTCTGAGCCTCCTCGAAATATACTCCCAGGTGAAACTGCTTTTGAAGATGCTTCTGATCCAATAGACAAGCTCCCTAATAGCAATGAACTTTGAGAGAAGAGATTCTCATTTTCAAAAGAAGATGTTGCCAAAGACTGACTTTTTGGTGTTGATTCAGGTTTCTGAAGTTCAGGTTCTGCAGAAGTGGTGGAATCTGTGCTTTCTTTACCTGTGGTGCCAGAAGAATTCGGTGCTGCCCCAAAAATGTTTCCCAGTGAAACTGGCTGCTTGGCTGGTGATCCTGTCGTGAGGTTCCCAAACATAGATGTTGCAGCCTGAGCAAACATATTAGTTGAACTGCTTGAAACTGAAGTGTTTCCACTTGAAACAAATGAGGAAGGTTCCTGACTCACAACAGCACCAAATATGTTTACCAGAGGTGATGAATTACTGTCAAGGTTCTGAGTGCCAAGACCTGTTAAAAGGGGTGTCTTCAAGTTCACACCTGTTGTGGTGGCAGCTGATGACTTTGGAGAAGTCGCTTGTGACATATCACCACTGCTGCTTACAGCTGGTGAAGGAGTGGGTACAGGACTAGAGAGCGAACCTGCTAGGGAGAATGCAAAAGTATGGGATGACTTTCTTGGTTCATCAGCTTTTCCTAATCCAGATCCTCCTTGCTGTGGTTGGCCAAGAGATAATGAGCCAAATGAAAATGCCGTTCCACTTGTAGCATTATTGGCAGATGATATTTCAATGGATTTATTATCAACAACAGGCTTAGTTGGTTTGGCAGCACCATCACTGTCTCCTATGCCTGCTACAATATTGTTCAGGGACATGATAGGAGTTGTTAGCAATGGACTGAGTACCCTACGATTAGAACTTGAAGGAATGATACCAGCTCTTGTGGTGGTCGGCGTTACGGCAAAATTAAATTTAAATGATGAGCTAGAAACAGAACTTCCTGTAGAAGAAACGGCTTCCCCATGTGAGTACTCAGGTGAACCAGGTGGGGAAAGATCTTCATAATGATCCTCCAACTTTTTACTTGCATCATTAAGTTTACCAAATGAAGGAACACTATTAAGCCCCAGTCCAAAAGAAAAATTCCCAGGATCAGAAGATTTATCATTGTGCAGTCCACTGGTGAATGAAAATTCCCCTACAGTGGTACCCTTATTTTTCACATCACTTGCACGACTCCCTGATATGGATAATGTACTATCAAAAACATTTGGTTTTGCTGTACTGGACTCAACTGTGGGTGCAAATATTCCACTAGATGTTGCCACACTTTTCCCAGACAGGGTTTCTTTGTTTGCAGAACCAGACTTAGTACCTACTGATGAGAAACCCTTACTGGTAACACTTTTACTGACAGCATCATGTTTTCCAGAAGAGCTTGCTGACCCAAACAAAAACAGAGGAGATTGTGGAGAGTCAGATTTCATCACATTAATTATGGGTGAATGTTTTGGCTCAGTAATAGCAACACCAGCAGAAAGTGTTGAAGTAACCTTGCTGGATCCTGCAACTGAAGTTGGTGTCGCAGTTACAACTACAATATCACTTTTGTTGAGTATAGGTTTCCCTGTAGAGATTCCACCCATTGTTGTGCGAGACGGTTTGGTTGGGCACAATCGTGTCACAGTCCTTTGGGACAAAACACCCCTCAAAAGGGACTCTTTTTTGCGAGACAGATGATGATAGTGCACTCCTGTTCCATTGCCTGTTTGCACATCATATGGTCCCAATTTCATCTTCACCAGACTTTCAGCCAACTCAGACAGCTCAGTTTCCCTGCAAATATAAAACAATCTGTTCAAGACCTGTATTTAACTGCTGTACTGAAACTGTATTTTAAACAATGAGAAAAACAGCTTAGACAGTCCATGAGCTGTTCCATGGTCATTATAATGCTTATTCAAGTCACAACAAAAGATGTAACTACGGTAATGAGTTCCAAAAGTTGCCAAAACTGGCATTTTAAAAATTTAGGATGGATAACTAATACAATTCAATCTAAAAACTTCATCTTCCATAGTGGAAATAATTTAAATAAAACAGTGACCTGACACTGGAATTAACGTTACATAATCCAAGTTAAAATAATCAGTAAAACTACCTTCATAACACACTATCTGTAACATCACCATCACTTCAAACAATGTGTCAGTAGTTTGTCCCCCTGCAACTTCTGAACCATTTAAACTTGTGTGATGGAAACAATAATATAGGTTCCTCATATGATGTATGGTAATACACTTTTTAAACATATGCAAATGTTCTTTGGGGGGGGGGGGGGGCCAGGGAGTGTAGAATGTAAGAATAGCAACACGGTGACTACGCACAGATTTTCTGTGCTTTGCAGTTTGATGGCAATAACTAATGAATCAGTGAAAATAAGCACATGAGATTTGGAATGGAAAAAGGTCATGAACATACCTACACTTTAAGTATGAATATTGCTTGTAGGTCACCAATTACAAACATAGTGATGGGGCACAACTCTGAGGTTGATGACTCTGAAAGATACATAGGACTAGAAATCTGTGCAACAGAAATACAGACTATGAGTTCCAACTGGAACTCCTTGTTTATTTTCCTTTATCGCGCCACTCTATGTGTGACATAAAAGAAGATGCATACAGTAGAACCTCGATTATGCAAAATAAAGGGGGTGGATCCAATTTCGGATAATTCAGAAATTCAGCTTGACGTGATAAGGTGCATTAAAAATAAAATTTATTCAGAAGCACGTCTTGTGTTAATACATTTCTTGGCACAAGAAAGCGTATATTTACAGATACAATCCACACCCATCAACTTTTCACAACAAACTGATGGATAGAGGCTCAGAGGTGTCTCACGGCAGGCAGTTCTGGGAATCGCATAAAAAAAAGGCGTTTCAGTTAACCCAAGTTTCGGTTAAGCGAAGTTCGGATAACCGAGGTTCTACTGTAATTGGAAAGGCACTGCCAACACAGCAGGATAAACTTAAAAACATTATAAAAATTAAACAAGACAGGCAATGTACATATAACGGAACATTGAGGCATGTTCGTGTAACCATTGCTGCCATGGAAAAGCAATACGTATTACATATTCTGAGTGTGTGTCTGTAGCCTTAGTTATCCAGCATGCAATGTGCATGCACCATATTACATTGTCATCTGTGGGCTGTCCAGCTCTACCATATTTTTCCACATTATCTCACATACGGCACGATTTTCGGAAAAGTTATTGAACATAAAATGTGTGTTTTGATTTTCCCTACAATTTTTGTCTGAAACCTTTCTCATTCTAAGAAGAAATGAGTGAGATATTATCACAAATGTACATAGGTCCTCATGTAAAGTACCTGTTATTCTTGTCAGATTTTAATGAAACTTGAACTTTCTTAACAGATTTTCAAAAAATACTCAAATACCAAAATTCATGGAAATCCGTCCAGTGGAAACTGAGTTCCATACAGACAGACAGACAGACAGATGGACATGACACAGCTAATAGTCACGTTTTGCAATTTTGCAGACATGCCTAAAAATGACATCCAATATCAATTACTGCTCTGAATTTCTGCTCAGCAGCTAACAAAATTAAACCACCTCAGGTGAGTGGGAAACCCTATTTTTCAAGCCTTAGGTGTGTACATATGCATACTCACAAGCTGACTGTTACCTACTAAGTCCCAAACATAAAATGTCAGAAGTCTAGACCCTTCAAGTTCTTTTACATTGCCTTATTAATGTACCACCATTACAGCCACAACCCTTTAACATCAGACGTTATAGATATGTTATGTGTGGTGTGATGCTCAAAACACCAAACACTGACTACTGCCGATGACGAATTATGGCCGCACTTATGCTGACTTTTAAATTCTGGTCTGTTGCAATTGTCTGCAGTGCCAAAGGGTTCATATACACTTTTTCAAACTTGGAATCCATTTTAAGTACAGCTTTGAACTTTCAATCATTTTCTTTATTCACATTCTCTACCTCAGAAAACATTCACACCACAAAACATACATCAGGTATGTTTTAGGGCCTTTAACTGGCACAGTCTTGACTTAATGAAGTCTGAAGCCCAACACAGGCCAAAGAAAATCCTGTGAATGGGCTGCAATTTGACAGTTTATGGATTCACCTTTCATACATACTGAAGTAACATTCATTAAGGACTGTGAAACAATTAAATATACAACATACCCCTTGTTTAGTTGTGCATCCTCCTTTTCACGAACTCGGGCAAGAACTGCACTGGAAATAAGAGGAATCTGTGTGCTCCTCCCTTGTTCTTGAGCTCTGCGAGCAATGTCAGCCATGATGGCCCGCTGTTTGTTGAGAATGTTATTCTGCATTACCATGGCTTGGTACACTGATTCCAGTGAGGGAATATGCATCTTATTCCTATAAAGAAACACAGATGGTCATACTGGAATAAGAGATGAACATGAAACAAGCACAAATAGTTACCTAGTTATGACTGTTGTAACATAAACATTTTTATTATTGATAAATCCCTCAATTAATAACAAATGTTCTTACTCCATATTCACATCAAAATAATCCTTTAGATTAACAATCTAATTAATTAATTAGATTAACAATAGATAACAATCAATGCTGTTCTTTCTGTCAGGCCTTTGCATACTGATTATTCCAGAAAACCATCTCTATAATACTGAAATGTGTTACACTGAAAAACACAACTTTCAACAACTGAGATGGAGGACAAACATTAATATGGTTATGAATATACTTGCAAGTCCGCAAACATGTGACATCCACTGTAACGAATAAATTAAGATCTGTTGCCTTCACTGTGGTGAAAATTTTGGTTGTGTTCTTATGCATTATACAGGTGAGCGAAAAGTCCCTATGCACCTGTGCAAGAATGGTGCTGCACTGTGCTGCAAGTGGGAAAGTCCCATACATAAAACACAACAGGTGGCATAAGTGACCTCTGTCACATGCCTGTGGGCTTCACTTCCAGCACTTGTAATTGTAATTTACTGTGACTTACACTCTAACCTATATCCTACTCCTGATAAGTGCACAGAGACTTCTCGTTCACCATGTACAGCTGTGTAGTATCACTGGTAGTTACCAACATTCAGAGAACCTGTGGCCTCCATCTGCAGCCTACAAGATAGTGGCAGCAGGTTTCTGCGAAGCACTGATAATTACTTACAAGACTACATAGTACCATATCCAAGAAGACCATAGTCAAAAGAGTAAATTATTTTTCAATAAATAATGGAGAGAAGGACTTAAAAAAGATACACATTCACCATATTGACATCACTTCTAAGGAAATTAAGTTCAGCCACTCCATACACCAGACAGCAGACAAAAAAAATATGTACACAGCATAAACTTGCAAAGAAAACACACTTTGAAAGCACAAGAAATACAAAAATCATGGTAACTCTTTATTGCTTTTCCCTTAAAAACAGAGCTGTATACATTTTGACTTTTTCAGAATCAAGCTGATTTGTCACTCAATGTAAATATGTAAATGATTTCTTACAGTTACTCCAGTATGAAGTATATAATCATGTCTCAATCACTGTTTCTTATGCAAGAAACTCAATGTAAATTTTTCTCAAAACTCACTTAACACTTGGCTTGCAAGAATCTTGGAATTCCAGCCATCTGCTGTCAAGCTGTTCGTTCGATTGACGCAGCTGATTCTCCACATAATAAACAAGCTGCTTGATGTTGGCAATATACCGTGCACTCACTGGATCCAAGGCCTGTGATTGGGCCAACTGAATATACCTGCAATTATTCATCCTCTAAGATACCCAACACAACGGAAAGTGCATAAAAATATTAATACTTTTAAAAGGAATGAAAGTATGGTTAGCGTAAATTTTGAGTCATTCTGATAGCTCTCTCACAACAAACAAATTCCCTTAACACACATACCTTACACACAGAGGTCTCAAATCAATGAGTCAACAAACATCAAATGCAGGCTCCTACAACTTCAAAATTTGGCATGTACGTACATGGGACAATTTAACTGCTGTGTTCTGGATTTGGTTTCTTCAAGCCATGCAAAAGCTTCCATCAGTAAAGACTTTAAGCAATGTATTTCTAAGCTCTGAGCCTGTGTTGTGTCCTTCAGCTCCCTCCAGAACTCATCCATTGCATCTGCTTTCAGGCATAGAATTCTTTTCTCATCTTCAGACCCCACCTATTTATGATACAAAAAATTATCTTACAAAATTCAGAATAAAACTAAATCACCCTCATTATACAATATATAACAAAAGTTTCCATATGAAACATGAACAATCTGAGAAATCACACAATCGTACTTGTACTATCACAAGTATGTAGTTTGTGGAGACAAAAAGATACGACTGATACAGTTCACTGAAGCATACAGATGAAACTCTAAACATGTGGATATGAGGAAGCAGAGACTCTGGAAAATTAACTGCTTACAGAATCCAAGACAAATGAATGATGGGGGGAGGGGGGCATTCTAATGCAAAATTAATGAGACATTGTAGGTCCTCACAGATGTGACTACTATGAAGATTGCCATAACTTTCTGATATGACACTGTGTAGTCTGGTAGAACATACTAACATTCTGGAGGAATCTACTACCTCCAGCTTCAAGGTATAAGAATCCACACCCACAGAGCTGTTCAATGATAACTTCAACCTGACAGATAACATAATGTTTCAAGAATGGTTCATATGGTTGCAGACAGCAAAACCAGGCAGGGTGGTAAATTCCAATGCTTACACAAGGTTCAATGTTCCACCCCTCCAACTGACAAGAGGCAGGCTTCTTCTATCCTAAAGATTGAGGCGGTAGATTCCCCCAGAATGCCAGCAAGTTTCTACCACACTACATGGCATCACATTCCAGAACATGATAATCTTAAAAATTAATCACATCAAAACAAACATGTGTTAGAGCTTCGTCTGGAACAATTTTCGTAAAGGGCGAGAAAAGTAACCTGCTTGCAGATTGCCACAACATTCTGAACCAACTAACTAACTGACTGACTGACTTACTTAAAATGTTCATTCATGACACCAACAAATGCAACAACAACAGTAGTCCCCCCCGTATCTGCAGGTCATACGTTCCAAGACCTACCGCGGATGCCCGAAACCGCGGATAGTAGCGAACCCTATATACAAGTTGTTTTTCCTTTACATACATACCTATGATAAAGTTTAATTGATAAATTACGCACCATAAGACATTATCACCTTTAGGCTAGTGATCCTGGCACCACGAATGCGGACAGCGAGAACGCTAGAGGTTAACTGGATGCGAGTTAAGTGGGCCAGCGTGGGTACAGAGGACAAAGAGAGACGAGTCGTACTGAGCATGATGGGACGGGAAGGTTTCACCATGTTACTCAGAATGGAGCGCAATTTGAAACTTATGAATCGTTTATTTCTGGAATTTTCCATTTAATATTTTTGGGCCGCGGTAAACCGAGGATACCGGATCCGCGGATACAGGGGTTCTACTGTATATCAATACAGTCTTACATCACTCCCACATGTTTCGGCATCATTTACACCATCCCCAGGGAGCTCTACACAAAGATTTAAAACTTACTAAATTATAATAGACTACACAAGCAATTCACATTATATTACAGTATTCTTGCAGCTAATGTTCACCATGTAGGTTTCACAAACTGCGATTAAAATAATACTTTTAAAATACAATACATTTCTGTTTTAATACTAACACTACTGATACTAGTAATATTACTAATACTACTGATCAGGCATTCTGCTCAAACTGCAATCTTCTGGAATGTGATATGTCATAATCTAGCAGCCAGAAGGTTACCAACATTTCAGAGTAAAATATGTCATCCATCTTCAGGCTACCTGGTGTCACAATCCACTATATCAGGCTACCTGGTGTCACATTCCACTATATCAGGCTACCTGGTGTCACATTCCACTATATCAGACAATATTTACCACTATGAGAACATCACATATGATAAAGATACTTTTAGAAATAATGCATGTACAACTGGACAGCTATTTATAAGCATGAGGTAAACCCATGATTCAGGTAGACTGTGCCATAGCACAGCAGTTATTCAGTGGCCTCTCATCGTGGAGGACCAGGTTTCAGCCTGGCAGTGTTGACGAGGATTCCAGTGTTTTTGGATACAACACCGTTGTGGAATGGCACAGAATTTCTTGACTACCTGTGCAGCCGTTAGCTCTCTAGGACTCCGCTCTAGTGTTAATTAGTTAATTACATGAAAGATGGTTGGAGACTGAGAGGCCAGGAGCAATACGAGCTGTGCAAGTACTGGAAGATGGAATAACATGGGCAGCTTTACACATGGATATGAAGTAAACATGGCCGTTTTTTTTGCTATGTCCCGGCCGTCCCGTCGTTTTAGTAAAAATGCCATTTTTGTCCCGTTTTTTATAAAAACTATAAAATATGCTTAAATATTGGTCAGTCATAACCTATAATCAAGTTTGCTTCAATGGCTGCTATTGTAGGTACCAGTCATTCGTGTAACCATCGGTAGAGGCGCGTTGATCGAGATCGACAATTGCCCATTGAATAAATAGTGTAACTTTAAAGTCAATGAATTATTCAGAGAAAAGAAAAAATACGTGTTGGCAACACTTGCGCGGTTCTGTGAATAATTATTGTGAGTTCAATATTTTTATGTAATAAAACATTTTTTTAAATGTCCTAATCTTTATGAACATCCCCCCCGTCCCGTTTTTGTCTCAAGGAATTATGGTCAGCCTAAACAAACAGAAATGTAACCAACTGGAAACACAATTATAAAGGTACACATCTAAGGATGGAAACATTCCACACAGATGTTACTTACTTCAACACTGAGTCCATTAACTCTGGAACGCAATGCTGCCAGTTCACTGTCAAAGTGTATAATTTCTTCATTGATGGCATTATAAAATACACTGTTATTTACAGCAGGTTTTACTGGAGCAGCAGCTGTAGGGGGTGTGGCTTGCTTCATTTGGTTATGTGTTGGTAGTTTAACGTCTGATGTGGGTGCTGCAACTCTGACTGACTGAGTCGATGGAACAGCTGCAGGTGGGACTTTAGTAATGGTTACTGAACTTCCAAACATTTGATCTGGGTTCTGCACAGAAGAGGCTGAACTGCTACTGATGACACTGGCTTGTGGTTTGACTGGCGTACTTTGTAGTTGGGGAATTGCCAATGGAGTTGTCAGTTTTGATGGCTGGGAATATTTATTATAAACCTGATTAGTACATTACAGCATACTTAAGTATAACAATAAACACTGCTGTGACAAATTTTCTGTTATATTCACCGTGCATCATGATAATAAATCAAGAGTTTAAAAACCGACAAATGCACTATATTCTTACAAGTAAGTAAAATGCCCCTACATATGTTTCAGCTTCAACAAGCCATCTTCAGGGGGTAGAACTTTGACCCCCTGAAGATGGCTTGTTTAAGCTGAAACATATGTAGGGGCATTTGACTTACTTGTAAGAATATAGTGCATTCGTTGGTTTTTAAACTTTCGATTTGAACTGCTCTGACAATAATTAGTAATGCTGAGAACATAATCTTCACAAAGATGTTTGAGTTATTACAAGTGATTTAAGAGTTTGGAAATTATGATTTGATAATGTTCTTCATTTTAGTACAAGTAAATACATAGCTACCTATTCATTACTATCTCCCACAAGAAGTGTACTGTTTTCACTTCTCAGTATAAACTGTGTCTTATGTGGTCAGATCATGTCTTCTGAAGAAAAAGGAGCAGCACTGATAAAATACCTATCAATTACAGATGGGTTCCATTCTGCATTTGGTTTGCAAAAATTTATCTGGATGTAAAAGCAAAAAGAATGTAATCCTTACAACTCCGTTTATTAATTTAAATCAAAAACCTGCAAAATTGCACCTATAAGCTTTACTGTGTCTATCACTGTCTGTCTGTCTGTCTGTCTGCATGTACCAACTCAAGAAATGCAGTATGGATAGTCATGAAATTTGATATTGGAGAGTTTTAATGGAATCTGTCAACACATTCCAATCTTGGTTAAAATAAAAATTGTACAAAAAAGCGAAACATACATTTTATATCCAATACACTTTATCTGTAAGTCTTAACAGTTTCTGGGATGATGATTCAAATCTTCTGAGCTGTTACACTGCATCACTGGGTAAGTAGTTTTCAGTGTTTTGAAGGATCACAGTACCTTCATCTTCGGCAGTCTTGGACTGCAGTCCAAGACTGCTTGCCCATGAACACTGGTAACTACTTACTAGTCAACACAGCATAACATCATAGTAGACAAACCTTCAGCAACACCACTGTAAGAACCTCATACTTCAGTTTCTGGGCCAATTAAATGAAATGGACCTCCATGCCGTCTGGAGAAAATACGAGTGAACACATGATACCTGCCAACACTATGCCTACACTCCCTGACTAATTTAACCTTAGCACTAGATGGTTTAGCCTCAGATGAAGAACTCCTGGCAGCAACTGGATAGAAGGCCAGTTTGAACATGGTGCCTAGAAAAAATCCTGCCTCTGCACACAACTGAGCCTCAGCTGTCCAGTTCACTTGACTGGCAGAGATAATATGGCTTATTTTATGCTTGCTTACTTCCTTACTGACTGACTGGCTCACTCACTAACTAACTAACTAAATAACTTGTTAACTTAAACCACAATGCCAAGTCCTTGTTGTGAAGCTGACACATCCTCTGACAGTCAGAAATTCCCAACACTTTACAGAACCTCATGGTTCATTACTATGTTCACAAGTGTCCTATCATTAGTCAGATGAATCTAGTCCATGCCCTCCCATCCTAATTTTTCAAAATCTACTTTAATATCATCCTACACCTAGGACTTCCACATAGTCACTGTCCTTCAAGTTTCCTCACCAAAAGCCTGTACACATTTCCCAATTTTAATATATAATTCAAATAGGTACCTATATTTAATGTTGATCATACCTGCTGAGCAATGGGTGTTGAAGTCAATGTAGGTGCTGTGAACATGAAGTTGGCAGCAGTCTGTACTGGAGCTGGTTTCAAGTTGGCTGTAGAAGCAGCTGTGACCGTCGTTGTTGTAGGTGCTGTGAAAATGAAGCTGGTAGTAGTCTGTACTGGAGGTGGTTTCAAGTTGGCTGTAGAAGCAGCAGCAGCAGCAGCTGTTGCTGTCATTGGTGCTGTGAAAATGAAGCTGGTAGTAGTCTGTACTGGAGCTGGTTTCAAGTTTGCAGCAGCAGCTGTTGTTGTTGTTGTCACTGTCGTCGTCAATGTTGCTGCTGTGCTTGAAAGAAAACTGAACACTGGTTTTGCTGCTGGAACACTGGCTGGAAATTTTAGGCCTGCACCAAACCCAAAGTTTGGTGGATTACTAACTGACGAACCTGTACCAATGGATGACTGAGCAACAGGACCTGTGCCAAAGCTTACTGATGATGCAGTACCATGACTTGTGCCAAACGCAGTAGACGCTGGGTTCAGCGCACCTGTCCCAAAATTGCTTGTTGATGTATGACTGAGACTAGTGGCTGGTGGATTACTGACAGCAGTTCCAAAGACACCAGATGATGCACCAAAACCAGCAAATGATGTGCCTGTCAGACTAGCACCAAAACCAGATGATGGTGTGATCGTTACTCCAGTGCCAAAACTAGCAGACAGTGCACCAGCTGGGTTAGTGCCAAAACTGGTTGATGGTGCCTTGCCCAGGCCAGCTTGAGAGCCACTAGATGACACACTTGACAGGGTTGTACCAAACGCAAATGAACTTGATGGCTGTGACGTACTCCCAGTCTCAAACCTGTCAAATAAAGACAATTAAGAGTTTATATTTCTTCCCCAAGAAAGCATTATGTTTAAGTGGCATATCATATGACAAACCTACACAGAGTTCTTTAAACTTATCAACAGTATAATATGCAGTGAAACACTGTTACAATGGACTTCAGCAAGTCTAAAAAATTCATTCAACATTACAGTAAAACCTCTAACTATTGTTTCTTAAGGAGCCGCAAAAAAAAAAGATAAATACAAGAAAATAACAGCTGCAGGAAACTTTTAAGGGCGTCAGATTTATAGGGACCACAATACATAAAAAATACTTGTGAGAAAACAAAGCATAGGGGAATAATGGATACAGGTTTCACTGTATTATGAAAAAGTACCATACTTATGCATGTATAGGCCGTACTTTTATTCCAAAGATACAGTGAAAAAGGAATTGTAAGTATAACTTACACAATTCAACCTGCTGTCATCCACAAAATGCCGTAAATATATAACACAAACCCTTCCTTTGTGAAGTTTACTGAATGTATAGCCAATCAGTTGTTATAAGAAACTGTGGTAACTGGGGTTTGAAGTAACATGCTTTAATGCAAATATAAAGGGTAGTCTATCATACACGATCTCCGATTATTTGGTTACTGGACTGTACACTGCCTAGCATTACAAAAAATTGTTCAAAGACACTAGCTCCTTCTATCAGATACTTTTAAATAGGTACATCCAAACCCTTTCAACCAGAGACAGAAAACGATCAAGTTTCTGAAACATTTATTGCTTTCAACCAGGTGAAATTTTGAAGTGAAGATGTGTTTTACATGATGCACAATTATGGCAAAAATACAATCAAACAGTCATAATGTTACTACTTTTACTTGATTATAATTACATAATGTTGCACCACATGTGACAGATGTGATTTTCTGTGGTGTCAGAACTTATATATTTTAATGGGCTGAAACTTGGGGTCACACATGATAAATTTTACACACACAAAATCAACACAAATATATAAATAATACATTTTTCGGATATATATAATGACAGACTCTATATAGCAATAACACTCCACAGTATGTGCATTATTGTAAATGACAGAAAGTATGACCACAATGGATTAAATGGTACGACCATCTAAAGAAGGGTGAATCCAAGAAGCAATGATCTCAACACCCCTCAATGTTCCATTATAGATACATTTCCTTACATGTTCAGATTATTAATTATGAAAAAAGTTCTCATTTTATATTCAGAGAAATATGGTACATACAAAATGAACCTCTTCTACATCAATGGCACAATGAGGAGAATGAAAAAAAAACATGAGTACGTAGCAAACTAGGTAACATTTCGTCTTTACAATTTTAATCCCGCCTCCCTCCCCCCTCCAAAAAAAAACGATATTATTTAAGGTCTTCGCTCTTCTGGGATGTTACACAGCATTGGTTTGGTAGTTAGTTACTGATATTTTTGGATGGCCTATTGGTCCCATCTTCAAGAGCCAAGCAGTCCAGTTACAATGAGTTTGCACCTTTGTGGCTTCCAACAAATTCCCAGAAATTTCAGCACAACACTGTGTGTCTCATTAAAAGTAATATTTTATTCCTTCTATTTCAACTCGAAATGGTATATCTTAAAGACTAAACAAAATGAAACAATAAAACACTACTCTCAAGTGACTTTTGTTTGAAACATAACATCTCCCATGTCATAATTAATGTATACAGTAAACTAAGCCTCTTCTAACATCTGAAAATTTTCTGCCTTGAGGCCATGGAATAACCAACCATACGCACTGGCTTTCACAGGCAGCAGCATCTGGTGAGTCCAAATTTTCATTAGTTTTTCAATATGTTAATCTTTCTTCTTCTGGCTCATTTTTAGTTTCCTTCTGCACTTGTAACTTAAAGACACTATGAAAAAATGATCTACTGAAGACATACAATTTACTCACATTACTGAAGATAACGTATTTGCACTATAAAAGGAGATTAAAGTCCATGGAATGTTACACCATGTTGACTGGTAAATAGCTGTCAACATTTCAGAGAATCTTCCGTAACTACTTACCAGTCAACACAGTGTAACATCACAGAAGACCTGAATCTTCAGCAACACCACTGTGAGAACCTCAATTCCCACATTGCTGCTATAAGTTTGGTTGACATGGAAAGTAATAGGGGCAATTACAGAAAAAAACCCTACCACCAGATAACATACAAGCCATTAGCATGAGAAATGTGATGTAACAGGCCATAATTGGAAACAAATTAATGTAACTCAGCTAGAAAACAAAGATTAACATTAATTGTATGCTTGTATATAGATTAAGAATTGAGATTTGTGTTCAACATTACATAATAATAAAACAACAGCTGTGGGCTCAAGTCATAAAGCCTACTTGCGTAGATTTCTTGTCTTACATTATATCAATTCACAATATTATTGCTGTTGTTTTATTTTATAAAACAAATTCATTGCTTAAATACAGATTCTGTATACCTTAAGTTTGTTGGATAAACATCAAAGTTTCATACTGCTGTCATGTGTGTAACTGTTGACATTTCATACGTAAAGTGTAGATATACAGTGAAACCTCTATCCATCGTTCCCGTTACTGTCGTTCGCCCGCATGTATCGTCTGCCTTATTTGGTCCCGAAATTAGCCCCATATAAATAACACTATTTTTTCCCGCCTCCATTGTTCCTCGAACTGTCGTTTTCCCGCACCAATAGTTGAAAAATCACGGTCCTGACACAACATTTTCCCGCACTGATAGTTTTTTTTTTTTTAATTTGAAGCGATGGTTTAGCGAGGTTTAAGGACCGGCATGGCCTAGTATATAAGAAGTTAGTCGGAGAAAGTGCGGCAGTGGACAGCGAAAGCACGGAAGCGTGGCTGGAAAGACTGCCATCTTTGTTGGAGGCTACGAACAACGTGATATTTACAACGCGGATGAGACGGGGCTCTTCTACAACGTGCTTCCTGATAGAACCTTGGCTCTCAAAGGAGAGTCTTGTCATGGAGGGAAAAACTGTAAAGACAGACTTACTGTTTTACTTTGTGTTAACAGTGATGGAACTGACTAACAAGTGCCGATTGTTATCGGAAAATCTCCGAAACCGCGATGTTTCAAGAATGTAAAAAAATTACCCACCAAGTACCACGCGAACAATAAAGCGTGGATGACCACAGACATTTTTTCTTCATTTCTGCGTTCATTAGACGCAAGTATGGGTGCACAAAACAGGAACATTCTCCTCTTTGTGGACAATTGTGCCGCACATCCAAAGGATACATCGTTTCTAAGAAATGTAAAAGTCATACGGTACCCGGCAAATTGTACAAGTGTGCTCCAGCCCCTTGATTTAGGGGTAATAAACTGTTATAAGCAGCTTTATAGAAAACGCCTCGTGCAAACAGCTGTTTGCTTAATGGATGCAGGCAAAGATACGAAAAAGAAGATAAACGTGTTGGAAGCTTTGCACTACACTGTGGCAGCCTTGCAAGAAGTAACCCAGCAGACAATCGAAAATTGTTTTCGGAAAGCTGGTTACGTGCAGGGACAATCTTCAGGCGATAGTGACGTCGTATTGACCAAAGATGACGACGATTTCCGCCAAGACTGGGAAAAGTTCAGTGGCATGAACAAAGATAAATTCGAGGACTACGTCTCTGTGGACAGTCACGTGGCAACCTGTGGTGTAGCAGTGCAGGAGCTGTGCGTGAGCCTTGTGACGTCCGGGAGTGTGGAGCGGGAAGAAGGAGAAGAAGAAGCTGGCGAGCTTTGCTGAGACGCATGAAGCGCTGATGGAAGTAAGATCTTTCTTTTATGCGCACAGCACGAGTGACAGTGGTCGTGAAAGTGTTCTAGGCCTTGAAAAATCGTACTTTGAATTGAGGAGGAGTAAAGTTTGCTCAAAACAAACGTCAATGAAAGATTTTCTCAGCAAGAAGTAATATTTATCATTAAATTGTTCATATCTATAATTTTTAATGGTTTCCCGGTACTATCATTTCCCGTATGTATCGTTCAAATTTTCCGGTCCCCTGAAAAACGATGGATAGAGGTTTCACTGTATTTGTCACCTATCTCCATACCAAACTACACATGCCTAGCTAGAGTGGTTCATTACCTAATGCCAGTAAGTTTAAAGTGAAAGAAAATTTTCATGTGGCTGCCATGTTATTTTATATTCAACAAAAACATTTAACTCAATGAAAGTTGCACATTTTTCCAAGATCTATTACCACATGTAACTTCAGGGCCCTAAAGTGGCACTAGCATCACTCCCACCTTGCAAGTTCTCTGTATATGTTACATTATTACTACTGATTGTAGAGAGATAAAAACTACATCATTGGGTGTCCTCCAATGGCTTCCTTTTAAGGAATGTTCGCATTGACACAAAAAAAAATGCCTATTAGCTTCATCATGTGTCTGTTTAGTGTGGCTCCTGCTGGATGGATTTTCATAAAATTTGATACTGGAGACTTCTATGAAAAACTGTCAAGAAACTTCAAATTTGGTTCAAATCAGACAAAAATATCAGGCACTTTACATGAAGACCTAAGTACATTCTATTCTTGTTGGCAACGTAAATTTGCCATAAAAGCATTTCTGTGCAACACTCAATACTTTTATATTGTTGACAGTGACGTGTAGCTCAACAACAGACACGGAACGCATTAGTGCATTTCCACTACAAGAATGGTTACGTGGAAGTGCCACAGTGTTATGTTACACATACACTGCCCATCTTGTTCAAAGGAAAGTAGGTTACTAAAATGATAAATAACTTACTTTTGTGTAAGAGGAACTTGCGTGTCTCCTACACCATCATCTAGTGATGTAAGTGCAGCACCACTATGTAAGGGAGTTGAAAACTCCAGGGATTTATCCCTAGTTTTTCCTACACCATCCCCTGCACTATGCTGTGGGTCTGCTGTCACAAGAACCTCAGGTGACATGTTATTCACTTGACTCTGATCTTCTGTGGGAATGGTAGTGAACATTGCAAGGCCACTCTCATCCGGTAACTTCTCAGGAGGTGAGCAAAGATACGCTGCGTTTGGTCGAAGATTGACTGCATAGAACAGGCACAGCACACCCTGGTGGGACAGGATATACAGCACAGGCATAGGAGCAATGCTCTGGTTCTCACCTGTAACAATAACAAATCATGCAAAGGGGAAGAATTTATAATTGTTTCCAAACTGAATAATCAGTATATAATTTCATGTTTCCACAGCAGTAATGACTTTGCACGTCACATATTGGAAAGATCATCACAATTTCTTTCAAACACAGCATATTGCTCCCAAAGATGAAACTATTCATACAGGATTATTCATATAAACAAGTTATTTCTACTCAGCTCTTTTACTATTTAACTATTTAACTTTGCGTGTCATTATAAGGTGACCCTGCATATTTCATACGATGATAGCAAACAAATTCTTGTCTTATATTCAGGTAAATATGGGACTCACCTCACAAAACACAGTACACCTAACTCACGACAGTGACAAGTTTCAGGCTCTTGTGAATGTGGTTACCAACATTCAGGTTCCATAACATGCTGTATTCCTTGATCAGTTTCTCAAAAACAACTCTGTTCCATGCAGTCAGTTAATTAGTTAGTTAGTCAGTTATTTTATTCCATTAGAAATACTAAGTTCTATAATGACAAGGGTTGTAACTCACCCCATGGAAGTTCATGCTGAGTACTTGTATCCAACCCAAAGCCCACAGGAAATGTCTCCTGCTTGTCCACTGACAGAGGTAATTCAGCGCGTGCAGCATCCTCCTGGGTCCACTGCTCCCATGAGATCTGATCCTCTTGCAAGCCCAAAACACCTACTTCCATGCTATTTGCTGATGCCACCATAAGTATATTCCTACAAATAAAACAGAAAACAAACTGTGTACATAAACACAAGAACTCCAATGCAGTACACATCTTCCCAAACAAATTCTTCATGAATGGATGGAAGAATAATGTTCAGAATCATCTTTGAAAAACAGAATTCAAAGGCATGAACTCGAATGAGCTGGATTAAAATAGCATGCATGAAAGTCTTTTATTTAAGAATCAGAGATGCAATTACAGTTCAGCACAACGGTGTCCTAATCCCCCCCCAGTAATTCATTAAATATGTATTCCACTGCATGTTAATGCCACATTCATTTCTTTACTACAGTATCATACCAGGTTGGCTGATGAATTAGGTAATACTGTGGTGCTCGCAAGTTTCCACCACTATAGCAGATGTCTTCATAGTTCACAAAGGTTAATGGCCCAGTCTTGGGAGCATTCACAATCAACAGACCTGTAGAAATACAGAAAAATAGCACTGAATAAGGAATTAATTGAACTTTAAAGTATTCTGATAATGGTCTATCATAATAGATGTGACTGATATTTTGGACATGTTCATAAGGGCCCGCCACAGTAAGTCCTCCCACTTCCCTTTCCACCTGAACATGGAGACAGATCCATTCCCTAAAATGCTGTGGGTATTTCAGCCTGAAATGATGGCCAATGTCCAAAATATAAGTTGCATCTGTTGTAAGTTTGGCATTATTACAGTTTACAGATGAGAAACACTGTAGCTGGCTAGCACTGTACCTGAGATCTATGGAAAAATGTTCAGTATCTTCCCAGTACACTATAATCCCATTACTAGAAAACTACGTGAACAATATAATCAGTACTTCATCATACTGATACATGCAAAATTAATTTTCATTACTGCAACTCATAACAGCATTAGATTTCATCTGAAGTTATACCTCTTAGAAATCTTAAGCGTAAATGTATCACTACAAAAAGAAAGAAAGAAAGAAAGAAAGAAAGAAAGAAAAGAAAAAGAAAAAAAGGAGAGAGAGAGAGAGAGAGAGAAAAGAAAAGAAAAGAAAAAAGAGTTCCCAAATCTGAAACAATGCATAATTTACTGAGAAGACAAATATTAAAATACCTGGTCGCTCATCTGGGTTGACCTTATCTTTATATATAGCTGCAAATTGATAGTTGGACAGCCAAAGTACATTAACAACAGCCACACTGCCACTTCCAAGATTTGGGGGTGAGAAAGTCTTCACTGCTTTCAAGTCTGGCTTGTACTGTGTTAGTGTTCCACCTTCAGAGCCCACAACCAGTTGCTTGCCTTTGGGACTCCAGCAGAAACAACTGAAGACAAAAATAAGAACAGAGTTTCGATCAGTTATAAATCGAAGGTCATGAATTCCAATGCAATTTAACCCCGTAGAACACAGCTCTTCTAAAGAATCTCACAGTAATTCAGTCAGTCAAGAAATTCCCTGCCTTTTATGAAACCCAGAGGTGCATTTTCATGTTCACAGCAGTCCACTTTTGTTCCCTATCTTAAACCAGAGTAATCTAGCCTCCACCATCCCAAAATATTTTTTGTGATCAATTTTAATATTATCCAGCCATCTGTGTCTAGAGCTTACAGGTGATCTGTTCCCTTCATGTTTCCTGACCAAAACTCTGTACAAATTTCCCATCTCTCACATGCATGCTACATGCCCTGCTGTTGACTTGCATCATCCTAATGTTTGGTGAAAAGTCCAAAGTATGAAGTGCTCATTCTGCAGTTTTCTCCAGTCTCCTATTAATTTCTTGCCGTTAGACCCAAAAATTATCCTTAAGACCCTGTTCTTAAACATCCTCAATCCATATTTCTCCCTTCATGTGACAAACCGAGGCAAAATACAGCTTTGTATATTTTCATCTTCATGCTTCCGGATGTCAGACAGGAAGACAAAATATTCTAAAGAGAGTGGTAGCAAGCATTCCCCAATTTTTATCTGTTCTTTATGTTTTTGGATGTGAGATAGGAAGACAAAATATTCTGAGGAGCATGGTAGCAAGCACTCTCCAAATTGTATTGACTCTTTACGTTTCTGGATGTCAGAGAGAAAGACAAAATATTGTGAAGAGTGTGACAGCAAGCATTCCCCAAATTTTACCCACTCTTTATTTCTTCTCGAGTACAATCTTGAGCTGTTACTGTCATTCCCAAATACTTTAACTGTCATATTTTACAGGATTTATTATCCAGCTATATTCCTAGTATGATTTCATCTTACATTCTTACAACAAACCCAGTTAACCTTGATTTCAGGCTTCTGCCGCGATGTTGATGAGAACTGCGCTCTTCTGGGATATTACGTGGCATTGTGTGGCAATTGTTACTGACGTTTTGGGACATACATCACGTGAAAAACTCCACCGAGTTTGTTCACACTTTGGATACTTTACGAGTCGGACCAGACGACCTGATGGTCAGTTTCAACGTTGTGTCCCTGTTCACCCGGGTACCTATTGTGCAGTCCCTTAACCTCTTCAGCCAACATTTTAGTGAAGACATCCTGGCCTTATTTACGCATGCCCTTACTTCCACATACTTTTCCTTTGGTGGACAATTCTATGAGCAGACTGAGAGTGCGGCTATGGGTTCCTCGCTCTCCCCTGTCATCTGTAACTTTTTTATGGATGACTTCAAGGAGAGGGCCTTAAAACATGCGACCTACAAACCACTGTGCTAGTTTCGTTATGTGGACGACACCTTTGTCATCTGGCCACACGGACCAGAAAAGCTGGAGAGATTCGTTGACCATCTGAATGGCCTTCACAGGAATATTCAATTTACCAAGGAGAAGGAGGATGGCCACCTTCCTTTCCTTGACATTGACATCTATAGGAGACCAGATGGTTCTCTGGGCCATAAAGTGTACTGAAAACCTACCCACACAAACCTTTACCTGAACCCTGGATCACATCACCACCCTTCCAATAAACAGGCCATTCTTGCAACCTTGGTGTACAGGGCCAGGGCTCTGTGTGACAAGGAGAGCTTCCATGGTGAGTTGGAGTTCCCTAAGACCACCTTCAAGGAAAACGGGTACAGTCGTCAGCAGATACAATGCGCCCTTAACCCTAAGGTGAGAATCCCCAAGCCTAAATATAAGCCCACCTCAATTGTCCTCCTGCCATATGTCCAGACTACATACGGCCGCCTCAGCAGAATGCTGGCCAAGCATAACATTAAGAGTGTGGGCTTGCTGCCGAGGAAGATCTCCAGCTTCCTCCATCCTGTGAAGGATGACCTGGGGCTGAGGACTCCAGGCGTGTACAGCATCCCGTAAGTGTGGCCAGGTATACATTGGACAGACTGGTCAATCCATCGAGACGAGAATTAAAGAGCATCACCAGCACATACAGCTTGGGCATCCCGAAAAATCAGCGGTGGCAGAACATAGGCTCTACCATGATCACCTTATTAGATTCCAAGACACCCAAATCCTCTCTACCAAATCCAGCTACATGGACCGACTCATCAGGGAGGCGATCGAGTTGGAGCTCCACCCAAACAATATGAACAGGGAGGATGGCCTGACTCTAAGCAGGTCATGGAAACCTTTCTTTTGCCTCCTTAGAGAAAGTAGACCCCCCCCCCAATTAGTGGGGACTAGACCACGGTCCTTTTGAGGATCACATTCGCCACCTTCCTTTTCCACATTCTCCCATTTCCCAGTGCTGCTTTTCCTTATAGCTCCTTCTGTTTCTATCATTCTCCTTCTCACCCGGCTCTAGCTACTCTTCTTTCCCCCCCCCCCTTTTTATTCCTCCATCTGCTGTCTGGTTCCATTTCTTTTTTTTCCTAATTTTTGTATTTTTCTTAGTCATTTTATCGTCTGATTTATTTTTTTATATATTTTTATTTTTAATATTCCTTAATTTTCTTTAAATTTTTATACTTTTTATTTATTATTTTTCTATTTATTTATGTTTTATTTTTATTTCTTTTTAATGTTCAATTTTTATTTTTGTTTATTTATTTGTCTTATTTCTTTATATTTTTATATGTTTATTATTCCTCCATTTTTCTATTTTTATTCTTTTATTATTTTTTGTTTTTTATTTATTTAATTTTTCCCCCTTTTATACTGTTGTTCATTTGGTTTATTTCCCTTCCTTGTTACTGCTACATCCCATACATTTTTCTCCCATTACTCTCACCTTCCCTCACTAGGCAGTGGCTCGGCCACCCTGGGACCGGTTTTTGCCTAGGTAACCCACCAGCCACTTTACTGTCTACCTTTCCCCTCCCTCATGCTGTTTTGGTTTTTCTTCTCCTATTTTTTTTATTTATTTTTACTTTTATTTTAATTCTTATATTTTTTTGTTTTATTTTTATTTTATTTATTTATCTTTATCTTTTCCTCCCTTCATCTTACTTTATTTCATACATGTTTTTCCATCATCCTTAGCTGACTATATTCCTTTACTTTGTCTCTTTCCACCCCTCTCTTAACTCAGTTCAACCCTATTGGCTGTCACCACGCTTAATGATTACCACCTCGTGCACATCTTCCCATATAGAATCTACATTACGGTGCCGGCTTTCTTTCCTTCTCGGCCTCTTGACCCTTGAAAATGGGACCGATACGCTGTCCCAAAACGTCGGTAACAATTACCACACAATGTCGCGTAATATCCCAGAAGAGCGAAGTTCTCAAACCCAGTTAAATACATGAAAAACATTATGTTTTTATATTACTTGCGTTCAGGCTTTCTTATTTTGGTGACTATATATTCACTTTAATGTGGCACGTTTTAATGCAGATGTCAATATCAATTTACAACAAAATCTATAAAACACTTTCAGAGAGAAAACATGTGGACATAGACACAACCTCCCCACTACATATTCAGTTTATTCACATTGTGCTAGGAATGCATAATAACTGCTTACAAGAATACTCACTTTGCTTGGGTAGCAGGTGGCAGAGTGCTAATGTCAACTCCAGAGGGTTTCAATTCATAAGTTGCCATACTTCCGTCAGACAGGCAGACAGCCAAAATATTTGTAATACCAGGATTCCATACTAACTCCAGAACCAATGTGTCAGATTTGCTTGAGAGTCGGACTTCAGTCACTCGGACAATATCCTGTGGAAATAAAAAGTATATGATTATAACAACAGGTATTTGTAAAAGATGATTTTACACAGGTGTATCCAAAAGTTCCTGAACTCACCACTAGGATCAAATGGCAAGTAGCGCAGCTGTCTGCCACCAAGGATCACAGTATCTCAATATTCTGAGTCATTCTAGTGAGTTTTGTAGCCCTAAACCTCTGCACTGCTTCTCAGTAAGTGTTTACTTTTGTGCCTATTAAGTGCCACCTGTAATATTCTAATGGCTGATTAAACTGCATTAAATTTTACTTCAAACTGGGGAAAACTGTGCCAGAAACACACAAGACAAAACCCTGGTTTGCTGTTATAACACAGAAACCAAACAGCTGTCCTCTCCATGTCGGAAAAAAGTTAGGCAAACCAGGTCACAAATCAAGAGTATACTGGTGAATTTTTTTTGATTGTGAGGGCACTGTTCATCGGGAAATTGTTCTTCCAGCACAAACAGTCAACCAGTATTACTACCAGGAGGTTTTGAAACATCTAAGGGAGCAGGACCACTGAAAATGTCCAAACAATGGCAGAACCAGAGCAATTGTTTGACTATGACAATGCAACAGCACACACTGCTTTGTCACTGTAACAATTTTTGGCTGATAAAAGCATGGTTGTGATGCCCCTCCCTTCTTATTCGCCTCACTTGCCTGCCTGTAATTTCTTGTTTCAAAAGAATGAAATTGTAGCCACAATGGCATCATTTCCACCATATCCCTGAAATTCAGGAAACGTCTCTGGCCGTCCTACACAACATTTCAAAAAGTCAGTTCCAGCAGTGTTTCCAGCAGTGGCAGAAGTGCTGGAACCATTGTATGAACTTGGAATGGGACTACTACGATGGGGCAACAACTAATAACAAAGACAAGCATATATTTTGTTACTGACTCAGTCTGGGAACCTCTGGATATGCCCTTGTGTATGAGGGTGAGTAAAATAAAAAGTGTAAATTTCTAATAACCTACAGGGCATTGCTGTAGGCACAGGAAGTCACCAGCGTGGGTTCAAAGCATGTACTGTGCATGGCAGATTTGGCAATACAGCTAGTTCTGCTATTACATGTTTCATTAATGTGAATCGGCTATTAACACAATTGACAAATAATGCATGTTGGCTATTACGAAATTTTAGTGACCGTTGTGCACATATCACACCCTATTTCTTCCATAACCCCTATTATTTTTCATTATGTGATTTTCTATAATGAAAGGTCTCACAACAATGCAACTCTTGTGTTACAGCAGAGCTGACTGTATGCTGAAAAATCACAAAGCTATACCAAACCTACCAGCACTAAACGAACTGGTAAAAAAAATTACTTGTTCTTTCGATCATTCATTCATTTGTTCATTCATTCATATTTCATTCTCACTGAACGTTAAGGTTTAGAGACTCCCTGTAACTGAGGCAACAAAACATTTACTGTCAACATTACTCACCTTCGCTGCAAATGATGGAACACTATAAATAAGTGCATGGGCACAACCATCCCTTTTAATGGCAACAACTAGATAATTCTGATCACAGCTCACATTAAGATGGGAAGGTTGTGAGGGAAGTGATATCTCTCGTCGAGGATAATTAATAATCTCCCCTCCAGTGCCACCACTTGTATATTCCAATCCAATGATGCTTGATGAGGTAATAACTAAAAACATATAACATTTATTACTGAATGGGTTTGCCTTAAAACATGTCTGTCACAGGAATTTACAAGCTCCAATATGGGACAAAACAGAACAGTTTCACCGAATGTATTCACCTTCAAATTTTCTTCACAAACATCAATATGAATTACATTACAATAATTAAATGACGGTGTACAACATAAAGCCACTCATGTAATATGAGCAGCATTTACAAGAACTTTTCCCATTGTCATAGAAATACTCAAAACAATACACTATGTTTCGGAAGCAAACTGCCATGAAGGCATACAGTGGGAATGGAGGTATAGCTCCACTCATCTTTAAGTTCAGCACTAGATGCAAGTCAGTAGTCAACCTCCTGCCCTGGATGCTTTACTCCTGGGAAGGAGCCCTTGGCACTCAGTGAATAGGAGGCTGAGTGGGCCCCAAGGCCCATCTGGACATTTTGGGGCACAGATAATCTCTTGCCCCTGCCAAGATTTGAACCCAAGATCCCACCCATAGCCTAATCACTATACTGACTATGCTATCCAGGCTTCCATAATGTAGTTATATTTCATCTACAGCAGTGTTTCTCAACCCTTTTGAGCCACGATGCTGGTTAGGCCAACGGTTTTTGTCTTGCGACCCCAGAGTGCTAACCACTCAAACATTACATCCTGTAAGACACACAGCATCTTCCCAGCATTCAAAATTGGGTATGTTAAAACAAGCAGTTAGCTGATGCCAGTGCTGGCATACAACAAATGCGTTAGTCCATTTCCAATAGTGATGCGGAGTTAAATAAAATACATAGGATAATACACAAAACAGAAAATTAAAATGCTTTGCATCCTCCAACATAAACCCACGCATTCTAGTGAAGAACGTATGTTGACAAAACATTAAAACATTGTATGTATAGTGCAGAGTGTATAACATCGATGCTACAAAGAATGATACAAACATACATTTCAGGTTCTATAGCAGAGAATACATGCTGCATGATATGCACATTAACATTTCAATATTAACATATGGTTTTACTCTGACTTTGATTCTAAGTTTTAACAGTGTAGATTTCAACAAGCATAATGTATGCACACTCACCCATTACAGCTGCACCAAAACACGTACAACAAATACTCTACTTGACTGAAATATATGGTGAAATAGTTGGCCTCTGCCTAGAAAATGACTGTTCAAGCCATATGATGACAATTCACCTCATGGCAAAAATTTTCAAGCTCTCAAATAATTTATACCTACATCCAATTTAGTATTAGAGATGCACTCAGAAAGTATTCATGTCTGAGCCAACATGGTTGCAAATAAGTGATGTGCACCTACAGCAGCCTATGTATATAATAAACATGACATATTTTGAAGTTTCTTCAGTATGTCATGCTTAAAATGGAATACAGTTACACATCTACATAAAGTTTGTTAAAAGGGTTTTCAAGGTTTCTCCTTCAGAATTCTAAAATGCATACACAACTTTATTAACACCTGATTCCCCCTTGTTCAGCATTATGTCATACCTTGGAAACCCATTGGGCAACCCACAAATGTCAGTCCATATTTACTTGCTGTGGCGAACAAATTTACAGCACTTGTAAATGGTCCATGTTGTGCTGTGAAAACTCTCAGTCGACTATGCAGCTTGAACTGAAAATCCTGAAGAAAAGCATAAAGCAACTGGAGTGTGATATGTACTTTACACAGTGAAACAATAAATGCACAGCAAAATGATTCATTACTCTATTATAACATACTTTGTTCTTGAGAAATGATCGGTAATTTTATTGTATTTCTAAGCATTTTGTAAAATTTGATACTCTGTACCCTGACTTATCCCACACCCTGCTTCCTTGGACCTATGAGCCATATACATATATTTGCAGCGCTCAAATCTTCAGGCCTCAGTTTGCTCTGCCGCGTGTTCATGTGTCCCCTTTGGCACAAGTGTGAGACCTTCACATTTCATATCAACTGATTCTTACTTGGAAGTACAGAATTACCTTACATGTGCACATACTATAAAGTTATGTTTTATATTGCTTTCACCGTGCATTTTCACTTAGTATTCAGTAATCAACAAATGCACAATTAAGTTATGTACTTAACACCTAACCTAGTTTTATGCTTAAGCTCCTTACCTGAACGTCCCTGGGATTAGCTGGCTGGACAACTGACATGGTCTATTACACATCCACGTATTTATATGGAATTATAGTTCAGAACATCTTACTGATGCTGCAACACAAGTAATGTTGGCTACTTTTAGAAAATACACAGAGTGAACAACAAACACCATCTAGTATTGCACATTACGCCTCAACCAACATCATCTCGTGCTGTACATCACACCTCGAAAGCGTGCCTCATAATCCACTTACAGCGAACACAGTTTACGTACAAAACAGACACTTCGAAAATTCGTTACACTAACCTCCCAGAATTTATACGCACCTACAAATTGCAAATTTCCCCTCATGTTATGACGAAAATCATGACGTACTTCCTATTTGTGGTGGGGTGGCAGTACTGCCAACAGGAGTACCAAGACAGGTTTATTTTAAAAATGTACTTTATTTAAAATATACTTTTCTTCAAACCGGCTGTTTTGTGTTTTGATCACTTCGTTGCGTCTTTTTTAAAACAATTCCCGTATGTATTCTAGCGAATTTTGTGAAGGCGTTT
The DNA here is from genome assembly GCA_021186555.1 of Reticulitermes speratus. Taxonomy (NCBI): domain Eukaryota; kingdom Metazoa; phylum Arthropoda; class Insecta; order Blattodea; family Rhinotermitidae; genus Reticulitermes; species Reticulitermes speratus. The sequence goes on along the minus strand of JAJKFL010000011.1, from coordinate 28,540,045 downwards.
CTACAACAAGTTTAATTTCGTGTATTAACCATTCTGATGTAATGACTCTGAAGTTCTTGTGCGTCGAATGAAGACTTCCGAACGCGGCAGCTAGCGCAGTAGAGCTTTAGGTGTTTTTGTGCAGCGGTGTTGGAAGGACGAGTGGTTGTAGAAATGGCTAGTCAGCTGTACAAACGCGAAGAAGTGGCAAAGAAGAACAACAGTCAGGGTGCGTGGATAGTAATTCATAATTCGGTGTACAATGTAACCGAATTTTTAAATGAGGTAAATATAATCCCCGTACTACAATAGTTTATTGGTATTTACTGCTAAATAGCATTTAAAAGCTCAGTGACTTGCAAGATTGTGGTGGACTTTTGTATGGTCGGTGTGTGTTCCATTACTGCGTAAATATCACGAAAATACACACGTGTGGTGTTTTTGACAAGATGTCACGTATATCACTAGAAATTGTTTGTGGTATATTTAGGCCTAGTATGTTCATAAAAATGTATAATTTTGTAGCATCCGGGAGGTGAGGAGGTTCTTTTGGAACAAGCCGGAAAAGATGGTACAGAGGCGTTTGAAGATGTTGGTCATTCCACAGATGCACGGGAATTGATGAAGAAGTATAAAATTGGAGAACTTGTGGAGGTATGAGTTCCAGTATCTGTGATTTTATGTTGAGAAATTCAGGTGTTATTAGAAATAAGTAGAGTACTGTAAATCTAATATTCTTTATAACTGTGTCACTTTTAAAGGAAGACCGGACAGGCACACATGAGAAGAAACTAAGTTGGCAACCGGAGAAGGATGAAAGAAATCAGAGGTAAGTTAAATACAATATTTTGCCTAAACTTCTATGTGTAGGCTTGCTTGAAGTTGCCATAAGTAATTATCACAATAGCTGAAGATACCAGCATCCACTTACCATATGCAAACAGGATGAATGTGATGGGTTGGCAGTATTTTTCCTCACAGAATCTATCATGAATCTACAAATCTGGACTCAAGAAGCAGGAAGGTTTAAATCTTAGACCAGTATGTGACTTACTGCTGTTTAATTCTTGGTCCAGCGACAGTATTTGGACTTACAACCATCTGCATTTGGAAGGGCTTGAAATTCTAAGAAAAATTATGTATTACGTACAAATGATAAAATTGGACTTACACCCTTCTGCTTCTCAGGTCCATAAATATTAGAAACATGATGTCAGGACATTTTGTGTTGGAAAGTAGAATATTTTAAAAATGTGGTACTTTAGTAAATTTGTATGTCTCATTTGTGTTTGGCGTTGATAATTTCTTATGGCTCAGAATTACATGACAGTTTCTAACTCTTTGTACATATATCGTGGTATTATGAATTCACTTGAAGTCATTTTAATATTTTGTATATATTATTTTTAATGTACTCAGTAAAATGTTTTAAAATATAATGTAATAGTAAAGAATTAACAGTCAGTACTTTGAGGACCAGCTGGCTGGTAATCTTTTCTACCTGTTGCTTCCAGTCCCTCATTTAAGAGAAACAAGCCGTTTAAAAATGATAACTCCTAAAGTTATTTACATTTTCCATGTCTGAGTAATGTCAGGAGTGCCATATAGAGAAATGTAAGGACATCCTTTGTTCTCAGTTTTGCATATTGCAGTACAGAAAGATGCTTTGATGAAGTAAATATATAAAGTAGTGGGCTTACTGCCATCTTTATTTTCTTCATAAATTTTCTGCCAAGTATTTATACTTTCCATGGTTGTGCATTTCAGCTGTGTACAGAGGCTATTTTTTAAATCATATCTAGGGTTCAGTTTTTTTTTTTTTTAATTTATTCACTGTGCTTCCGGGGGCATATTTGAGAGGATTTTATATGTATATGGCATGGTAATTATTTTTAATTTTCAGAATTCATTTCTCAGTTTGTTGTGGTATTATATATTTCATATGTGCAACACAGAAAATGTTTTAAGGCTTATCTTTTTTGAATACGTTCTTCCTCTTTCTGCCTCTGGCATTTCCACTGTATGTTGGGCATCTTGTAACTAAACCTCTCCATCTATTCCCATCTTCCCAGAGTCCCATTTGCACCTTCTAAGTTACTTCATTGTCCTTGCTTCATTTGTGATATCTTTCTAATTGTGTTCTCATCTTTATTTCATCTTCGTCTTGGTCATTTTACTTTTATTTTCACGTTTAAAACCTCTACTGAAATCACATCTTCATCCTCAACATATTCATTCATCTCATGGTTCTTAAAATCTCATCTCTGCCACCGTTAACCTGTTAATATGTCTTGGATGTTGAGTACATTATTATCATACAGTTTACTTGAGAGGTTTTAACATTTATTGTCAGTTTGATGTGCAGCTTTAATAATTTAAGTCTAACAATATGCCATGTGAGGGTTAAACTTGTGTATTTTTACTGTATTTTTGACAACTTTTTCAGTTCCTGGAAGTCATGGCTGGTCCCTATCGCTCTTGGAATTGCTGCAACAATTGTATATCGATATTTCTTCCTCGCCTAAGCCAGATCTAGTGTAATGTCACAAGAAATCGAGAACAAACTGCACACACAAAATATACCCTTCGTCAAATAGTCTTGCAGCAGAAGACAGCTGAATTTGGAAGATCAGAGGCTGGATTTCTTTGGCATTTTTCCTGTGGCACGATAATTCAGCTATCATGTTCACTTGTAGACAATAGTAAATACTTTCTACATTTACATATTATTTTATGTAAAACGGTTACAGTTAATCCAGGCATATACAGGGATTATTTTTATTGCTGGACTGAGCACTGCACAGTGAGTGGCATTGTCAGTCACTATGCAGGGAAGAAGTAGCCTGCAGTATGGGGGCAGTCTTGCAATAACAATACTCTTTATATCTTGAATAAACAGTAACTATACAGGGGCTAAATTCACTGTGTTTTGCATATACACAGTTTGATGCCTGATGGTGAAGGATATCCTTATTTTAAGAGCTGTGGACTCCATCATTCTTATTGTAATGGTTGTTACAACTATTGTACTTTGTTTTTTGTTTTCTCATTTGGTCATGAAAAAGATGAGACTTGTGAGAAATTGAAAAGTAATTAGTGCTGTTACAAATTAAACATGAGTTCAATCCATGTTTTACTCCTATTTTAATTGTTATGTTCTAAAATAAAAACAGCTGCATTGTTTGAAGATATGAATCAGGTTGCCATTGTAATAAATGGCAAAAGAGTGTTTAAGGTCTTGAAATGATTTTAATATGTGTGTAATTTCAGTAGTGAGTTACTCCACCTGTCTGATTTCTTATTGACAGGTGTGCATGGCCCATTTCTGTGGGAACATAAATGTGCATTGCTATTTACCTGAAAGTAAAATAATCTTAACGTATGTTTCTGCCAGTATGATACAATTCATGATTATTAAGAAACTGAATTTCTTTATAGCCTTCCATTTTTTGTCTAGCAGTTATAGCACTGACTTTGTGTATATTTAAGTTCTTTACAACTAGACTCAGGTACAGTGGTTTGCTGCACACCTGTGAGCAGGGCTTTTCCCTGTCTGGCATGTTAGAGGTAAAGAACAGATATAGGGAACACAACTGTGTGCCATAAACCCCTTTTGACAAAACCATCCTTTTTTTTATGGCATTTAAACTTCACTTTTCTCTCATTTATTGTGTTACTTCAGAGATCCATAAAAACTGAGCGATAGGGATATGATGCATTATTGCCAAGTATAATCCTTTCTAGTGAAATTGCAGTAAGAAATTACAGCTTTATGATAATATTTTCTGGATATTTAAGTGGAATTGCAGAGTTACATTTGACAGAAAGTAATGAAGCAGTAATACGGAGCCCTGTTATCATTCCACCAATGCTTCATACTTATTCATCTGTCACTGATGCTTTACAGTCTTAGCAGTTGACTGTGTCATTAAATAACACACTTAAAATAGACTAGGTTTCGAAGTGTGAGAATATATTGGTATTTTTAAAATTCTGAAGGCAAAAGACACTTAAGAACAAAGATGTGGGAATAGCAGTTTAATTTTTTATTGGCTCTGGGCTGGAGGCCTGGGGTTCAATTCTTGGTAGGGGCTGGTCTTTTTCTCTACTCTCATATGCATCTCAGCCCAGTCCCTGATCCAGTCAATATATATAGGGCTCTTTGCATGTGAATAAAGTTTATCACTTGCCAGTAACAAGTGCCAAGGATAATAGTGGTAAAATATTACCTCCACTCCCCCAGTACATCTAAATGGTGTGATTAAAGCACGGGGCTGTATTTTTTTATTACTTCTACTTGTAAGATAAAAGTCTAGTACTCTGAACAGAAATATAGTAGGATGTCATTCACTCAAAACTGCTATTAAAATATAGTTGTGGTTTTTTCAAAATTCAGTGCATAGTAAAAAATATGTATTCACCTGTAATGTAAAGTTTTTACTGGTGCATAACTGTAAATTTTAATAGTAGTATAGTGCAATTTTCTGGGTTATGTCAAAATGTAATCTTGTAGACAGATAACATCTTTTAGGAACCTGCTACCTCCATGTTCTCTTCTACCTTGAAAATGGAAACAGCATGTTTATTCAAAACTGCAGCAGCTACCAGATGTCATGATCCAGGAGACTGTAATTTAAATTTAATAATTGACTGCTTATGTAAAATTAATGATATATTATTTCATGCTTTTAAAAAATCATCATCTCTCAAGACAGCATTTTGAGATTGAAAACCAAAGAGTCTTTCAGCTGAATAATTTCTTGTCATTTAAGAGTCTTTATTTTTTTTATGTGTCAGATTCTTGACTGTTTAAGGCAGCTATATCAACACAAAAACAAGTATGTTGACTGTAAAATAACAATTACTCATCTTAATTTCAGGAAATAGAATTTAAAAATTTTAATAAAATTCTTTCCAGATGTGTACATTATACTAGTTTCCTATGTTGCAGTTTTCTTTCTCCTGTGGTAAACACATCCAAGTCCAAGCAGAAGTTTAACATAACTTCTGGCTTGTAATTTTGTCACATGAGCTATGTATTGATGAAACGGGGGCAGAAGTTAAGACAAAAGTTAATCACAGGGTTCATACAGCTTTCAATTCATCATACTTAGGCACACAACTGAGATGATTGTGCTGCAAGACAACCAGCCTGTTCTTCATTCCATATTTTTAGTTGCATCATGGATGCCACTTTCACTTTATTTTGACTTTTCTGTGCAAATCAGTTAATTTGCATTTTCATTTCTGAGATAGCCAGAATTAGAAGATTTCAACTTCAGTTGATTGTTAGACGTAAGTTAAAGAGGCGCAATGGGAACAATTTGAGTTACAGTACATTCTCAACTTTTTTTTCACTGAGAAGATAAGTTTCTATTCTTGTGGAATTTTGTACATATTAGTACTACTTTCTTTATGTTGGCCTCATGCAGTTCAACTCTGATAATGATCATGCATTGTAGTGAATATTAGAACATTTATTGTTAAAATGTCACCTTTCTGAGTGTTCTTGTGGAAGACTACTTGTAGAATATTATTTTTGGTGTAATGCATTATGGGTCTTGTTAATAAAAAACTTACTTTACTGTAAAACCTCATGGTTTTCTTCATATAATTTTCTTTTGCCATTGTGTGATCCTTCCCAGTTCAAAGCAAAATGTATAGAGGACTAATGATGGGTATTGTTTGTTTGCACACCATCATATGAACAACTGCCATGGAAACCTGAAAGGCTATGGACTGTAGAAATGAGGAATTGGTTTGTTTTTGTGTGGGGGCAAGAGATGTTTCTCTTTTCCAGTGTCCAGACCAGCTTTGGGGCTCACTCCTCTTCAGTGGGTAATGGGGGCTTCCCCCCCCCCCCCCCCCCCCGGATGTTAAAGTGGCTGGGTAATGAAACTGACCATGTGTCTAATGCTGAGATTAAGCATGCATAGAATTATACTGCTGCTTCTTCATATGCCTTCATTGCATTGTGCTTAATTAAGCACAGGAGAAACTTTGTCTTTACTTTACTATTTTATATCTGTTGTTTTTGCTTTACTATTTTATATCTCTTGTTTTTGCTTTACTATTTTATATCTCTTGTTTTTGCTTTACTATTTTATATCTCTTGTTTTTGCTTTACTATTTTATATCTCTTATTTTTGCTTTAGTATTTTATATCTCTTGTTTTTGCTTTACTATTTTATATCCCTTAGTCAAGTGTTTCTGAACTGCTTCGATGGATCCCATTGATGAGACTTGATGGATACCTAGGTGACACATGAGGAATTGAAAATAATTTTGATTAGTAATTAAAATATTAAGTGTACATTATTATAACACCCTTTTGTGAAAGAATTGAGACTTTTTTTAATGACTGCACTGAAAAAACGGTGGACAGACCCTGCTTTAGTGAATCATGTCCCATAACCACTGCTTGAAACTACAGGCAATATTTGATAAGGTGAAATTAATACAATGAAACCTGCAGATAACAGAACCACAAGGGACCAACATTCTTTTCCAGTGCAGGCAGGTTCTGTTTCACACAGGTATTTGAGTTTGGATCCTCAGGACTGTAACAGCTTCTCTCCAAGGGCAGGTTTCCTTTATTCCCAGGTTTTGTTTAAGACATGTTTCACTGTATATCCATCCACTTAAGCCCATTTGGTGCTACAATCATGAACTAAAATTTATCATATTACATTTTTGGTTGGATCGTGCCTTTAAAATCCCAGCTTTATGTTACAGGAACTGATGTTCGTAGTATTTTTTTAAATATCAAGTTAATATTTCGAGTACAAATTGTAGACTGGCAACACAATATGTGCTTCATGTTACGCTATATCACTTCCAGAATGTGGTAATGTTGGTAAAAATAACATCACTGAATGTTTTTCAGAAACATTAATTAGTAAACTTTGATGAACAATTTAACTGGAAATATGTGATTTTCAAAATATAAGTAATGAAAACCAGAAACAATGGAAATATCAGTGTTGTTTGTTTATATTCTTGTATTTTAAATTGACTTGCTCTGGAATTTTGCAAGATGCATCCATATAGATCCTCATAGATGAGTAGTTTGTCATAGTGTGATTACCAAGTCCCTGAAAATTATTGGTTATGTAATATTCTATTTTTTCTTTTTCATTTTACATGTTTTGTTGTCAAAATGGTAAGACATTTCATATCTCCATTTATTAAAATACCTGAATGACTGGTCTTAATAACGAAAGTAATCATGATTGGCAACTTTTAGAGATGTTACAAGTGAAGCTTATATTCTTGTATAAACAAAAGATAAGAATTTTGCCAGTTTGAGGTTGGAACTGTGCATGTAATGATGACTGTGGAGTAACAAACACCATTTCCATGTAATAATGAGATATCAGGAATGTGATCCTCTGTCCCAGCAACTAAACATTTTGATGAAGTGGTTAGCATGACTGCCTTTTTATTCTGGAGAAGCTAGCTTCTTATCTCAGCCTGGAGGTGATCTATTCTAACGTTCTTGTCAATGCGGTAATGAACCTTCGGGAGCCATAAAATGAGGGGAATTTCTTGACTTGATGAGGAGCTGTTAGGTTCTCAAGAAGGATTCTTCTCCTTGGAGTTAGTATAAAAATATTATATTTCCTGTATCGTTATTACATGAATGTGATTTGACTGGCCAGTCGGCTGTTGGTGTTGTAGGTAGTGAAAAAATTAATTGCTATAAGAACAGGAAGCTAAGAATTGTAAAAGGAGAAGTTACATAATTTGCATGTTCCGACAAACAGAATGTTTCAGAATAAAGTGACAGTTTATTCTTTATATGTGGGCCGGGATAGCGTAGTCGGTATAGCAACTCGCTATGAGCTGGGCGGTCCGGGGATCGAATACCGGTGGGGACGAGATTCTCAGCACCAATCCAGACCGGCCCTGGGTCCTACCCAGCCTCCTGTACAATGGGTACCGGGTCATTCCCGGGGGTAAAGCGGCCGGGGCGTGGAGTTGACCACTCACCCCCATATAGCGCCGAGGTTAAAGAAAGAGTAGAGCTATACCTCTACTCCCCCTCTGGGCCTTCATGGCCTGTTCTAGGGTGAAATTTACCTTTACCTTTTACCTTATTTTTTATATTTACGTATCATAGACCGACTGCAGATGGAATTGCTGCAATACCGCTGGTGATGTTTACTGCCTGACAGTAGCTCAAGTTTCATTTGGATTTTTATAGCAGTGTCCATCGCAATGGACAGGGCATTGCGAGCAGGACATTTATGAAGACTTGATGAGTCGGCAGTGCGAACACAGCCCAAGTTCCGCCAACATTACCGTGTTGGACAACACGCAGGTATCCCGTCAGGTAGCGGCGTTCTGTAGGATGGACCACCAGTGACACTGGGTCATTTTCGCAAACTTCAGGGGCGAAAACATTGGAAGTGCGTGTGGTGGGGGGGGGGGGGGGGGCGGCGTGGTATTCTGTGAACAGCCCATGCTGTTCAGAAAAGAACAACAAACACTAGGCATGACACCATCAGCTGTCTACATGATCTTAAAAGTTACAAGAAAAGTTGTCCCTGTCCACATCATAAAGGAATATAGGGGGAGTACAAGTATAGCTCCACTTATTCTTAACCTCGGCGCTAGATGAAGGTGAGTGGTCATCTTCACGCATCGACCGCTTTACCCCCGGGAAAGAATCTCGGTACCCATTGAGTAGGAGGTTGGGTAGGCCCGAGACCCAGTAAGGGTTTTGTGGTGAAGAGAAAAGTAGGTTGCCTTACCGGTATTCGAACCCTGGACCGTCCAGACGGTAGCACAGTCATTATACCGATTACGCTACGTCATAAATTTAGATCTGAAATTCCATCCGTGAAAAACTCAGGCTGTTCAACTGTTAAACAGTAATGGAAATTTTGCCCGCAGGCAGATGTTTGGCCTACGTGATGAGAGGCACCATCGTTTGATGAAGACGTCACACAAAGTGCATTTTCGCGTAACGTGTTACGTTACACGCACCGTCACGTTAAGAAACTACGTGCTCTATTGGCCTTGACACAAACCTTGAAAAGATTACAAAAAGCAAAAGTGGTGGGGAGGTACGCGCCATAATAGTTTCCAATAACTGGTCGGAGTTTCTGTGAAGATCCGCCTGTGACAAGTAATGGCTGTGTTGAAATGTTGCGACTGTGTCAGAGAGGCCGGATGTGGGTAGTTTGGATTCACTAGGATAGTGCTTCTGTCTGTACTGCATGACAAACTGTGGATGTCTTATGAAACATACACATTTTCATTGAAGGCAATCTCCCAGTTTGGCCGTGCCATGGCTCAGGCAGTAAGTCGCCGGCCTCTCACCGCGGAGGCCCTGGTTCGATCCCGGATCAGTCCATGTGGGATTTGTGGTGGACAAAGTGGCACTGGAATAGGTTTTTCCCCGAGTACTTCGGTTTTCCCCTGTCAGTTTCATTCCACCGGTGCTCCATTACAAGGAAAAAAGAAAAAAATTATCTTCATCGTTGGGTTGCACAATAAGCTTCAAGGCTGCAGTGCGTCCGTAGCATCTGCTGCGGGGCCCTTCACAAAAAGAAAAATCTCCCAATTTGGCGATATTTACTTTCCCAGCAACGCCGTGCAGTTGAAAGACGGCAAAGGGGAGGATATTAATGTCGCCAATTGCCACTTCGAGATATGCTTGACTTCTGCATTTGTTTGCCCTTTGCGAAAGAGTCGCTGGTGATATTTAACAGGACATTATTTTTAAGAGATTATGCTTAACCTGGTAAAGAAAAATGTTACACTGAATTGTATTTAACGATTCAGCTCGTACCGCGCAGTAAACACACTCCACCTTGGTTATAAAAAGCAGTCAGTTAATGCTGTATAGGGAAATAATCGCTGTTTTTTTTCTGAGATCCATACAAAACATAGAAATACATTCTGTGGGCAGAATGTAGAATTTTTTAATGTTAAAATTGGCGGTACGTAAGGTAACCACTGGGCTGTCAAGGGTTAACATCGAAATAGCGAAGTCATTGGAGGGCCATTGTGTTGTTATATTTGTTTCTCTTCACAAAATACAAAGTTACTTCGTTCACAAATCCACCACTTTTTTTTTCCTGAAACAACTTCTTATGTAAGAGCGTGATCACCTTAAGGAGGAATACGATGGGTTGGGTATGTAGCATGAATGATAGAGAGATACTGTAAATGCATGACGGAATGACTAGGAATAATTAGTCGTAACTAAAGTTAAAGTTGTTTCTGTACAAGCCGTGAAGACGTATCCGGAATGGAGGTATAGCTCTACTCATTCTTAATCTCAAGAAGGTGAGTGGTCAGCTTGACACCCCGGCAACTTTACTCTCGGAACACATATAAAACGGCTGCATGGGCCGCAGAGAGGGTGTGGACGCTCTGGAAAAAATAGAAGAAGCTCATGCCCGTACCGGGGATTCGAGCCACCATTCCTCGGTTCTTTAGCCCGTTACATAGTTATTATACCGACTAGGCAGGAGGATAATATTAAAATGGATCGTATAAATGAGGTTTGGGGGATCTGACTCGGGGACTAGTGGCAATCAGGCTGTTTGTGAAGTGACGCAGTGAAAGGCAGAGAAATCCCTCAGTGAATATTAGCTTCACAAAACGGATTTCTCGTTGGGGTTAGTTGGTTATGCAAAGGGAAATACAGGTTGTGTCATGATACTTTCATTCTGGCATTTTTTCTGGATCGACTGGAAGTCTTATCAGGATAATGACCTCCAGCCTAGTTTATGAGCAAGATCGGTTGAATTCACGTCAAGTGCTTTGTCAGTGATCAAACCGTGAAGAGTGGAAAAATGCGTATTTTTCTCGTGATTCTGGTTGCATCCGTGGTTGTAACTTACTGCATATCTTAGTCGCGTCTAAACTTTTATTATCAAATGTGTAAGATTTGTAGGTTACATTACTTTGCGGGGTAGTAGTATTCAGTGGCGGACTGGGTCTAAAAATATTGGTTGCCAGGATACAAAGGGGGCCCACCCACAACTATAAGGCTGTACTATAATTTTTATAAGAAATAAATAAAATTTTCAAAAAATACATAAGTGGAAAAAAGGTACAATTAAAATTTTTTAGAAATAAATGTATATTTTTTAGTAATTACAGTGTACATATATTGTACATATTACTGGCAGTATACAGTAGATACTAAATGTAAATACAGATTGTTATAATTGAATTTTTAAATTATTTTTTTTATTTCAAATAAATGGTGGATTTTATTAAATTTTTTTTATTAAAATAGTAATACAACGTAAATTTTAGTTGCATACAGTAATAATATTGGAACTTCTATTATATTTTCAAGCTACTAAAAGGTCATTAACATTTTTAACATATTGTCTAATGTTTAAGGGGGCCCACTTGCCATCGGGCAAGCTGACACCCTGGCCAGTCCGCCACTAGTAGTATTTACTTACTCCATTCGACAAGTGAAGCGTTGTTTCCTGTGCAGGAGTGAGTGATTCTTTAAGTCACTGCATTCCAAACTTTTTCCTTCATTACCCAAAAGCGCTTATCAGAAAGTCCTTTTTACCCAGTGCAGGTAAAACACTAACTGCACAGAAAACATATTTGACAAGTGAAGAGAGATCGGTAAAAAATAGGAAGCAAACAATATGTTTGATGCGGCCGTGCCATGGCTCAGGCGGTTAGTCGCCGGCCTTTCACCACGGAGGCCCGGGTTCGATCCCAGGTCAAGTCCATGTGAGATTTGTGGTGGACAAAGTGGCACTGGGACAGGTTTTTCTCCGAGTTGTCGGTTTTCCCCTGTCAATTTCATTCCACTGGTGCTCCATTACTTGTAACACTTGGTAAAAAACTGCTCATCTTCATCACAGGGGTTGCACAATAAGCCTTAAGGCTGCGGTGCGTCCGTAGAATCAGCTGCGGGGCCCCCTCACAAACAAACAAACAAACATATGTTTGATGCAGTGTCTTTATTTTAAACATCTCTAAACATTTTAGCAGCCACAAAGAATTTGGTAATTAGTCACCATGCACATTTCATCACCCAGGTCCCAGCTAATGAGTATAATGCCACAGTTAGACTGTTTTAGAGTTTCGGTGCACACTGACTGATGACTTTCTTCAGAGTACTTCTTCTTCTACACTTTTACGGTAAATTTTAATGTGTATTCCGAGGTGTGTCGTTACCCAAAGAAAAACCACTTTTACCCAATTTCGGATAATTTACCCAGGTTTGGGAAGCACTGCTTTAAGCAAACGTTCATGTGGTTAGAGGTGACAACCAAACACGACAAGGGTTACAACTCATGGGTCATGTAATATCAAAACAGGGATCTATGTAAGGGAGGCTAAGAATAGTACTCAAGTTTGAACACTAAAGAATAGCTTGCATCTGATTTCCACACCCGTTAACATTTCTTGTTGCAAGCTTTAGTTTAGCGCAGAAATATGCTTTGCTTAGAGACTTGCCACTCTGACTGAGGTTATCCATGATTTTCCTCAGCCCTTCAGGAAAATGACAGTATTGTACCTCCCATGACCGATTCATTCCATATCCTTCCCCTTTCACTAATTACTAATTATCCTAACATTACACGCTATATACTATGTCGTTAAATAAGACATATATGAATAAATACCAAAATGTTCATAATCAAAAACTTGTCGTGGTTATTACTGCACTTTTTCTTGTCCATGCTGGACGCGTTCGTCATGTCGGTCCGTCCGCGTGGAATAACTCGGCTCACACTGGACGTATTTTCATTAAATTTGATGTTAGAGTATTTTTCGAAAATCTGTCGAGAAATTTCAAGTTTCATTAAAATATGACAAGAACAACGGGTACTTTACGTGAAGACGTATGTACACTTATGATATCCTGCTCAGTTCTTCTTAGAATGAGAAATGTTTCGGACCAATGCGTATAGAAAGTCAAAGCCCACGTTTTATGTTCAACAACTATTTTTCCCCCCGAAAACCGTGACTTTAATGAGATAATGTGAAAATCTATGTTAGAACCGGACAGGCCACAGATGACAGCGTAATACGGCGCATGCGCTTTGCATGCTGGATAACTAAGGCTACAGACACACACTCAGAATATGTAATACTTATCGCTTTTCTACGACAAAAGTGCTTACGCGAACGCGACTCAATGTTATGTTTATACGCACATTGCCTGTCTTATTTCGAGCATAGTTTAAGACGTTGTTCCCCTGAGAGAAACCTCATGTGCAGTAACCGGTGTGTCGGCCGGGATTCGAAGCTTTACTGAAAGAGTAACATGCTCTTACAGGCGAGTGTCCTTTAACCCAAATATTACAAATGTTTAATCAAAACTTCCGCTCAGCATGGTTCCGTTTATTTTCAGAAAAAGTCGACTGAATGAGATAAAAATTATCGTCATGGACTTTACTATCTTTACGAGGACGTTCTTCGGCTTAATGTTTACACGAGCAAAGTCCGTGAGAAAAGATTTAGGTCGTTTATAAAAGTTTCGTTATAAATTATCTTCCTTCTTGCCATAAACTTTACATTTGAAATTTACAAAGGACTGTGCCAGGATTTTACCTATAGACAATCACGTTTACCGTTAAATTGCACAGTGGAGACTAGTTTGAACAATCGATATGATAGTGGATTCAAATCTCACATAGGGTTTAATGATTGTGCGTTTTTTCGTCACCGCAAATTGCAAATTTAGGGGGGGGGGGGAGGATCCATGAGCTAGCTTCCCATGCGAACAAACACGGCCCACATATACATGCGTCATTATGCACAGGACCGGCGCCCTATCTTGACAAACGTCACGGCGCCCCTCACCAGATATGTTTGCAATAACGACACTTTTTTAAGTAGCGATCATTCGCCTAAACCAGTGGTATTCAACCCCCAGATATAATTTCTCTTCAACTTTGCACCCCCAAAGTTGTTGGTGCATAATTCAAATTGTACACAGTCTATAATCTACATCTAAAATAAATTACATCCAAAATAATGTATTTAATAATAAGTTTTAAATGAGAAAAAGGAGAATCAAGCTATTAAATTACGGCAGCGGCAATTGTCAAAGAACAAGGTAATATGAAGCAGTGCGTCTGTTTGTTTATTGCCACAACAGTATTTTGAAGTAGGTTCATTGCATGGTTAAAAGAAATGAAAAAGAGTATTAGGGAAAACGTTAATCCCGCCCAATAGTGTTCAGTCACGTTCCAACGCACTATGTGGGATAAAATGAAACTAGCCGCCCAGATAAGAATCACATAAAGGAGAGAGAAAAAATGGCACTTCCAAATCGCACGTCCTTACGTCCGGGTCTCTTGTGGCTAACCCTAAATCTGGCCCTGATTATTCAGTGTTTATCATGAAATATATATATTTTTTTAAATTTTGCGTACCCCCCAAGATGTCTTCGCGTACCCCAGGTTCAATACCACTGGCCTAAACTATTTAATGATGACAGTGATTATGATGATGATGATGATATTCGTAATAATAATAATAATAAGAAGAAGAAGAATATGAAAATTGCTGCTTAGTTTAGGAGTATGACATGAACATTATATCAATTTTATCTGCAGCAGTTACGAGTCACACTGTGTGCATCAGGAAGACCCCTAACCTGGATATATCACCCTGCAAACAGATGCTGAATCCAAGAGGACGCCGATTTTCGTAAGCAACACCAACAAGCAACGATGAGGGGAGGAGGTGTTCAAAGACGCTTTCAATTGCTGAGATTATATAGCGTCCGTGATGCATGAATGAATGCGTATGGAACGCTGGTGTAATGATACTGACAGGGGAAGAAAAACCTGTCCCAGTGACACTTTTCACGACCATAAATCGCACATGGACTGGCCTGGGATCGGGCATGGGCCTTCGCGGTGTAAGGCCGGCAGAATGTGTACTTCCCTTTTTCTTCCGTCTCTTTATTTTTATTCTTTTTTTCATTGAACTTCTTGGACATTTGACTTTATAAATTGTGTTCCACAGCTCTCACCCAACAATTGGTCTTCTCATCTGTCTTCTGGCACGGCATCCATAGACTCGGGTTAAAAGAAATGTATATAGGCCTATACTACACAAGCTTATGTTTTAAAGAGAAACGTAACTGAGTCATAATACATAGGCCATAAATTTTATAGACTGAACAGTGCCGTCGAGGAATGAGTAGTTGCGATACTTTCAGAAGTTCCCCCTTGGAGAGTCAGATGGAAATTAGATAATAGACAGACAGACAGCTGTAATGGTGATATCGACGTGCGAATTGGCAGCGCGACAGAACACGATCTGAGATGTATTCTGAAACTGCCTGGGAAGTCACGGCCTTGGTACTAAGGTCAATAAGGACTATCTTTTCCGTTTTAACGTTCTTTACGAATGATAAATTTATTTTCCTTGCTTCTGTACAGGCAATGATGATAATCTTACCTTACGAAGGAGATACGAAAGTTAACACAAAATTCCCGCACATTACAAAAATAAGTTGATAAGATCTGCGCTCTTCTGGGATATTACGCGGCGTCGTGTGGAAATTGTTTACCGACGTTTCGGGACAACGTATTGGTCCGATCTTCACGGGTCAAGAGTTGTTTACCGACGTTTCGGGACAACGTGTCGGTCCCATCTTCACGGATCAAGAGTTTTGACCCGTGAAGATGGGACCGACACGTTGTCCCGAAACGTCGGTAAACAATTACCATACGACGCCACGTAATATCCCAGAACAGCGCAGAACGCATCAACATAAAATCAAAATAAGTTGATAATGTTTTACTAAGTTGACACGTGACCATTTATTTTAACATATTTTATTTACATTTTAATATAATATTATTTACAAGTTTATTAGACACAGTTTAGTATTGTAATGCTGGTATTGTAATAACGTCTTTTTTTAGTATTACTATTGTTGAATAATTTATTTCCCTGGTGATAACCTGCATCTTATATGATCGAAAAATGCAGGACGTTTTTGTCGATAAGAAAGGGTTATATGTGTGTGTTAAGGGTATTTTGAGGGTATGAGTTTTGTTTGGATTATGATACTGTTTATTGCGCATTACGCCAAATAAGGAATTTGTCTCCAGTTACTGATATTCATGAAATGAAACAAGTAAATAATGTAAGCTGATCCCAGTGGCCGCGCGGTCTAAGGCGTGGGTCTACGACCGCTCGCTTACTGGGATTGTGGTTTCGAATCCCGCCTAGGGCATGGATGTCTGTCTCTTGTGAGTGTTGTGTGTTGTCAGGTAGAGGTCTCTGCGACGAGCTGGTCACTCGTCCAGAGGAGTCCTACCGAGTGTGGTGTGTCTAAAGTTGGTTCGTGAAGCCTCGAAAAATGAGGCGACCTAGGCCCCAAGGGGCTGTCGAGCCATTGGAAAAAAAAAAATGTAAGTCCGATTTACATCATCCGATGTAGTTACCAGACTATCGACTGGACAACTTAAAGTCGGGTTTCGCACAAGGAACAACGCACCTACGTGCGGTACCAGAGGTTAAGAAAGATTGGAGTTATGCCCTCACTTTCCGTATGCGTCATGCCTGGTGCTTATTTAATTAGTCACTGGTCACATTTAACTATCATCTTTCTTTCTAAATAGGCTAACTGCAATGTAAATAACGTGAGCATGTACTGTCCACGACAAGGAGATGATCCCTGATAGGAATGCGACAATTGGGCATGGGCATGAGTCGTTGAGATCTGCTCTCTTCTGGTATAGTACGCGGCGTCGTGTGGTAATTGTTTACCGACGTTTCGGGACAAACGTATTGGTCCCATCTTCACGGGTCAGGAGTCGTGCCCCGTGAAGATGGGACCGATACGTTGTCCCGAAACTAGGGTAAACAATTACCACAAGACGCCGTGTAATATCCCAGAAGAGCGCAGATCTCAATAACATCGCGGCGGAAGCCTGAAATCTTGACGAGATGTTACGGCTCATTCTAATAGTGTTCGCACAGTGTACGGGCTCCCTGCACGCTACGCGAAATGCTTCACGTTTTTAGTCCTCTGTATAGCTGTAGAACCGTCTGTCATTCCTACCAATAGCCGTTCAGTAGTCTCCCTTACAGCCAGCAGTCCCAACACACCCGGCACCCCCCCCCCCCCCCAATCCAAAAGGCGTCATCTCGTGGTCTGTGAACTGTAGGTCTACAGGTGTTTCCGAAATACGTTCTCAGCGAAGATAAAACAGTCTGCTCGGTTGTGGCGCCGTGTGGTCTGTTATATATTGAGCAACTTCTCGGTACGACTTACACAAATTTCTATTGAATTGCACAGCTTCACGTCCCGGAAAACAGCTGCCTTCAGAACTTCAATTCTTGCACTTCTTTTTTGCGATTTTACGTAACACACTGTCCTTTTTCTCTGTTTAAGTTACTATCCATGTAAATTTTGTGACAGGTCTGTTAACGTATATTTCTTCTTCGTTTCATTGAATATGTAATATCCTTTATGTAACTGTTTTAAAGATTGGTGTTTCCCTGAAACTGGATGTGGGCCTGCTTCCTTACTTCACCAGTCTTCTTAATTTAGTCTTATTTCGCCATATCCTATTGCCATTTACATGACGCAAACATTATTTCTTACGGATGTTGTCAATTTATTAAGCCAATTAAATGCACAATATTATTTACATATGAATGTTACATATATCGCTACGACATGTTTCGATGCCAATACGTCATCTTCAGGCAGCACGTGATGCCAAATTTAAAACCATCTGTCAGTAAATAGGCCACATTTTTATATGGTTCCACCTTTCGGTAGGCTGCTTTGGCCTATTTACTGACAGATGGTTTTAAACTTGGCATCACGTGCTGCCTGAAGATGGTGTATAGACACCGAAACATGTCGTAGCGACATATGTAACATTCATATGTGAATAATATTGTGCATTTATTTGGCTTAAGCTTGAGAGTTTTAAAGCAGTTTTCGCACTGACTACAGAGAAATGTAGAGATATTATTTGGCATCACCGTACAGTTATTTCACATTCTCTAGGCTAGTCACAAAGGTCATATAATTTATTACTTTATCTTAGCGGTTAATACTGATAAACTCCATGAAGCAAAGTGCGTTAGAAGCTAATTGTCACGAATACACAGGAAGTATACCGAGCTTTTTATGAAGCCCCAAGTTTCGTTATCCTGAGATCTGCGCTCTTCTGGGATGTTACACGGCGTCATGTGGTAATTGTTTACTCTACTTCATGAAGTTGCAGAAGTTTAAATTTTATTATGTTACTATTTTTTTCAAATATTTGAACATTGCGACGTTTTCAGAAAGTTAGGTTAATGGATAGTGGTTAAATACACTAAAAATGAAAATCTGCTTATTCGCTGTTAGCTAAGTAGCTTATAATCTTGCTTCGTGTTATCAAGTCTTTAGAATGCAAGGTCGCCCTGTGCACTTTATCAGGCGCTGAAAAACATACACGTAAAATGAGAAACTACGTCGTGTATGTATGAAGAGAAACAGCAGCACGCATTTACGGCTGAAGTATAAGAAACAAAGGATTATGACAGTGTTCCTTAGGGAGTCAGATAAAAAAACAAACAAATGTAGCACGCGATTGTTCTTGTCCTTGCTGTTTTTATTAGCAATGTTTCAGTTTGTTGTAGCCCAAGTGGTACTTATAATATGTGATTTCATGTTTACATAATATGTGATTTGATGTTTGCACAGCTTTGTTGAAGATTACAGTCATCACTTTTTTCACTGTCCTGAAGATAAAGGCAATAGGCTCCTCCGAAACGTCGGTAATAATTTGACGTTCAATATGGCGTCATATACCAGAAGACTGTATGCTTAGTGCTGATAAGTTTTTACTCGGTATTCGGAAGTGTTTTTTTATGACTTCCTGCAATACTATGCACTCTATGTATCAGTTTTGGTAAATCCGTTGCTGTGATGAAAAACGTTGGAAATTATTTAAGTAACAGCTCAGTGTTAATTGATTTGTGTCAAATTGGTATTTGTGTGATTATTAAATCTCACCTATATAATTCGTACTCCAGTGATTAATCCTTTCTCCCCTTCTTTGCATTTTGCTTAATTTCCTTCTTTCTTTACCACCCGCCCCACCACATAGTGTCGAGGTTGAGAATGCATGGAGTTTTAACCTCCACGCTTTATTTCTCTATGGTTTCGTGTTTATTCGATATCCAGAATTGTGAAATTATGCTGAGCATATCCTCCCAAGAAGTAAAGCTTTTATTCGGGAGAGTCCTCGTTCGAATCCCGGCTGGGTCACCGACTACCTTGATAGATGTTTCCCTCAGTCCTTCTAGGCAAATACCGAGATAGTACCATAACTGCTACCTTGCACATACTTAGCGGTAGGTCTCGATAAACATACTGCCCAATTCATCATTCGCTATAATCTAATTACTCAGCGGTAGGTCTATATAAACAGAGTTATTGACAGTAGCGATAAATAACCTGCTAACAAAATAAATATTGGAACTTCACTGCCCTTCATCACTCCACAATTCTTGCCGGCACAAGTATCTCGGAGGTATGACGGAGGATGCCACGACATCTGTCGGTGAACGGCAGAGTTTTGTACTCGTAGTACGCAGTGAGTTAGCAGCTTTTTTTTTTTTTTGAGGTGTCTAACTAAGCATGTATTACGCAACGTATAAGGCAGTGGTATTCAACCTTTTTTGTTCGCGTACCCTCACATACAATTTCTCTTCAACTTTGTACTCCCAAATTTGTTGGTGCATAATTCAAGTTATACATAGTCTGTAATCTACATCTAAAATAAATTAAATAAATTACATCCAAAATAATGTATTAAATAATAAGTTTTAAATGAGAAAAAGGAGAATCAAGCTATTAAATATCGGCAGCGGCAATTGTCAAAGAACAAGGTAATATGAAGCAGTGCGTCTGTTTGTTTATTGCCACAACAATATTTTGAAGTAGTTCATTGCGTGGTTAAAGGAAGTGAAAAACAGTATTAGGGAAAACGTTAATCCCGCCCAATAGTGTTCAGTCACGTTCCAACGTACTGTGTGGGATAAAATGAAACTAGCCGCCCAGATAAGAATCGCATAAAGGAGAGACAGAGAGAAAAATGGCGCTACCAAATTACATGTCCTTACGTCCGGGTCTCTTGTGGCTAACCCTAAATCTGGCCCTGATTATTCATTGTTTATCATAAAATAATATATTTTTTTAATCTTATGTACCCCCTAAGATGTCTTCGCGTACCCCAGGTTGAATACCACTGGTATAAGGTAAAGTAAATGCGAAAGAATTATTTTGAAAATCTGGAATTTTCTAAATTAAACTATACCATATGTTGTAATACTAGCATGCTACTTCCTGTTAATTCTATCCTGTACCAGATTCATTTACAGTCGTGGTTCGATTCCTGGCAGGGGCAAAGTACTTTCCTCGCCTCTCAAACGTACAAACCCGCTCTGGTGCCCACCCAGTCTCATATTCAGTAACAGGGGTAAAGTGGACCGGGCGAGAAGCTGACCACTCACCTCCATCTAGTGCTGAGATTAAGAATAATGTATGTAATGGAGACAAAATTAGTTTTCTATCGAGTAGAAACTGAAATTTTAAACGTCATTTAGATTGATTTGTGGACTCAAAATGGTTAATACTGGATGAATTTAAATCAACTTTTTGCACTTTATAGACCCTACGTTTTCTGTGTCCGGAATCAGATTCCGTACATTTCGAAAATAATCGTTGGTTCGTTTAGCAATTAATTCTCAAATTTTATTATTGGTCTTTATATTAAAACTTATATTTAGGTTCATCTTCTTCTAACCCATCTCAGTTTCTGTTGCCTCTTTCCATTCAGTATTATTTTTTTGGGACAGTAAATTACTTGGACTTTTGATAGGTTTTATTAGACGGGATTCGACCCAACGAGAAGGCTCTGCCTACATCGAACAACAACAAGAACAACAAACACGGATATAATTCTCGATGTTGAAATCCCATTGTGCTTTGCAACAAGTTCTTTCAGAAAATACACCAAGGCGTATCAGTCGGCACAACAATAGCCTTTATTAGAGTACAATCATTTACATTTCCAGTTGCCTACGTGTTGTGACCTTCCTTCTTTATCATCATGTAAAAACTTTGTACCAAAAAGCACAGGCGGACAGTACTTGTAACGTCCATTATCCAGGTTACAAAGGTTATTGTTGTGCCTCTTGAAACAAATTGGTGTAAAACATATAATGTTGTCCCTGTCCGCGCCATGAAGGCATGTGGGAGGAGTAGAGGTACAGCTCCACTCATTCTTAAACTCAGCAATAGTTGGAGGTGAATTGCCAGCTTCACAAACCGGCCGCTTTACCCTCGGGAAAAAACCCCGGGTACCCATTTAGCCCCAGATCCCTTCTGAACTTACTAAAAACAAGGTAGGCAATGTAATCTGTGGTCTTTTGGGTAATTACACGACGCCGTGTAATTACCCAAAAGACCACAGATTACATCAACATCGCGGCGGAAGCCTGAAATCAAAAGTAGGCAATGTACGTATAATGTAACGCTGTGGCAACTTCGCGTAATATGTATACCTCCTTGGCCATCCCAAGGGCCTGATACCATTTCACGCGAAGAGAGCGATTTTATGGCGATTTATTGTCGCCGGCAGCAATAAAACTTACTTATATTTACATGCAGAATCTCCGATAATTTTACCCGATTTCAACCAAATTTTTAGTATCTTGACAGATTTTCATAAAAGTTTCCAGTATCAATCTCACGGAACTCCGTCCAGTGTGAACCGCACTGATACGTACGCACAGACGGACGGACAAGACGACGCTAACAGGCGACTATGCGAACGCGCCTAAGAACTTAACACGGACATATTTTGATACGCCAGCAGCAGGGCTAGTATAACGTATATTTGGGCCGAAAGAGTAGTCCTGAACTGACAGTGTGTATCAAGCAAAATATGTGAATCGTAGTTATAACAGTGTCAAGTGCTATGAACCATGCAGCCGCATGGAATGCGATAACCTTAATCCGACCTTGGCTGACAGGATTCGAACCAGCATCGATCCAGTTGCTTGGACCCTTCAAGACAGCTCGATCTCTATGGTTGGCGTCTTAAATTACCTGAACTCATTATCTACACGCTGTGATGCGATATTATCGCTTGAACGTTCACATGTTAGCGGGAGAGATAGAAATGTTTATTTAGACCAGCTTGTCTACCCCATCTTTTCTGGTCCAACATCAGTAAACGTTTCCGTCAACGTCGCCATAATCCTCTTCGTAAAATAATAAACACTTGTAGTGTAATAAAATTTGGGTTCTTTTGCGGTTCTTACACAGAGTGAAAGGAAAGTCGCGCACAAGTTCGTCACAGTATTATTCCTTCTTAAAATTTGAGTCGGAAATGTTATACAACGTATGTCCTGAGAAGTTTACTTTTCCAGATACACGTCACCATGACATGGGGTAACATGCTTCTAAGCTGTGTTACTTGTCGCGAGAGTAAAACGCGTTGTAAGGTTTAACCCACGTCACACAACGTATAACAACGCTCAGTCATGTCATATAATGATGATTGAATACACCAACGACAAATACTGCGACGTGCTCTTAACCCCCGGTGCCTGTAATACTCGAGCTGCTACCGATGCACGGGAATTCGCACTGCTTTACCCCGGTCAACGTCATTGCAGACGCCAAAGTGTTTCTTCGAATGCAGTAAAGTCTCCTTGAAGTAAGAAGTGCAACGCCGACATCACTTTTGAATGCAGGCCCCCACAGATTGCATGGCCGCCATCCGATGAACATGCCATATTTGCAGCTGCGGAATGAGAGCCATGGAGAAGCTCACACAATATCGCATGAAAATTAGGAATAACCCGACCGAGGGTTCGCGAAGTACTTCTTGACGATCAGTTGGATCTATACCGCTATTCATAGAACGCAGGTCTGTTTCCAGGCGATCGCCCGTTGCATCTACTCAAATGGGCCCAAGAGCTATTCTCCATTACTGGACCTAAAAATCCCACAACCTTTTTGAAAATTGATCCGTCTTCGTCTTCAGGTGGAAAGGGGAGAGGGAGAATCTACATAGGTGTTTCCATCAAACAGTTCTAGTGTTTGTCGCTAGAGTGTGGTAAATGGTTACTGAGGTCTGTGTCACTAGAAAAGTAGCTCGCTTTAGTAGGTCCGACATCTGACTTTTCCACCTGAAGTCGACGACGGTGCCGTTCTCCGAAAAGTTACGGGGTTTTTAGTCTGAGACGATAGACGTTGCCCAAAATATCATTCACGTCCATTGAAATAATTGGTACTGCGAAACGAAACAGACGCATTCTCTGAACTAAAAATAGTCCAGGTTTTCATCCCAGCAAATCGTAATACGACGTTGTTTCTATTGGAAAGTCGATCACACGTAACACATGTTTTGCGGCCATGCCATGGCTCAGGCGGTTAGTCACCGGCCTCCCACCGCGGAGGCCAGGGTTCGATCCGGGGTCAGTCCATGTGGGATTTGTGGTGGACAAAGTGGCACTGGGACAGGTTTTTCCATGAGTACTTAGGTTTTCCCCTGTCAATTTCATTCCACCGGTGTTCCATTACAAGGAAAACCAAAAAACTAATCATCTTCATCACAGGGTTGCACAAGAAGCCTTAAGGCTGCGGTGCGTCCGTAGCATCTGCTGCGGGGCCCTTCACCACAAAAAAAACACATATTTTTCAGGAACATAACCTAATGAAATAACAATTATCGGTTTATAAGATCAGAGGTTCTCATTGAAGTGAGCTTTAAGATTACAGTCTTCTGGGACGAAACGTCGTGTAGTCAGCTGGATGGTTATCAACATCTCGGTTAATCTACTGTCTCCAACTTCAACCATTAAGATGGAGATAATGTTTCTCCAAAACGTCAGTAACAATCTACCAGACTATACGACGTCATGTGCCAGAAGATTGCTCTCGCAGTGACGTTATATTGGCTGATGGAGGAACGGTTAAGAAGTTAGTAAACTTTGGGGGTTAAAGAGGCGTCAGCACCGAAAGCTACAAGCTTATAATAAATCTTTCAGCACGAGAATGTAACGTGTTTAAGTTTGGAAGCTATAAAACTTGTTAGGCGCGTTCCCATAAGCCGCGAAAAGTCTATTAGCTTCGTTACGTCTGCCTGCCTGTCTGTCCGTCTGCGTGTATCAACTCGGCTCCCGCTGGACGGATTTTCGTGAAATTGAATATTGGAGACCTTCTTTAAAATCTGTTGAGAAAATTCAAATTCGGTAGCAATCGGACAATAATATCGGGCTCTGTATATGAAGACCTACGTTTCACTTTTGCGGCGACACAAATTCGCCCTAAAATCATTGGTGCGCAACAAAACAAGAAATAATTTTTGCGTTTCCAAGACAAAAATGGTTACGGGAACGCGCCACAGTGTGACGTTATGCGTCCGTTGCCTATCTTATTTAACTTATTAAGAGAAGTGAGACAATGCGCAGCTTTTTTTCGATAGCCAAATTGATAGAGATTACTATCATCATCGTCATCATTATCATCGTCATCATCATCATCATCATCATCATCATCATGAACTTATACATATGTAGGACAACTGGATCCTGTCCTGTGGAAACTCAATTTTGAAGATGCTCTTGATCTCTCCATCTTGTTCGAGGGCGACCTATGTCGCGTTTGCCTTTTCGTATAGAGATTACTGAAATACTGAAATCTACGTTCTTCTGAGACATGGCGTCGCGTCAGTGGGTGGCTAGTGCCCGACGTTTCGAGATGCCGTGCTAGTTTTGTCTTCAAATGTCAGAAAGTCCAATGAAGATATTCGACTTCTCGGCCCTTGAAGAGGAGAAAAGCACGTTGTCACGAAACGTCGGGCACATATCACCCAGTGACGCGCAGCTATATCTCACAAGAACGTCGATCTCAACTGCATCGCTGCGAAAAATTAAAAACTCGCATAATAAACCATTGTCTTCATATTAAATTTACTGAATCCACTAATTTCTGGGATAAATCCTTAAAAGTTGGGTGGATTATTTTTCGTATCCGGATATTTCCAAGAACTCTTGCGAAAATGGCGACGCTTTCCATTTACTTTTCTTCAGAGTAAAGTTTAGACCCTGTTTCTATTGTATCAGCACAATTTGTATGCAGTAGTTTCTCTTTGCAAACGTGTCACATGACCCCCGTAATTTATTGAAGCAGCTGAAAAGGCAAAGAAGGATTACGCGAGCTTTTTTTTTTTTTTTAGAAGAAGCAAGTGTTCTGCTAAATAAACAGTATGAAGTGTACAGCTTGATTTTAAAATTACTTGAACAGTCTTTTCATTTATTTATTTATATTATCGAAACCTAATATGACACATACGTACGTAAATGTAAAATCAGATCTGTGAATAGAGCTGTCAAATTTGCGTCTCGAGTTGACAACCACAAAGGAGTTTGAAAGAAGGAAATGTTAATTTTGAATAAACAAACAAGACTGGTGAACGTACAAGTGCATTTGCCCTTGGCTGTTGTTTATTGTGTTTATTACTTGGAACCAAGTTGGAACATTTCACTTTATGGAACTCTTTTTATACCGCACACATGATGTAAACATACACCATTGTTGCTAACCGCTGTCCTTTGTAACTGCGTGACCTTCATTTCCTGGAACCGGGAGAAAAAATGAATGACTCTAGCAAAAAAAAATACTTGAAATTAACACTGTGTGCTTAGTAAACAATTGAAACGATCGTTACTATAACATGATAACACAAATGATTAAGTTATACATTTAGTGACGTATGATGTTTAGTACAAAAATTCTCCACTAGGGTGTCTAGTATGGGGGGAAAAGAAGTGAAGTCAGGCTGTTGCAACTACAAAAAATATTGCTCGTCAACCTTATTCTTTTTGTTTTTTCCGTCCTCTCCATGTGGTGGCAGCAGGTCACAGCCGACTAGAACGAAGGCAGAGGGAAAGAGGCAAACCTCTGTTAGATAGTAACTACTCAGCTGCATTCGCGAGCGTGTTAAGAAAGCATGTGTGACGATGGTAACGTTAGTGAATTGGCCTCTACTGCGGTTTCGGAACTTCACGACGCCGTGAGACGTCAGGATGTGACGGCTGTCGAACGTCTTCTGTCTCAGGGAGCTGATCCTGATGAACCGGACTGGGCGGGGTCTGGAGATGCACCGTTGCTACATGCTGCAGTTGCTGGATGTGTTCCAGTTGTCAGGTGAATTGTATTTACTCTCAGCTTAAAGATCAAAATAATTTGTGCACATCTTCGTCAGTGTATATCCTATTTCTGATATTAAGTTTTTTGAACCCTATACAACATTTTACTAATTATTTTTAAAAAAATCTGATTACGAAATTTACGTATAAGTTCCATGTGAGTATCAGTGATATGTTGTGCCGTCTCTCTATTCACTTTCATTCAGTCACCAACAGCTGTTCTTCTGAAGTTTTTTTTCAATTGATGCTCTTATTTAGGCTAATAGGTTATATCATTTTGCTTTTCCAAATAGCGTAACAGGTGTCTTTTAATTCTATGTAATTCCATTTAGAACATATGATAATTTCTCTTCTCAGTCAGGTTAAATTCATGAAAAATGGAGACTTTTTCAATTATCTTCTCACGAGTTTTGTACTGGCATTCAAAGGATTCTGAGCATCACAATTTTATCGCTTCCTTCTGATAGCATGAAAGAATTCTACACTGTTTAAGCAAATCAAAATTTTCCATCGCCCACCTGTATTATTACCCTGTTCTTTAATTAGTTCAAAGAGTAGACAGAAGAGGATTATGTCCTAGTAATATAAACCAGGGCCGATGTCGGTGTCCGTACGTTGTAAGTCGTGGGTTTACGGCCGCTTGATTCGTGGGATCTCGGGTTCGAATTCCGCTGAGTGTATGGATATTCATCTCTTCTGTTTATTTTATGTTGTGTAGGTAGCTGCCTCTGCGACGAGCTAACACTTTTTAGAGGAGTCCTACCCGGTGTGTGTGTGTGTGTGTGTCTAATTGTGTGTGATTTAGAAACTTTAAGAATGAGGCGTCCAAGCATTGGCTCAGATGTATTATGACATTTATATTTAAATTAAGGGTTATATGGGAGTATGTTAACATTTTAACGTTGATAATTGAAAGTTTTATTACACCATCACTTTATTCTTTATATCATGTCATTCGCCCCTACATATGTTTCGGCCTGTTAAAGGCCATCCTCAGGGGTAAACGTACTTTAACATAGACTATACATCTGCTTTAAAAAGTTGGTACATCCACTTAAGTGTAAAACAAACTAAAACTTTGGTTTCCAATGGATTCAACTATACACTCCTAGGGAATTTGTTACATTGAAGGTTATAATTACATATTTGTTGTATTTAAAAATTAAGCCGAACTTTTTAAAGCAGATGTATAGTCTATGTTAAAGTACTTTGACCCCCTGAGGATGGCCTTTAACAGGCCGAAACATATGTAGGGGCGAATGACATGATATAAAGTGCATATGTTGGTGTAATAAAACTTGTAATTAGTAACAAGATGCACTGTGAATACAACGTGAAATTTTTTAACGTTGGTTTTTATTCTGAAGTGATATGTAGATAATGTACGTCCCATTTACATAAATAGAAGAAATTTTTCGAGTATTGTTACGTTAGCATTCGAAGTACTCTGTCAAGTGCATGTAAGAGCGACAGAATCAGCATATCAGTACTAAGTGAACGTGATAGGAACTTGTTTACAGGCGTGATGTGTCTGAAAGATTAAACCGCGTTCTATCTACCGATAAACTTATTATTACAAAATTTTACCACTTCAAAGTTGACATTGATTAGGAAGCCGATTGCAGTCTATCTTCCTACGTTACAATTATCAGACGGATTTCTGACTTTAAAGGAAACTTTCTGAGAGATGTGCATGTTACAATGAGATAAATGTCACGAACTTTTCAAGTGATAAGATGTATGCGCTGTTTTTGTCCTGTTCCTTTAAAGAATTGAGAAAACAGCCTCCAATATTTGAGGTTCTCACAGCGGTGTTGCTGAAGATTCAATATTTGAATTTTCAACACTTAGTTTAATTGGGAAGAAAACTGTCGTCCTTACTGTTGGTATGTTAAACATTGTGATTTTTCCACAAACACCTGCTTCCAGATTGTTCGCATTGCACTGGAAAAAAAAAATCGTTACCTGTCTACTGCATCTGGCAAAGGCAAATGTATTTAAAATTGACGTTTAAAGAGCCCTGTCCGTGTTTAGGAGCCCCCATTAAACTTCAGATTCCCCTGACAACCATTTTCATCATCCTATCACATGGAGTCAACGGTTGAAAATAAATTGTTTGGAAGAAAACATTTATAGCAGTGCTTTAAAAGGAGAAGATGAAGAAGAAGAGGTTTGTCGTTACGAATATAATAGTCACAGTTTTAAATATTTAGAATATATCGTCAATTGGCATATTCAGTGTCATAACTCCAGATACTCTGCTGAAATTTCAAGATAATACGTATTTTCGACAGCTTCAGATAAGAATGATAGATAATGAGGTATACAATAATTGTCTTCTTTCCAGCAAAGGTATGCTAGGGTTGTGTCATGTGTTAGATGGTGATAACTTACAGATGGAACTCTAATCTGCACTGATTACTGTAGGGTTGTCAAGAAATAGCCTCTCAAACACTGGTGTTAGGACAATAAAATAGAAAGCTCTAAATTTAAAGGCCAGTAAAGTGAGAAGCAACAGGATAAACACCCTAAGTAAATAAGGAAGCCATTATTTCCTACGGAAATGGTAGCCTAGAGATTCCTGTGATGTAGCTATCCGGAACGCGACTTCAGAAACTAGGCAGTCGCTCTGATTTTTAATGCAGCAAATATGACATATTACTTGGCTGGCAATCTAGACGGCCGGTACCTGCTTGTAGTAACTAAGAACGTAACTGAACTCCGAGTTAAAAATCGAATCAAAGACCTCCCGATTACCATTCAGGAGTATAACTAATTAAGCGACATCATGTCTGCTTGAGCGTATCCTTAGAATTTAAGGGTGCTGAAATTATATATAGCTTGTGAGTTACTGGTATATAAGATTGCAGTTTTGTGGGCTATTTCACAAATATTTCAGAAAAACTTCTGTCTAGATGTAGCATGTTCCTCGGTAATGTTTATAATCACCTATGAAACTACGTGTAATAACCCTGAAAACAGAAACTGTAACTTCTACCGCAATGATAAACTGAAATGTCAGCTACTGTGGTTGACTCACGAGACTGGTTTTGACCTTGGCTGTGATACCGCAGGGGGAAGTTATATCGTTAGATGTATATGAGCAGTAATCAATATATTCCAGTTAAAAATACATTTTCCTGCATTGTAGTTGTGTATTTTGCGTGCGAGTTGATACTGTTGTCTTATGTTGTGTTCTATCTGGTAAGAGCTGTGCATTTGCCTTTAGCCTTGTTATATACTGAACACCTTACATATGGTGACTAGAGGAAAGTGGCATGCAGTGACAAGAGACTTTTTGACGAAACCTGTATATTTCTCCTGAAGGTCATCCTGCTGTCAAGGTCAAAGCTGTTCTCTTGAGTCGACAACAATAGTGACGTTCTTTTTTGCTTTGATTCAGAGCTCTGTGTGCTGGGGGTTGCAACGTGAATGTCCGCACCGCGAGGGGAGAGACGGCGCTGCACCTAGCAGTAACTGCGAGAAAGGCGTCTGATAACTCTCATGAGCTGGTGTCAGCGCTCGTGGAGGCAGGATGCGATGCCAATATCCAGGATAACCTGCAGCGGCGCACAGCGCTGCACGCGCTGGTGCATCCTCTCTCCGTCTCCGTAGCTGACCCAAATTCAAGCACCAGCTACCTCATACTGGAGACCTTCGAGCAACTTGCGCAGAAAAGCGACGTCAACCTCAAAGATCACAGACAGAGAACACCTCTACACAGATTAGCTGCGTCGGGTTGTACTCATCTGAAGACCTTCCAGGTTCGTGTACGATATAAATTGATTGTGTCTGCATATCCATAGCCCTGGTTACTGTGTTGTTCCGCGAGGTTTAACAGTCAAAAAGTCTACCTTTATGTGTCTTGTACGGCTCTCGGAACAAATAGCTATTATTTCCTTATAAAGGGCATACACAAAAGAATGGTGCGGTTTTAATAGTGTTAAAACCGCACCATTCTTTTGTGTATGCCCTGTACAGCATTAACTGATTGGTTTTTGTAACCGAGACGGGGTGTGTTTACTGCGCGGTACGGACTGGGTTTTTAAATATAACTCAGGTTAATCTTAGTCTTTAAGTGAGTAAACAGTTCCTTTCCTAAATTCTTTCTCGCTCGTATTTTACTGGCCTAGTCAAAATTCTCCAAAAATACAGACCTCCGCGTGGAAACTTTTCACGGGCGAGGGAATGGAGGATGGTAAACCTCTTTGTATGATAAGAAGTCAACAAATCTTCGCTCAGGTCGTCAATCAGCTAGAAACCCTACTCTCCGTGTATTTCTCCACGAGGGAAATCGCTCCGTACCAACAGGCAACCTAAAAGCAGGGCCGGTTTAAATAATTTCTGGGCCCGATAAAAAAATAAATTTTGGGCTCCTACTTACGCTGAACTGACAATGTAATCTGAACGATGTAAGAATTCAAATACAATATATGTTCTGCGCAAAATCTGAAATACAGAAATAATTGTCATGGCTCCTTATGCCGCGTAGATTTCAATAGCCTCAAAACTACCTTGCCTACAAGACAGAAACTATAAACTCATATATGTTATATTATATAATACATATACAATATATTATTTACTTTTCCGTGCCTCTGGAAAAGAGAAAGCGGAAGATAATACTAACAAATAAATTCAAAAAAATGTTTCCACGCGTCATGGAAAGTGGCTTCGTTAAGCGCTTTGTATGATAATTGTTGTGCAAAGCTAGCGGAGTTGAATGTGTTACGTGGCTGTTAGATGCGTTTATTTCTTTTTTTTCGATCGCCTTTAATTTATTATACTTCAGGACTCTGTACACGTGAGCTCATAATTTCTGTTTGGTGATGTATATAGGGCAGTTGGCGGACAGGCCTCTTGTACGTGAGGTGACAAGAACAGGCTACACACACTCC
The DNA here is from genome assembly GCA_021186555.1 of Reticulitermes speratus. Lineage (NCBI taxonomy): Eukaryota > Metazoa > Arthropoda > Insecta > Blattodea > Rhinotermitidae > Reticulitermes > Reticulitermes speratus. The sequence continues at coordinate 28,508,966 of JAJKFL010000011.1, read as the reverse complement.
CCGACTTACATAAGGGTTCAGGTCCGCAAACGTTTATGGAATTCGACTTTTAAGTAGGTCTGAATTGAAGCCAGTACCTATCAAGCACATTTTTTTTTCCTATGTCTCGACAGCCCCCAGGGGCTTAGGCCTTCTCGTTTTTCGAGGCTTCACAACCACATTTATTAGACACACCACACTCGGTAGGACTCCTCTGGACGAGTGATCATCCCGTCGCAGAGACCTCTACATGACAACACACAACACTCACAAAAGACAGACATCCATGCCCCCGGTGGGATTCGAACCCACGATCCTAGTAAGCGAGCGGCCGCAGACCCACGCCTTAGACCGCACGGCCACTGGGATCGGCACCTATCAAGCACATTGTGTTTATTTATTTATTTATTTATTTATTTGTTATATGCGTGTACTGTGAATCCTGTAACTGTCTATTGAGACACTAAGCGAAGTGTAATTGTGTTAAAACTTTTAAAAGTTGTGGGTACAGTCAGTGGCGTAGCAAGGGAGAGGCTATTTTTGTGGCTGCCTCAGCCAACAGAGTAAAGTGGGCGGTAAAATGGGTGGCAATATTAATATTCTGAGTAAAAAAATTATGATTTTCTGCGAGTCACAAATTGTAAATTATAATATTATAATAAATTTTCTTCCAGAAAATTTCAGTTTCCTTCATTACATGACTGTAATGTACGTAAAATTGAAAGTTGGAGAGATATCCGTTCCGTCACTCTTATTTATGAAATTCTTGGAGCTTCTTAAGAAAGTAGTCACTCATTTGAATCATCGCAGGAATGATGCTATCAAGTGAGTCAACATGGTCAAGACACTCACTCACGTCAAAGAATGTCGTTTGCTTTAGGAGGAGCAAGTAGCCTGGAAATCATTACCTTCCTGGAAAACCAAGTTCTTTTCATCAACGCATTATAATTACGTAGCCTGTGCTAAATTCTATATAATCAGATATGATGAATGGCTGTGCTGTTTGGTATAACTCATTTTCTTAGTTGCAGCGTATATTTTTTTCGTAGATCCCTTCACAAAAAGGGCTGGACTGATCTAGTGAGTGAGTAGGATGTTTTCAGAAATGCTCTACTTGGAGAGGGGGATGCTGTTTACCCGCCATATTTTATATAAATGCAGAGGTGCATAATTCCAGGACGCCAGGTCGCCCAGCCGACTAAATTTTATACTATGGCACTTAAATTGTATAAATGGCACCTAATATTTTCGATGTAATTATTGCACTTCTCTTCCTTAAATACAAAAATGTGTTTCATTTCACATGCTCCTAGCTGCAAGCGCCAGATAAGAGTGACTTTCACAGGTCATTTCAGAATTGTGAGTCGTCAGTATAGAACTTGCTTCAAGTCTTCCTTCTGGTGCCTAGAATGTGAGGATTTTTTACAATTTGTGGACCACTTAAAATCAATGGATCAGCATCTTGCTTCATTGATTCCTAATTACACATCTAGTGACGTTTAAACTGAGGAATTTTGAGGGGCCAATGGTTAATGTATAATGATTCCGATAGGTTGTGGAAGCCCAGCATTTGCCGGGAGGGACTAAGCAAAAAAGCTCGGGATAGCCTGTGGTCGGGCCGAGATTTTAAACCAGGAGCTTCCAAACAAGAAACAGGAGCACTACACATTGATCATGACCTTATGTTTCTATATACAGGTGTCCCTTTTATCGTGTCCCGGGAATTGCAGCTTTTTCGTATAGAAATTCTGTATCCGCCGGGATATGCCATGACCGCTGCCGTACTCAGGGACACCGTAAAAGAAACACTCTGTAATAGAAGAATTTCATACATGTGTTGAGTCCACCAACCTGCCCCAACTGTCCATTTTACTTAACCCAGCAGCATTAATGCGAACCATAGTGCTTCTTGATTAGTAGTTGGTACTAATAATTCTAGTCTACAGTGAAATAGCGGTTTCATGTAAGAGGTGCCCACGTATTCGACAATTAGTGCAGTTCGTACCGGGTAAAGTGACTTTCAGGGAACTCTGTTTACGTCAGAGTAATCTCTTGGTTTACTAGCAAGCGGTTTATGGGTTTGTTCTTGTACGAGTTACACAAATTGAAGCCTATTTTTCATGTCGTGAGCCAATTTTCCGTTAAACGAACTCCTTCATGTCGCAAAGCGATCTTTATTCCCGGCGTTTTTTCTCGTCTGTTGTCCGTTCCATGTGTTTTGGAATGCGCAGTACGCCACGGCATCTCTGAGTGGTCTGCGCAGAAGCAGCAGCATCGCAATGTCTCGTAACTTTGTTGTAATGTAGCTGTTGTCGGTGTGAATAACTTTGTATGGCTTAAAATGAAAGGAATGTTTTGTATACCATATTTATAATAAATATGGTACCTAATGTTTATGAATTTTGCATACAATGTTAATAATGATAAGTCGGGGAATGTTTGTTATCATTCGGTGCCGGTTCTTCTGTCTTCCAGTTTGCTATTCAAAAATACAAAGATTAAGATATACAGAACTATAATTTTGCCTGTTGTTTTGTATGGGTGTGAGACTTGGTCTCTCACACTGAGGGAGGAACATAGGCTGAGGGTGTTCGAGAATAGGGTGCTGAGGAGGATATTTGGACCTAGGAGGGACGAGGTAACAAGGGAGTGGAGAAGACTACATAACGAGGAACTTAATGATCTGTACTCTTCACCAAATATTATTCGGGTGATCAAATCAAGAATAATGAGGTGGGCGGGGCATGTAGCACGTATGGATGAGGGGAGAGGTGAATACAGGATTTTGGTGGGGAGACCTGAGGGAAGGAGACCACTTGAAAGACCCAGGCGTAGATGGGAGGATAATATTAAATGAATCTACAAGAAGTGGGATGGGGGCATGGACTGGATTGATATGGCTCAGGATAGGGACAGGTGGCGGGCTCTTGTGAGTGCGGTAATGAACCTTCAGGTTCCATAAAACACGGGGAATTTCTTGACTAGCTGACGACCTGTTAGCTTCTCAAGAAGGACTCTGCTGCATGGTGTTAGTTAGTTAGTTAGTTAGTTAATAATGATATAGCTGTTGTTCATGCATAAGTCAAAAGGCTAAGAGTATTATTTAAATTAACTGACCTTTACTGTTATTTTTATACTGTTCTGTGTTGCATTAAGGTCAAATTCTTATGTTTGGGAAGGCGTTTTTTACGTCTGATACCAATGGCAATTTATATGGTGGTAAGTAATGGAAAATTAATTCTTATTTTGGGAGCTTTTCCGCTTGTGAGCAGATTTTAAGGAAAGAATTAAGCTCGTAAACCGAGAGATTGCCATATTGGCTTTCCACCTTTGTTAACGTATGAAACTGCTGTCGTGTGTTGTTCTGCGCTGCAGTAACACGTCTAGCAGGCCTTGTGTACAGACCTTTGTTAGTAATTGAGTGAGCCTAAACAGACTGAACAACAGGAAATTGCGTGGCGAATGGAAAGTGTGACAGCGATAAGAGGGGATATGAGCGTTAGTGCAGGAATTGCTGTTGACAGCTCTGCTGGAAGGAAGGCAGAGAGAGGGACACTACTCTATACGATAGTTATATAGGCCTACAGAATATCCATTAAATTACCATGAAGATAATAGTCGATGGCAAATATTTTGACCTCTTCAGACACACTGGTAACCATATGTACCACCTACTTGAACGTTCAATAACTGCATTTTGCCCACAGCCTTTTTAAGTGTTTATATGACTCACATAACAAAGAGTGATTATTTCTGTAAAACAAAATGAACTGCTTGGCCTTTACAATGGAGGCGAATTGTACGTATGTGTATGTGTGTGAATGTATATGTATAAGTGTGTGTGTATATATGCGTATATGTGTGTATGTGTATGTATGCGTATATGTGTGTATGTGTATGCGTGTGTACGTGTGTATATGCGTGTATGTATATGTATAAGTGTGTGTGTGTATGTGTATGTATGCGTATATGTGTGTATGTGTATGCGTGTGTACGTGTGTATATGCGTGTATGTATATGTATAAGTGTGTGTGTGTATGTATATGTATAAGTGTGTGTGTGTATGTATATGTATAAGTGTGTGTGTATGTATGTATATATGTGTGTATGTGTATGCGTGTGTATATGCGTGTATGCATACGTATGTGTATATATGTGTGTATGCGTACGCATGTGTGTATGTATGAGCATCTCTGTTTGTATATATATGTATGTATATGTATATGTGTATTTTTTGAGGTAGAAATTTAATTTATAAAAACTATTTATATGAACTTTGTGTTCCGCAAGTTCGGTGCCGTCGTGGTCGCTGTTTCAAATGCCATTCTCTGCATAGTACCTAAGCTATGGGACGTATTTGGCTAAAACCATTGCGGTAGCTCTACACTCAGTTTTGTCAAGTCTAGACGGAGCTAACTGCGTAGAATATACCTCCAGTTCTTTAAAAGATTATAATAATAAAATGCAATATCTAATACGTCTACAGGGTCATTGTTTTATTTTACACCTGTCACTAGTCACTTCCTGTCTCCGCGCTTAACTCTAAATTCCTTTAACAGATACGTACAGCAACTTAAATTATATTACAATCTATTTTGTGCGACTCTTAATGTTCAGTGGGAGTACTTATGACGTATCTCGGCTTTAAACAACACGCAAAGACGTCAAATTCTATAATTTCTCTAAATAAAGACTTTCATACGTGTTATTAGTAATTAGGTTTGCAGACTATTATTTGTACCGCACATTGCCAGGCACAGCAACGGTTCTCGGAAAACCCCACTTGTTGTTTTACTATCCGTGACTTATAAATGTTTGACAAATGATGGAGTCAAATATACGTACGCTGAGAAACAAAGTTACTGTGTATTAATTATATAAACCATTGTGTAAGGCACAGGTGCATAAATCCTTGGAGCCAGGTCGTACAAATGCGTTTAATATTTGTGGATTCTCAGTACGTAACATGCTTCATGTCAACACTCTGGCTCCTAAAGTTTTTACATGGCTCCTAGGTTTTTTTTGGAAACTCTGTACACCCCTGCATAAAGATCGTTAAGTCACAATAATCCCAGAAATGATGTTATTAGAGGTTAATTTTTTTTAAATCTGACTCATCTTGAATGGTAGTTTGTATTTTAAATTTTAAAATACGCTGGGGGTTAAATTCCAAATACTGCCCTGTACGAAGTTTTAAATTTATATGTAGTAACCTTAAATGCGTGGCGCAGTTGGTTGAGACAATGCGCTACAAGCTGGAAGGTCGCGGATACGATTCCCGATGGGGTCATTGGGATTTTTCATTGACTTAATATTTTCGGCCGCACTATGGCGCTGGGGCCGACTACAGAAATGAGTACCAGGAGTATATTTTGAGGGGGTAAAGGCGGCCAGTGCCTAGGGCTGACTAACTTACCACCTTCATGTGTCAATTGTCTCAACCTCCTGGAGCCATACGGGCCTGTACAGGTATAGCTTTACCTTTCACCCTTAAATGCATTGACAATCCTACAGTGTACCGAGGTCGGCATTGCAAGGTCGATAGTAATTCTCAGAAAACTATCTGAAATGCGTGTGACATTGAGTTACTGAATGTGCAGTAGAATGTGCATTGTAATACTGAACTCTGCAGAAGACAGGAATTGTGGGTGGAGTTCGACTGCCTAAGACACGTGCAATCCTGCATGCAGTGTACTGTAATTGTATCTTCGTTGAAGCTTTCCGCAGCGACCAAGTTAAACTAGAACTCTCTCGGGCTATCAGCCGCAAAATTGATGGGCATCTTTCGTGCGGTTGACAGCCCGGTAGAAATTTTGGTAAATTTCTGAGGATTCCGTTCGTCTGGGATTTGACACTGAGTCAATGGGTAATCAGATCGCAGTTAACACTAACACTAAACACATTAACATTAACACTACAAACGTAGAAAGTACCATATCCGAATTCCTACCAGCCACGCATTTTTTTTTGTTTAGTTTTATTAAATCATAGTGGCGACTTGTAAGTAAATTATCGTTTTATTCCAGGAAAAAATATCCGCTATAACTATTTCATTATAGGCTGGTAAAGTGCTAGAGTCATTGTAGCAAATGTCGATAAACAATCTTCTAACGCCATTGCTGAGGGTATAATCATAGCTGTTTTTATTACTGCCATCCCTGAATGCTCAAACATCTCAAATGATTTTCTTAATGTAGGATACCGCCATAGTACAAGAGGTTATGGACAGGGCCATTGCTTTATCTGACCAGTATCGTTTTTCACTTCCGGTCTGCTCGGCTATCGTGTTACTGTATTCCACTCAACCAAAAACCGACATGCGTGACGGAATATCAGCCGGAAGTGACAAAAGGTATTGGTCAGATAAAAATTATGACCTTATATATTAAACAAATTACAATTCAAGTGAACAGAATACATTACGGGTGCAGTACAGTTAATGTCTCCATTCGTTGCGAGTGGGTCGTTATCAAGTCTTTGTGAGACTTTCATTGAAATACTTTAATTATTCTAAATTTAAAGTTGTCTGTCGAAAAAAAGAGTTTCTAGCATTATATATATATATATATATATATATATATATAGGTGATGTATTCCAATAATTTAAATTCCACAAACACGATCTTACGTAGTAAGAAGCATTGTGTTGCAGGTAGTAGAACTCCACAATAACGTTTCGCCACCTGAATAACAATACAATGTACGTATAGCTTCATGTATTTACTAATTCCGCAACGAAAATTCAGTAATTTAACATTAAAGACATTTACAGCCGGGTTTTCAGAATTACTATTAAAATTGAAGTTTCCAACCAATCTGTGTCTGACTCGTGGGTTGGGGATCGAATCCCACTGGGGACCCATCCTGATTGGCCCTGGGGCCAAACCAGCCCCCTGTACAATGGGTACCGGGTCTCTTTCCCGGAGGTAAAGCGACCGGGGCAAGGCGTTGACCGCTCACCCCATCTAGCGCCGAGGTCAAATAAAGAGTAGGGCTATACCTCTACTCACCCTCTGGGCCTTGTAGGGTGAACTTTGCCTTTAATGTGTTTGACTTAATCAATTTAACTTCTAATAAACTTCTCCACTTATATTCTCAAATTTTCGAGCTATCTTCCTGTTTGTGTTATTGAAGGTAGAGAATAAAAAGTTAAAAATATTGCCTAGCCTCCAGTGGTATGACGCTCGTAAAAAGATTTATGTATTTAAATACATAAAACTGTGCAGATGTTAAGGGAACCTGTGTCATATTATGCCTATATATATATATATATATATATCTTTAGGATATGGCTACTTTCGAATATTTTGAAATGAAGCTTTCTATTCTTCAGTTCTTAATGAGCAGAATATTGCAAATGTTTTCGTATTATCGTCGCTTCTAACCGGAGACTTAAAACACGGATTAACTCATGGGTCAACAAATTTTCGAAAAATGTAGACGCTAACTCAAGATTCTAGGCGCCATAACGGTGACACGAATGAAGTTCAATTCTGAGGACTCACAAATATTAGATGCCACCGCACACAATTTAGTAGCCACGGCTTCCTGGCGACTTGGATTTGTGCACCCCTGATGTAAATGTTCCATCTAGACTCAGCATAAAAGTTCGCAGTGTTTGTTTTCGTAGTGTAATGTTTACTGTTGTGCATTCCGAAGGCTGAGCTCGTAAACCTGCTCAATGGACATTGCTTCAGTTGCTTCTTCGCCTGAGTGACCATCGGTTCGGACACACGAACGCGTTTGAAATGACAGGAGTTTGGATACACTTTTGAATGAAGGAAGGGGAAACGTAACTTTAAGAGCTGCGGTTTAAGTAGCGGGATTTGCGAAATTGTTTGTTCGGATTTTTTTAGAAGGGCCTCGCAGCAGAAGCTACGGACGCACCGCAGCAATAACGCTTATTGTGCAACCCTGTGATGAAGATGAAGATAATCAGTTTTATCATTTTTCCAAGTAATGGAGCACCGGTGGAATGAAATTGGCAGGGGAAAACCGAAGTACTCGGGGAAAAACCTGTCCCAGTGCCACTTTGTCCACCACAAATCCCACATGGACTGAACCGGGATCAAACCCGGACCTCCGCGGTGGACTAACCGCCTGAGCCATGGCACGGCCGAAATTGTTCGTTGTACATAAAAGTTAATATACATCCATTATCAAAACATCAGATAAATAAAATAAAGAAATCTAATGGATGGAAAAGATATAAACCTTTTTCTGTATAACAGTTTGTAAGAATTTTTTGAGCCGATCCCAGTGACCGCCCGGTCTAAGGCGTGGGTCTGCAGCCGCTCGCTTGCTGAGATTGTGGGCTCGAATCCCGCCGGGGACATGGCTGTCTTTGTCATGTGAGTGATGTGTGTTGTCAGGTAGAGGTCTCTGCGTCGGGCTGATCACACGTGCAGAGGAGTCCTACCGAGTGTGGCGTGTCTTAACTGAGGGCGATCATGTAGCCTCGATAATGAGGAGGCCCTGGCCCACTAGGGGCTGTTGCGACATGGGGGCAAAAAGTATTTTTTGAAGCGCTAACACGTACATAAATTAGGAAACATCTTTGAAATGTGGTAGCACGAAATAGGCTAAACTGTATTTATTAATGTTGTGCCTTCTATTTTGTTTGAGCATTCTTAAAACGAAATGGTAAAATGAAGAGCTGTCTCCTTATCAGTGCATTTCAAAGTCATAATAGCTGCTGCCAAGATTTCTGAAAGTTTTTATTACTGATTTTTATTTGAATCCTGCCTTAGATGTGTGTGTGTGTGTGTGTGGAAATGGGGGCGGGGCTTTGACCTCGAGTTTCTTTGCTGTCTTTCAGTTTCATGGTTCATGGACTGCCCCAAGCCAAATGTCCTCTGTAGTCGCGTGTCATGTAACGCTAAATGAAATAAAAGAACAAGTGCTTCAAGGCCGCACTGCATATTTCTCAATAGTAAGTTCAAAGTCATGAGTCAATAAGGGTCACTTTCGTTCAACAATTTCTAATTCTATACTGTAAACAAATAATTATGATAATTTCCTTCGGAAACTCATGGGATATTTTGCTATTCTTTGAAAACCTTCAAAACATTTTAATTAAGAAAACATAGAGCAGATCGGTATACCGGAAACCTCTCATCGCGGAGGCTCTGGTTTGATCTCAGACCAGTCCATATGGGATTTATGGCGGACAAAGTGGCAAAGGACAATTTTTTTTCAGGTTACTTCAGTTTTCCCCTGTCAGTATCATTCTACCAGTACTCCATACTCATTTATCTGTCACGAAGGCTACATAATCTTCGCAATTGACTGCGTCGTTAAATAATAATTTTAAGAAAGCTGTAAGCTTTTTCTTGGTAGGTAGGCCGATCCTCTGGTGAATGTCTTATTGCCGTCAAATAAACGCGGCCTCTGCCCTTTAAATCCATATTTACTGACCCATTATCACCTTCCGATTTATTTGACGTTATGTAACATACACAGTTCAAACATCATCGTCAAATAACGTAAGGCTCATCATAATAATCGCTAAAGGTAAAGGTAAAGTTGTCCCTTTCCGTGTCATTAAGGCATATAAGGGGAATAGAGGTACAGCTCCAATCATTTTTAACTTCGGCGCTATGTGGAGATGAGTGGTCAACTTCATGATCCGGCCGTTTTTTCCCCAGGGAGGGAACCCCGGTATCTATTGAGTATAAGGCAGGGTAGGCCCAACAGCACGTCTAGACGTTTGAGAGAAGACAAAAATCACTCAATCCTGCAGGGATTGAAACCCCAGAGCGTCCAGCCCATAGCATAGTCACTATACTGACTACTCTATCACGACTTCCCATAACATTCGGCAGAAAAAAATGCACGCTAATTTGTTTAAAGTTTAAAATCAAGGAAATCCGTTGCTGGAAATGTTTAGGTGTCCACTATAAACTGAATGTCAAATGAAGATTTTTTTTTTCCTATGGCTCAACATCCCCTTTTCGGGTGCCTAGGCCTCCTCATTTCGAGGTTTCACGATCACACACTTTAGTCACACCACACTCGGTAGGACTCCTCTGGACGAGTGATCAGCCCGTCGCAGAGACCTCTACCTGACAACACACAAACACTCACAAGAGACAGACATCCATGCCCCCGGTGGGATTCGAACCCACGATCCTAGTAAGCGAGCGGCCGCAGACCCACGCCTTAGACCGCACGGCCACTGGGATCGGCAATAAATGAAGATATGTGTGTTAAATAACACTCTTTTTGCATCCTTTAAATACAAAATTTCTTCTTTTTTATGCACTGGCTTTAAAGAACATTCATTTGACCTAAGGAGTCAATTGCAGGAGACCCTAATTGCCTGCTCGTACATAGCGTTACGTCTTTTTTTAAAAGTTGATGGCTTTATCAATTAAAACTGTAAGTGTGCTGTAAATGCGTCTTTTGATCCCCGCTGACGTTGTCAGTTCCTCAATAAATGACGCAGCATACAGCCGTCTAATGAGCAGAAACAAGTAACAGTTGTTATGGGAGATCTGAAAAACAGTCTGTCAACACCATAGTTATCACGTCTTTGTTTTAAACAAAGGCAATTAACAAACTCTGTTCATTAAAGATAAGGACAGTATTATTATAGAGCTACACTTTTGTATAGCAGTAATGTTTCATTTCCCATATTTTGAGAATTAATGCAGATAGGTTAAATATTAACGGTTTCGGTTGAAGATTTTTAATGAAAAGCATAACGGATTTTATGATTCGCCCTGTTCCACATATACATTCTTGCCAACTTAGTCACAACTAAAGGAAACTTGAAACCGGAAAAGTTATTTAACAATCATAAGATGTGTCCTTTACATACACATTACAATTATTACAATGTGACTCAGATTATAATATCTGACACAATCTATTCCCAACTTAAGTAATATCAAGAAATGAATACTTAACAACTACTATCAGTACTTCTGTTCATACATTTTGTCTTTTAATTTTCTGCTTCTTCACATGATTTGAAATTTTCACCTTAATTTGCCGTATTTATTTACGTTGTCATTTTCTTCTACATGCTACAATTTGAGATATAATCAGAGAGATCATTTAATAATATCGACATAAATGGAACCAACCAATATTTTACAATAAAGAGTACATAAGTAGTACTTTTATACATGGCAAGCAATAGACAGTAGGCCTTATACGCGTACAACTTTGGTTCGTTGCAGTCCTATTGATACTACTGAATGTGCTCCGTGATTGTTATGTAGACGTTCGAAGACACGACAGACTATGTACGTATAACGTAACACTGAGGCACGTTCGTGTGACCATTGTTGCCGTGGAAAAGCAATAAGTATTACGTATTGTGAGTGTGTGTCTGTAGCCTTAGTTATCCAGCATGCAAAGCGCATGCGCCGTATTATGTTGTCATCTGTCGCCTGTCTGTCTCTACCACGGCACGATTTTCGGAAAAAAGTTATTGAACATAAAATGCGTGTTTTGATTTTCTCTACAACTTTTGTCTGAAACATCTCTCAATCTCTAATTCAGCGAAATATCATTATAAATGTACGTAGGTCTACATATAAAGTACCTGTTATTCTTGTCAGATTTTAATGAAAACTGGAATTTTCTCGAAAGCTTTTGAAGAAAACTCAAATATCGAATTTCATGAAAATCCGTCCATTGGGAGCCGAGTTGTTCTATGTGGACGGACAGACATGACGGAGCTAATAGTCGCTTCTCGCTATTTTACGAACGCGCCTAAAAATTGTAGTCATTACCGCGTGGTGTCTCCCCTAGAAACACTCCCCCCCGGAGATCCGAATGGGGGAGTAGTTTATCTCCGGAATGTTTTGTCTCCAGAGGAAGCATCTCGCATTTGGCATTTGTCTCTGTTTCTGGAAGAGACTATCCAGGAAAAGTAATAATGTGGTAGTTTTTCCATTTGCTTTCAACCTAAAAATTGTAATGTTAGTAAAAATGACACACTAAATTTCAGTGTATTATGATGCTATAAAACTTCTTCAGTTGCATCTACAGCATGGCCTGAAAATGAAGTACAGTCAAACCCCGACTCAGCGCCGCTGTTTGTACATCGCAATTTGTGGCTGTATATCGAAGGTGGCGCTAAATCGAAAGGCTGTATGATAGGCATTTATGTTTACAGGCTTTCATGGGCGGTAAGTTATGGCGCCCCAATAATGGGGGGCGCTATATCGGGGTTTGTATTTCACACTATTGCTTTGTTTGTGTGCGAAACTTATGCCCAGTATGAAGACAGGGTAAGGCGTAGAATCATATCACATACTTCCACTCACAACGAAACACAGTCGGTATACACTGAGCATGTTTTTTTTCAGATCTTGTTGGACTGTGGCGCGGACCCCAGCTTGCAGAACGACCGCGGCGAGACGGCGCTGCATGAGGCTCTGGAACGTGACGCGCCGGGCAGTTTAGACGCCGTAACGCTGCTGGCTAGCGCTGGGACTGACCTATCACGCTGCACGACTTACCGCGAGACGCCCCTGCATCTCGCTGCGCGCAAGAATCGTCCCTCAACAGTCGCGATGCTCCTCAATAATGGAGCCCCTCCGAACGCTCAAGATCTGCGTGGGAACACGGCCTTGCACCTGGCGGCAGGCAAGGGCTATCACGAGGTGGTGTGTCTCCTGTTGGCACGCCCCAACATAGAGCTGAACGCCCCTAACAAAGAGGGACTCACTCCTTTACATATCGCTGTCGAGAGCGGCTTCATTAAGGTTGTGAGGGTGAGTAGACCGTACCAGCAGTACACGCCATGAACGGGCAAAGCGAAGTAGAACTATATAGCTCCACCTCGGAACGTGAGTGAGGTGAGTGGTCACTTTCACGCCGTGGCCGCTTTACTCCAAAGTAAATAACCCCTGAAATCGGCTTATTGGATCTCAGAGTTGATTCTGGACGTTCCGGAGAAGAGAAAAATCTTGCCGCTACCGGGAATTTTTTTTTTTTTACTAATTCCTGGGTTTTCCCCTTTGATCCATTTTTGTTCTGTATTAATCCTTTTTCGTCCTTTCATGTCACTTACGGTCCACCACCGTCTTTTTACAACACAACACAAACCTCCATGCCCCTGGTGGGATTTTTTTTTTGTATTAATTCCTGGGTTTTCCCCTTTGATCCATTTGTACTGTTGAAGTCCTTTTTGTCCTGCATGTCACCTTATGTTTCATGCTTTCGTCCATACATCTAACACAACACAAACATCCATGCCCCCGGTGGGATTCGAACCCACGATCCTAGTAAGCGAGCGGCCGAAGACCCACGCCTTAGACCGCACGGCCACTGGGATCGGCATTCGAACCCACGATCCCAGTAAGCGAGCGGCAGAAGACCCACGCCTTAGACCGCACGGCCACTGGGATCGGCATATCGAACCCCGGATGTCCAGCCCACACCCTAGCCACTATACCGACTACAATATCCCTGTTCCCTGAATGTAACCAGCAAGTTTTTAATTGAGGGACCTTAAAACAGAGTACACGGCGTCACATGCCACAAGACCGAGTACTCGCTGTCACATGCCACAAGACCGTAATCCGTGTAATATATATATATATATGGAAATGAAGATTGAAGCAAAACTCATCAGAAAAATACACTTAGGTTCAACAAAGTTTTATCAAGGTGTTATAGAAATACTGGAGCCTGTGTAGTGTAGTTAGTATTATGGTTGGGCTACAGGCTGGAAGATTCGGGTTTCGAATCCCGGCAGGAGCAAGAAGCTTTTCTCCAAAACATCCAGACCGGGTGTGGCGCCCACCCAGCCTTCTTTTCAGTGGTCACCTGGGATTCTTCCTGCAGGGATAAAGCGGCTGTGGCGTGAAGTTGACTACTACCATTTATTACTGAATTTAAGAATGAGTGGAGCTATACCTCATCTCCCCCTATATACCTTCATATGTGTACAGGAACAACTTTCTTTTATGGAAGTATTCAAAACAATATTTGTTAGTCATTCATGTCTTGAATTGAGTACATCCTTTTACACATGAAACATCCTAGTGTTTTACTATGATGCTTGGTGGCATTGTTGCAGGATACAGGAAACTGTCCTGATTTGGTTGTAGTTATATTTGCACATAACCACTACCACCTGAATGCTCAATTGTTTATGTTGTGTGCACTGGAACAGAATTAAAGGGGCACATGGTTTGTAGCCTATTCTATTTATTATCTTAACTGGATTGGTATGGGATAGAACTTTGAAACACTGTAATACATGCCATTCATGTGTTGCTTCAGATGTTGCTGCAAGCAGAGACGTGTGATCTCACAGCACGCACAAAGCTGAGTCTAACCCCTCTGGATTTGGCACAGCAGGATTATAGGCGGCGTTCCCAGCCCGAGATGTCCCGTGTACTTACACAGGAATTGGAGCGACGTCGTTCACATGACACGATAACTCAGTGCTAATTAAGAGAGGTAAGTTTTCTTTACATCTCAGTAAAACAATTGCCTCATATCAATCCTTTCATTGCTAAACCTGAGAATATTCATTGCTGAAGCTTAGGCTGATTATGTCATCATTTGTTTGATTATTTCTATTGATGGACGTTAATATGAACAATATACAGGGGCAATATTTTGTGTGACAACCCACATCACTCTTCATTCAGACTGTTTCACATGATGGCAGGGAGTGCAGTGCTCGCCACTATTCCAATTTTCCATGAGTTTTGGGTCCTTGGATTTTAGTTCACTGTACAGCACTTAATATTAGGTTTTACTCACCATATTTAAATGAATGACTGGAAATGTTTTCCATCAGATCCCAGACACACCTTACATGTAACAAACACATTTTTCATTGCACATTGTATTGTATTGTATTGTATTTCGTCCTAGAAATCATTACATCATTGAAGTTCTGCTTGGTTTTATAGGTTAAGCGAGGCAACAGGAAGTGACTAGTGATAGTTATCAAATAAACTAAAGTGTTTGTGCCTGCATGTTAACACTACAGAAGCTGACAATACTTTAAACACAAACTACAAAAGCTGTTATGCACTCTCTCTGAAATACTTTCTTGTTCTAGTATAATCAGCACTACATTACAATACAAATACACTACACATTTAACTATAACCTTATTTTGTGCAAACTTTCAAAGACTAAAATAAGGGAAAAGGAATTTCAACAAACCACATCACTTGTGACAACACACAATCTTTTTGAAACTATTCTTAAATTGCCAATGGAGTACAATACAGTAAAATAACTTAACTCAGAAACTGATTAAGTACTTAACTAAAATTTGCAGAAAATTTCTTGAAGAATTTATAGTTATTGAGATATTCTACAAATTCCCTACATTAATAGGACCCAAAGGTTCTTTACCATGTTCATTAAAGTCCATTGTTAGACCCTGCCCTGAGTCAATTTAGTCTAGTAAACACTTTCACATTCTGTCTTTGCAAGGACCATTTAAAGGTATCCAACCTTCTATGCTAGTGTCTCCAACATGTTCTCTTTCCTTCAGTGAGATTTTGAGGTTCTCACAGCAGAGAGGTTTTGAGGTTCTCACAGCAGAGAGGTTTTGAGGTTCTCACAGCAGAGATTGTGGTGAATACTGTTTTCTGTCCTAGAGGTTCTTCTCTGAAACCTTTGTCTGTATTGCTCAAGTTCCCTGTAATCTATATGTTCCATCATTCTCATTCTTCTTGGTTTAATCATTAATCTGGGAAGATCATAAATTACAAAGCTCTTAATCAGATATTTTCTCCATATTCCTATTACATATTTCCTCTCACTTATGTCCAAATATTGTTTTCAGCATGCTGTTCTCAAATGCTTCCAATCTGTGGACTTCTATGTAACAAGTTGTTTTATGTTCCAAGTTTCACATTTATAAGCCAGTATAGCCATACTTCTATACAGCTGCATCTTTCCTCAAGTCTTTACCTAGAACACAATAATGTGATTGTATTCTGAATTTAATCATATGCATTTTCAAATATAATCTTCTCAAAATTTCATGATAAATATAATATTCATTTGAAATTAGAAATCAATATGTGCATATTTATATATGCAAATGAATTAGTTTGAGTCAAAGACAGGGATGGTTTACATAATTCTTGGAAGTTTCTCCATAAGTGTCCAGTAATTTTATTGTTGTCTGTGGTTTCTCCTCCTATCCTTATGTAAGATATCAGTGACAGATGTACAAAGTAATTTATTGTCTGTTTTATGTTGCACGTGTATCACCACCAGCTGCCCACACTGGTCTGTTATCAGAAGAGACACAAATTGCCTAGCAGGAAACCTTGTTCACGTAATGTGTTGTAAACAGTATGACTTCAAATAAATTAAATTTTTATTAAAATATTTTATTACTTTTGTGTCTAGAACCATTTTGTGAAGATTTATATAAAGACTATAGGGGAAAACTCCCTTAGCAGTATATGAAGGTGAGGGGCCAACTTCAGGCTCTGGAGAAATTTATTCCCAGTGTAGAAGCCCCACTTGTCCTTGACAGGAGGCATGCCGGACACCACCACCATTTGGGTATGGTGGCCTCCACCACCATTTGGATATGGTGGCAGAAAGACAAGTCCTTACTCTTGTCCTAGAAATAGAATTGTCAGCCTGTAGTCCATTACTATTCTGGCTGAACTGTTGTGACAAAATATTTCAGGCATGTTAGTTATTCTTTTGTAATATGAGGTAGCTCAGTGAATTAGGTGACTGGCTATAAACAGGAAGGCTGGCATTCAGTTTCTGGTAAGGGTGAGATTTCTTTCTTCACCACAACATACAGCTGACTATGAAGCCCACCCATCCTCCTGTCTTCCCCTAGGATAAATTAGCCAGCATGTAAAGTTAACGCTTTAGTACCCGGGCATAGAATGGACTTTGTCTACATCAAGGTTACCATACATCCATAACAAAAAAAAAAGGGATATTTTCCACTTATGGACCATAAAAATGAGGACACATCAGTGATAAAGGAGGTTAAAAAGAGAACATAAAAATAGTAACACTTTTATTAAGAAAAATTAGCAATGTAATTCTAAAGAAAATACAAAATTCAAAACAAAAATTATCCAATTTGTATACAACATACTCATAGTATAGTGTCTGTCTGGTAACCCTAGTGATGGGGGAAGGTAAAAAATACTGCAAATGAATTCACAGAACATTTTACTCTCCATGTAGATGGTAGTGAAATCAAAGCTTCCAGCCATTGAATCTGTTAAGAGATTTGAGGTTATTATGGTGCTAAAGATAGTGGTATTTTGGTTAAGATAAGTAACGGTTACATCTCAGTAGAAACTGATGTCTCTGTGGACAAATGAAGATGGTGGCAGCAGGTTTTGTACGAAACGATAATCACCTACCAGACTGCACGGTCTCGTAGCCAAGGCTTTCTACCAAGAAAGAAAATCAGTGTGTGAGAATTACTGAAGAGTTTAATTTGAACGTGCAAGTTGCCTATGTTCTTGTATATTGTGCTATTGTGACTTGTTGCTTATCCGGTCGTCTTGCGACAGATTTTTTGGTTATAGGTAACATAGATGTAATGTATGTGTGTATGGACATAAAAAGGTAAAGTTTATCCTATACCCTATCATGATTGTACAGAGGAAGAGTAGAGGTAGAGGTATAGCTCTACTCTCTCTTTAACCTCGGCGCTAGACACGGGTGGGTGGTTAGCGCCACGCCCTGGCCGCGTTACCCCCGATAATGACCCAGCACCCACTGCATAGGAGGCTGCGTGGGTCCCAGGGCAGATCTGGACGGGTGCGGATAACATCGCCATTACCGGGATTCGATCCCTGGACCGTCTAGGCAGTGGCAAGTCGCTGCTAGCGCTACGCTAACATTCATGGTCTGTGCTGCCGGCCACAGGTTATCTGCCCACCTAGCTATGTACGTACTCTCTGATGCGTTCTGTTTTCTCTGGCAGTAAATATCGCGGTAGCCATTTTGAAAATTGGTGGTGAGGTTGTAAGGTACGGTAAGGTATAAGTTTGAAGCTTTTATTTTAAAAAAGGTAACTATAAACTTTCAATCCTATGCTGTTTACAGTGACATTAATTAATTTCAAAATGTACGGAAGGAAGCTATGCAAGTAATTGCGAAATGGCTATGTTATGCCTGCACAATCGTTGTGTGTGATAGTGTAGGATGTTCCAAGAAAATGTAGGTTGAGTTATATGTATAAAATTCGTGTAAGACAAGTCTTTCTTGTATAGAGCGGAGTATTGAATCACCACCACTACCATTATATGGTTAACTGTTATACGTTTAGCAAAAGAAATGTACAATGAACAATGAACCATGCGGTTTCTTAGTGCACATTTTGGGCAATAGCATGTGAACAATAGTGGCTTACGTTTCGCTGGTAAATAGTGCCGAAGAAGCACTGCCAGCGTAATTTTAAACCAGCTGTTTAATATTATATGTGTGTTTGTGGTTGGTATGGTAAACAGAGTACACTCCCATCATAAGGTTCTCGGATCTAATATTTGTAATGATGGTGTTCCGAAAACAGTCAAGTATTACAGGTGATTATAGGAACCTTACAGTAACTCGAAAGGAAATTTAACGTGACCTCAGAGTATATATTCAGAAATTAGTGTAATTTTAAATACTAACTTCAAGTCACTGATAGCCACTGAGCCAGTCATGAATTTCATTTTATTCTTTTACAGAACGTACAGGAGCTTAATGCACAAAATACCATTACTGGATGCTGCCCTGATTCTGCTTAATGTAACTGCTGCCAGTCAGTGTCATAAGCCTACCATGCTGTGTTCTGGCCAAAATTTTATATGCACTTTTTATTGTTGCACCCATTGATCTCATGCCCCCTAATTACTCTTCTTTCATTCTTTGACACTGATTGTGAATAATGTATATGAAAATTTGTGTCTTGTGGTCTTTCCAGCCTAGAATGAATAATGCGCAACTGGCATAAGAGCAGCATATACTGAAGAAATTGAATATAACATTTTCACAGTAATTCTTCTTTAATAAATTTGACGTTCAAAGGATGAAGAGCCATATGCATCTGTTAGGTGCACACCTTTCTACTCGTGTTCCCTACTGACAGTGCAAAATGACAGCCAGTTGGGTCAAGTTAGGAGCAGGTACAACTTCTGAATTGTTGAGTGCAGTGACCTAGATGCCCATTGTCTTTAAATGATCATTAGAAAACTGTAATCCTATGTCAAATTTGGGTCACAAGACTTGCTGTTGAGAGAGAGATTTTTTATTGTTTCCTCAGTCCTGCAGAAGCAGATTCCAAGATGATGTGTTAAATTAGTACATTACTACAAACAGTCACCAACAAATGCACAAACCATAAATAAGGTATAAATTAACCTTTTATCATAATTAAAACCCTAATTATGATAAAAGGTTAATTTATACCTTATTTATGGTTTGTGCATTGGTTGGTGACTGTTTGTAGTTTAAAAATGCACGGTGAAGTAAGACTAAAGCTAGTACATTACTATTTCTCGATCATTACTAATTCATTATTCCATCGTTTTATCATTTCATGCAGTATAATTTTTGCAATTACAACCCAAGATTAGTGATATTTAGGTAACATATAAAATGTTTCTGTGTATGATTTGTCTTGTACATAGTAAACAAGTAATAGCTGATATTATTGCTGAGTTATGGGTTTTCTACAGAATAAATGTAACTGTTTGTTGAGAAGTCAGAAGTGGCAGGAGTGAAGAAATTGCTGTTCATGAGTAATGAAGGATATCATCATATTAGGACAAAAAAGGACACATTGAGCCACTTTCCCACTGTGTAGCATCTACACAAAATAGTCAGGTATTAAAATAACCACAATAAAAGTATCATTTAAAATTTGTGCATGTATGCCTGAGTAAGGTCATTGTTACAGATCAGTTATGCATCTTTTTATGTAATTGTAATGGTGCTTCTAAAAGTTAAGATAAAAAAGGTAAAGTGTTCGCTATACATGTCACATGAAGGCATATGAGGGAGTCGAAGTACAGCTCCCACTGATTCATAGTCTCAGCTTTGTGATGGACTGAGTGGTCAGCCCCACATCCCAGTAGTCATACCCCTGTGAAAGAGCTCCTGGTATCCATTGAATGGGAGGTTGGATGGGCCCCGGAGCCAGTTGGAACATTTTGGCAAAGAGAAAAATTTCTTACCTGTGCTGGGATTTGAACACTGGATCATCCAGTCCATAGTCTAGTCACTATACTATTTTGTCCCAGATCTAATGGTGATTCTAATTTGTTTTAATGTATCATAATATGAAATTGCAATGATTAGATAAATCTTTAATAGCTTTTACTGTGTATTGATGCTTGCATCAACTGATGTGATTGAAACATGCCAGGCTCATGAAGTGAATAATCTGCATAAATGGTGTTTATGCTGTTATGGATTTTGAATAATCACTGCACACTGCAGTCCCATAGTGGCACCAGTGGAAGGAGAGCTGTTCTCAGTGACGAAGGACATCAGTTTCTGAGTCAACAGGGACCACACAGTATCTTTGCCTTTGTCCATCTGTACACCATTTGTGAGGAGCCCTAGTGATAAAGGTGTCAGACTGTCATACATTTTTATACGATTATTTTAAAAAAAATCTAGAGGGAATAGCATCTTTAGTACAACCCATTGGAGTCAGCAGCTGGATATGATGCCCTGTTCAAGTGATGATCATTATTTTAGTAAATTATACCCTTGTCCCACCTAACAAGAGCTGTTAATACAAGTTCACATTTCATGGCTGTTCACGTTCCATCTACAGTCTTAAGGTATAGCACCACATTGAAAGTGTAAAGATTGCTGACATTTTGAGACTTTGTCATATTTTTTTTAGCACTAAAGACAAAATATCAGCAATGTTTACCATTTTGATATTCTGCTGTGCAAGGATCCAGGACATCCCACAGCATGACACCCATGAGGAACCCTTAACATCAGAGTGACTTAGCAAGTTTCTACACTCTGTTATTGCACAGGAACTGCAAACAATGTGTGTGCGGAAGGTTAGTACCTTTTTATATGCTATAATGCGCTATATTCAATGTCTTAAGAGTCATCTTGAATCAACAGACTTACAGCATAATGCACTTGAAGAAAATCAAATATTATGACCAGAGATAATTGCTGATAGAAGGCATAGATAGGTTGTCTTGTGATCATAAATAACTTCACACTTCTACAGGAGTACAACTACAAATAATGCGAGTTTCATTTACTCTTTTTTATGCCTTTATTCACAAAACTTCTCTGATTCCTCACTCTGTTCATCTGAAGCACTGGTTGGGGAGCAGTCTGAGACGGGAATGACATTTCACCAGAATCCATTGTCAACTGGTTTAAGAAGTGCTGTGTAGGGAACAGTATGAATGGAATAGAAGATCATGACTAAAATGCTTCTGGGGATGAAAGCGATGGCAGTGACTAGTTAACTCGGTGATGTGTTTATGACTTTTTGCTAGTCATACTCTTAATGTTTGAACTCTAATGATTATTTAATTCCAGAATGTTAAGTGTGGAGACACAAAGTGACAAAAAACTTGGCTAATGTGAATATAAGGATTTCCCTGAAAATTGTGAAGGTGATCTTATATTCAGGTAAATACAGTAATTGATACTATTTGTTGACAGGTCTGGAGAGGCATTACTTTCCTTGCCAACAGCAGCTGCCATAATGCCAGAGCAAAGAAGCAGCACTTTGGATGCTACTGTAGTTCACATTTCTGAACAGTCCAGCTTCCTTGTAGAGTCCTTGGATACAGCACTGTGTTGAAATAGTAAAAATTACTGACATTTTTGAGGAACTTGTTGCCACATTCTTTTAGCACTGAACACTGAATGTCAGTCATGATTACTGTTTTGACATAACCCAGCTGTCCAAACCCACTATTAACTGACCCATTCGAGGTCCTAATATCAAAGTAATATACTGTAATTCACATTCTTCATTTACACATTTGTGTTTGCTGTATGTGGAATCCACAGCACATCAAATTGACATAAGCTAGATGGCAGGAGGCCAGATGATGTCATTGTTAATGTTGGTGCATCTCGGAATTCGTGTTGCACAGATATTGCAATATCTTGCGGATCCCTGTAACTGTTGTCTAGGGTACCTTTCTGTCACACTATTAATGAAAAAGTGTGTTCAAGCCCTACCAGCTATCTGAACACTTTTTCACAAATTTGATGGCAGCTCAACTATGATAGTTGAGAATTCCAGTCTTCTGGGATATTGCGCTCCAGTGCTGAGTGTTTCCCCTTCCTTTTTCCTTCCTTTATTATTTATTTCCAGCCTCTTCATTATTCCCCCTTCCCAGGTAATTTGGTGTTTGTTTCAAACTGCCCACTTTGCTGCCTCCTTGCTCAACACTTAACCACACCACACCTGATTTAAGAACCATCCCCTTCAGAACCACTCTACCTGTTGTGCTGTTCCATGATTGGTCTGTTATTACTTTTCCTGCCAGCCAATCACTGTATATTTCACAGATCCACCAGTCCGAGCATTCTTCATGTAACTACTGACCCTTGAAGATGAGGCCACCAACAGTCTCTTTATCCCTAAAATGACGGCCCCCCCCACACACACACACATATGCGCGCAGTGCGATGACAAGTGCAAGTAAGTTATCAGATTCATATCACTCATGAGGTAAGTCATTTTGGTATTTGATACAGCAAGTGCACATATTTATCTTTTTTGTGTTCAAATATTACTACTCTCCCTTTGTTTCTTTAATACAGTATCTCCCATTCTTAATTTCTTTTGTTTGTTAATTGTTCCTCCTTTCTCTACCACCTCACTTTACATCATGAATTTTTCATTTTTCACACCTTTTCAGTCATTCCAATTTCTGTGTTTATCCCTCCTGCATACATTTCATTCATCTCTCCTCTTCAGTCCTTAGCCTGTACTAATCTATTTCCTAACTCTGTTTAACTTGTTTTCCTATGCATTTGCTATCTTTTATATATCGCTCACTGTCTTCCATTCCCACTTGTCCTCTACGTTTCCTGTTCTCTGCTTCATCTCATTTTAAGGCTTTTTCCATTACATTATTCAGGGATTTCTCTCTTTATCTCTTCACTCATTCAATTACCTGCCTTCTTTCTTACTGTCTGATTATGAAGGGGAGGGGGAGTTGTCTTATATTTGAACAAGATTGGTATGTTGTAAACATAGAAAAAATTAAATAAAGCACACAAACAAGTGGTGTTCAATTTTACTTTTCTCACCTTGCCATAATTCCCATCTTCCACTATATCTTCATTTCACCCCTATTTTCCTCCTTAATTTCTTCTATGTTGTCCTCCAACTTTCTTATTTCGATTTCAACTTTTATTTTCTTTTCCATCTCCTGTCTCTCTGTTTGTTTTCCCTTTCTGTCTTGTGTAACACTCCTCTTTTGCTTATCTTTCTTGCACTGAACTTCTTTCCACATTCAAGTTTCTTGATCCTTGTCCTTTGCCTCTTTATTTCACACACACTCTTCTCTGCTTGATAGATCTGCTCTTCCTTTCTCATTCACTCCTTCCACTGTGCTTAATATACTTCTGTATCTTTTGTAATTTACATATCTTCCTTTGTTGTCATTTCTTTCCCTTCATTCTTTCATTCCTGATTTCATTTACTCCTATTATCTCCCCTTACTCTGTGCCAAATTTCTTGCCTTTCCTTATTTCAGCACATAATGCATCTTGTGTGTACCAGGTAAGTTAGTTTGCCTTTTTTTGTTTTGTATTTTTCGATCCCAAATTTTGGACATGGTTTGGCTGAAAATTCTAACCCCTAATTGTAAGAATTTTGGTGCCTGCTAGTGCTATCTGTGGATTTCAGGCACAAAAATGTAAGGGCCAAGAGTGAACGCCATCTATTAAGAACACTTTGAACTAAGACAAAATTTAGAGTGATAAAAAGTGGATGCCTGCGCCATCTATTGACAACATTTGGTACTAAGCAGTAGCAAAAGTGGATGCCCACGCCATCTATTGACAATTTCTAGTACTATGGCTTTCGACTAAAATTTATACTTCCACCCTCAGGGAAAATTTCAAATATTTCGACTACAAATTATTTTCCATCTTCAGGGATTTTTTCGAATTTAAGTTTTTGAAATCGGAAAAATTTGTTGGGACATTTGAATTTTTCCCTGAAGATGGAAGCAAAAATTTTAGTCGAAAGCCATAGTATTAGAAATTGTCAATAGATGGCGCGGGCATCCACTTTTGCTACTGCTTAGTACCAAATGTCGATAGATAGCGCAGGCATCCACTTTTTATCATCCTAAATTTTATCTTAGTTCAAAGTGTTCTTAATAGATGGCGTTCACTCTTGGCCCTTACATTTTTGTGCCTGAAATCCGCAGATAGCACTAGCAGGCACCAAAATCCTTACAATTAGGGGTTAGAATTTTCAGCCAAACCATGTCCAAAATGTGGGTGGGGGAAAACAGGCAAACTTACCTGGTACACAGAAGATGGGGTGTGTGCTGAAATTAACTGGAAAGTGGGAAACGCAAGGAACTTGGCACAGGGTAACGGAAGATAATTAAGATCAGAATTAAGGAAATAATAAAAGAATAACAAAATTGCAGAGGAGAAAAGAAAGGGCACAGAGAATTAAGGACAGATGAATGAGACCTGACAGAAAAGTGGATGGTGAAGGAAGAGGAAGAATTCAAAACATGGAAGTAAATGAAATCAGGAATGAAAAAATGTAGGAAAAGAATAAAGAGAAAGGAAGATACATTGATGACCAAAGATGATCAAGAAGCTTATTACGAATTGTGGAAGCTGCAAATAGGAAAATTATGGAAGGAAGAGATGGATAAAAAGTGGAAGATTCATTATGGGAAAAGTAAAGGAGAGGAGAATGCATGAAGCATAGACAAGGGGAAAGACCAAGAAAAATGAATAGGGAGAGAAAGAAGATGAGGGAAGGATATATTATGTGTTTTCATAATTCTGGAAGTAGGTTCAAAAGCAATACAATCCACTCTTACCTAAATCAACACTGCACATTTGTAACAGCACAGTAAGTCAGACGTGAAAGGAAATCAAAACACATTTTTTAAACATTTATTCTGTACCATGTATTACATTTACCATTTTATGTCAATAAATTCAAAATTAAACTGTCACATATGTGAACTGTGTGAAACAGGACACAAATGGCAGAAGGAATTACGGGAAAGGTGGATGGATAAGAACAACAAATAAGTCTGGATGGATGCAACAGTAATGTAAGAAATTAAAGAGTCATACAGAAACAATAAACATGTGATCTTTTGTGCAGTTGTTGTATGTGTAACATTAAGTATGTGATCAGAATGTTAAACAGAGGGGGATAAGACAAAGGAACAAACAGAAAAAGTTAGCAGGATGGGTAAAATAAAAATTTACGGAGCAACAACAGAGGATGAAAGTGTAAGGAAAGACAGAACAAAAATCCTTGGAAATAAATGTGATGACGACACACGGTAGGAATAAATGAAACAAGATGGTCAATGTATGTTTAACATCACATTCTGGCATGAAGGTAATAAAGGAACAGCCGATCACAACTCAGATTTACAGTTACTTAATACCAAATATATAACATGTTTCAGCCTTACAAGGCCATCATCAGGTAGCAATAATTATAACAATATTTTGAGAAAATTATGTGACCATAGAATTCACAGTAAGAATGAGATGGAAGACTAAAGTGTTTAAAAAAGTTCCCAATGTGAATTTATGCCAAAATATACAGCTCTGCATTAAAATATGTAATCTATTATATTGATATTAAAACTGGTACTCCTTATGCAAGCTTTTAAACATAAAAGTTATTTCATTTTCCATTGATGATCTGGGTAGTGTCTGGATTATATAACTGTTGTGGAAATTAAAGATTAGAAAATTAAAACCAATCGATTATAACAACATGTTATTACATGCCAAAATGCAGAATGTAAAGAATCCTTACATCCAGAGATTCCTGGATTGTGAGGTTTTCTGCTTATATCAGTATAAATATATATTTTTTTATGAATACCAGAATCTGTAATTAAAAAATAACCTAAAATTAGATACTCTGAGTAATTAATACACAATTTTGTTGCATGTTATATATTATGGTAATGTATCACAAATTGAATGTTTCCAGATAGTGTGTACAGATAATAGAGTATGTCCGCATATGCAAGCTAGCAGAGTACTGAGCGTATTAAGTCTGGGGGCGGTCATTGGTTCCTATGTTACCTTCTTTGTTAAGTTTCACAAAGGGATGTGTAGACTACAGTTTATATGGTGGCATGTTTGGATCTTTGCTCTCCTTAAGGCATGTATCAGTCAAGCTATTTTGCTTCAATAACATCTGCACCAAATTTTAGACGAATATTAAAAAGTGTTGCCACACAGATCACAAGAACACTCAACAATGCCAAATTTGAGGTTCTCACAGTGGTGTTGCTGAAGATTCAAGTCTTCTGGAATGTGACGCTATGTTTTGGGTGAGTAGCTCCCAATGTTACAGAAGATTGTAATGCATTCATCTTTAGGGTCAAGAAGCCCAAGAATTCACCCCGAAGGTGAAGGCACCATATACTTTTTAACCGAGTGAATATCTGCAAAGTTGAACACCAATACGTGGGCAGTCACAGAAAGTGACGCCAGATCTGTCTTGAACATGATATCCGATGAGGTATTCCCTGCCCTCTGAGACACCTAAGAAACTGTCAATACTATGAGGGTCAGTCAGTTACAATGCATGTGTTTTGGATTTTTTATTTTCATCTCTAGTGAGAACAGTTCAAATTTAATTGTACTGCCATCCTACTACATTTCCACACACTCCACATCACAAAACTTGGCATTTAGCATATCATGGGATGAACTTTTCTGCTTCCTGCTCACAGCTGCCTGAGTCTTGTTGTTACCAGCCATTATGGCACAACAGTTTCCACATAGCAAATATTTTTAAATTCGTGGCTGCCGAGACTGCTTCAGCACTGGAAAGAGATGCCAATGGCATGGCACAGATTCACCTGATATAATCACAATCTGTGTGTGTTCTCTAGCTATGATACTATATAAATGACATGAATTTATTTTCTCAATGATCCTTCTACATTCACCATCCCCGAGACTGGTGTACACCTCAAACCGCACGTACAAGGTACAGCTTTTCGGATCAAACAGACAGCTCCATGGTAATGGTGTGAAGAAATATGTTGTGTTACTTACCTTTTGTACAGACTCTTCATAGGCACGGGAACATAAAAATATAAAAGGAGGTATAAAAATATCAGGAAGTTGGAGTGGAATATTATTCTTGACTGGGTCATCGAGAGGTTATCAATGTCGAGGTGACGTACCGTCACAGACATGAAGTCCGACGCTGTGCTAATGGTCTCCACCTTCATACGGTTTCTACAAGGTAGGACGGTTTATTTTTTAATTTACCTAAGGTTCATAGTGGTTTTGGTCTGTGAAGTGTTAGATTTTGGTAAATTAATAGAAAATGTTATTAGGTAACCTTGCTCCTTATTTTAAATAATGTATTCTTATATAATATACTTGTTTGATATTTAAGTGTATTACGGATGCTCTCTATCTCTCTAAGGGACCTATGCCTTCGAGCCTGAAGAAGGGTTGTCTGTAGGGTCTATCTCTCGCAGCCCCTGCAGTATTATTTTATATACGAGAGATGGTGGCACGCTACCGATCAGGTCTCTGGACGAGTTTGAGCGCCTGGTTCTTACCCTTATAGTGTCACAAGGTCCGACGTTCAAGAACTAGCCCGGAAGCTGGAGGGTCGGACTGTTGCAGCACAACAACATTGTCCCTCTTTGGTTCCAAAGTCAGTGATACTGGTGAGGCTACCTGATTCCTAACCTCTGGGACATGCCCCTCAGGGATGGAAATGATGATGGAAGAAGCATTAAGCATACTTTTAGGTGAAAAATCAGTTTTGCCTAAATAACTACACACGGTGGGCTTCATGCAGAGACAACTGGCAAATGCCACACAGCTTACGCAACCTGCCACCTGTGAACTGTACACCAAAACAAAACAGTTAGGATTTAGACAGCCAAATTCAGTTCCTGTGCTCCAAACATGTAGGAACCTATATTGAGAAATTTGTTATGTTACATGGTAATGTAATTTGAAATTTTTTATTCCTTTCTGACTAATAATTATTATTTTTTGTTTGCTTAAAAGTAATGTAAATATTTCATACCTGTATATGTTACATGGCTGTAGAAAAATGTTTCCTTCCTTTGCTGTACTCTGCAATTCTAATATAATGCAGTCGACGTAAATGTAAGGAATGAACCCGTGTAAATGAATGAAAAGTTACTAATAGTTTCTTCATTTTAAACCCCTCAAAACCATGATAAGTAATTGCTGAGTAGCATGGGGGGTTAGGAAAATTAATAAAAGACCAGGTGCGGGGGGATGGGGCACACGAAAATGGAAGAGGTTAAGAATCACTGCTGCAGACAACATGCATGTGGGGCGCCTTCTGTGGTGGACCTTGCTGCATCTGAATCAGATAACATCTAGTTGGTACAGCAGTTCTTCAGTAATCTCTTGAGGACTGTCAACAAACAGCAATAGCAAGTACAGAAGCACTCTAATGAATCAATAATGTTAAATATAGGACCACTGTAAAGTTGGCAACAAATAGCCATGCAAACACAACCTTTTACTTTCAAAACACAATCACAGCTACATGTTTGGCTCAGATCAAGCCATCCTCAGGCTGTATACAGTCATATATTTAGAAAAATTGAATAATCGTCAAACTGAGATCTCAATTTTATGTGTACATTTTGTGCTCATATGTTGAGTTTTGATTAGTATTAGAATGGGCTTAATTTAACTAGGTATGCAGCTACTTGAATATTCATGATGCTTGATAAGCCATCATAATTAAACAATATCTTTATAATTAAGTCCATCTCAATATTAATTAACATTTGCGCCCTCACTATTTGTGAGAGGTACAATTTTAAAAAGCTGTACTGCCATGAAGATAAAATTAGGCTTTGAATGCGACTATGGAGGTTCAAGTTACAAAAATTTCTGTTAACAGTGAAATATGTGGGTGCATTGGTGTTTATATTCTGGTAGAAACAGAAAGTGGCATCAACTGCTGTAAAGTACAACATCCTAGGAAGGAACAAAAAATCGGAGCTTACTGAAAACTTTTCTCAACAGTTCCTAACAGTCGACGAATGTTTCCATTCTAATCCCAGTAAATTACAATATTCACAATCAACTGTTCTACTGTACCAAATGTAACACAGATCAGTCCTGTGGGCACTGTAAACTTTATGTTGTTCTTTGTTTTCATGCTTTTAAACCCGTTCAGTATTCCTGTCTCGCACATGACGCTTTAGAGCAAACGAAGAGGAAACAAAAATAAATACAAAAACAATCAGTGGCAGTGTTTGAAGAGCTTCAGTCCTTTGCTGACAAGAACAAAAAACGGGCTTCCATGGAAGCTGTGTACCAGATGAAAACCAAATTGACAAATCTCTGTCACCATACAGCAGCCTTCTGTGATGTGTAAAATGAATTTACCTAATGAGCATTTACCTTATGAAGAAGCCTCACATATATTCTTTGGACTGAGGAAACCAAAGTAATGCTAAAAAGGCTTCTTGTGTCTACAGATCACGACAGAATGTACAATTGCTGAGTCAGTCAGTACAGGTAATGTCACAAAGGGGAAGGAAAGCCAAAGTTGACTGCTGGAGAAGTCAAAATACTTGGAAAGCACACTTGATTATCTGTTCCACAGACATGTGCAGATGTTGAACAACATTATTCGGTGGCAAGAACTACAAGAACATGATGAAGCACATGGAATTTATCAACAGGAAAACCGAATACAAGTCATCCAACTCTGTTATGGAGATGGTGTTGACTGTGATGATGATGCGTCTGCAATCATCGGTTCTACACAATCGCCAAGACATCACAATACCAATGCTCTCTGTTACCATTCCTCCAGCTGTGATGAAGCAACTGGAAGCAACAGTTAAGAGTAAGAAAAATATCAACAGCAACACTTTCTTTGCTAACCCAAGCTCTTGTGATGATGATGATGATGATATCAAAGTGCTGAATGACCACTGGGAGGAGAATGAACCAACAATGTGTAATGATAACAATCAGACATAAAGCTGTCACTGCATACAAAATAATGGTGATAGCAGGATAAATCTAAATGCAGTAACCAGGAAAATGAATGCATTAAAACTTCAAGAAGTCAGATCTTTACCGAAGCCAATAATAACATTCAACCATGTGTCCACTGTGAATGAAAGCAGCACATACACTGCATCTGAATCTGATAAGTTGAAGCAGATAAAGACAACTTTCAAACACATCAATATTTTGATCAAAAAGTTCCAGTTCCACTGGAAAACCTGAGATGATGGGCCCCCATATGAACTAGTGCACATACGATATCAGCATAAAGAAAACTAGACCTACTGTTATGTTAAACAATTTAAAGTTAAACTATACAGCTAAAACTAAATGTTTGGGAGTTTACATCAAGGAACTCTAAAATGGAGTACACATATTCAATTGTTAGAGAACAAACTGTGTAAGGTAGCTTTTATGATCACGTCTTTGAAGAAGATTATGAGTCCATACATAATGAGTAATATCTACTTCTCTAAGTTCCAGTCGCTGTTATGATTTGGAATATTATTCTGGGGTGGATTAGGAGGAATTATGAGTACAAAACTATTCAGACTACAAAAAAGGGTGATAAGATTTATGGTCAGAGTAAATTCTAGAACATCCTGTAAACAGTTATTTAAAGACAACATACTCACTCTGGCTTCACTGTACATATTGGAAGTGATATGTTATATAAAAAGATATTGTCAGTCTTTGGAACTGAACGCTGATGTCCATAAGTATGATACATGAAGGAAGATGGATATCCACGGTCAATCGTCAAGGACTGGCAAAAATAAAAAGAGGTAATAAATATGGGAACTAAATTGTATAATAAACTGCCTAGTTATATAAAGGGACTAGATAACTATAGGGCCTTTAAGAGGGAACTGAAATCATTTCTTTCTTTTTATGTCATGCATTTTACTCAGTGGATGAATTTATATCTATGTAATTGAATTGTTAGTTGTATAAATATATATATAGATATCTTGTAGTATGTCGGTCTGAGACTTTGTATAACTATTGTAATCATATTTAACCTTACGCTTCCGTGCGTGCCATATATGTCCCGGAAGGTATTTAAATCCCCCACTCTACTTTGCTGCCTACGCCCTGATTCAGGTAGGCAAAGTGTATATCTCCAATCTCCTCCACGTTAGAGGACATTTATGACCTGCTTCACGTTCCGACCACTTTATCCCAGGAAAGAACCCACGTAGTAACATTGAGAAGCCTTTATCGATCTGCTCTGGAAGCATAAGAAAGTTACGTAACTTGTTTTGCACTGCATTGGAGTGAGTTCATTTGCTTTCAGTCGACTGAAAACAACCGCTTGGTGAAAGCGCGATTCACTTGTACGATGGTTTTATATCATATGGCTGAGCTAGACATAGGCGTAGTGATTCACACAAGTTTCCTACTGTGTAGTTGGCTTTAGTGAGAAAAATAAACAATCTATCTCGATACCGTCAAGTGGAAAGTGCGGTTCACACAGAGACTTGTAGTTCAAATGCTACAGCTCAATGTGTATGGTTCATGCATCTGAAATTTTTCTAATGTGTAGTTAGCTCCAGAGAAAATGAAAGCAAGCAAACTGGACTAGTCTTAGTCATAAAAGAGCCTTGTGTGTTTATATCGAAGGCAGATAGAGTTCTATTTCATTACGAAGAAATATTACGTCAACCTTCCTGACAGAAGAATTTCGTGTGCAAAAATGTACTATAACTGTACTGTCATTATTCTAATAAAAACGCCAAACAAATCCTTTTATATTATTTTTAAGCGCTATTTGTCTGACAATTGAAACGTTCAATTATTTCTTGAATGCGAGAATTTCTCTTTGTCTTCTGATGTTTCATTTTAGGTTCAAAAATAGGTTTAGTATGTCTGTGATGTTGGAGACTGTTTCAGGATATACTTCTGTTTTGCTGTAAGTGGTGTGGAATACTCCTGCAATCAGAGACGCCATAAAACCTTCCAATGTTTAGACTGCTAGCAGAGGCTAGTGTTACGTTTGTGCATACCTCAGATAAATAAACTGTGTTCATTGAGTAGGAGAGACGAGATATCAGTAAGGATACAAGCTGACATTTTATAAAGCGCTTGCTAAACGCCTGTTTCATAACAGAGATGTCTCGAAGAGCCCCAAATATGACGACATGAACTGTAAATTCATACAAATACGGAACATTATTGTGTGTATTTAGGCAGTAAGGATACAAGCTGACTTTATACAGCGCTCTGCTAAAGGCCTGCTTCATAACAGAAATGTCGCGAACAGCCCCAAATATGACGACATAAACTGCAAATTCACAAGAATATGGAACTTTATTGTGTGTATTTAGGCAGTAAGGATACATGCTGACTTTATAAACTGCTCTGGTAAAAGCCTGTTTCTTAACAGAAATATCTCGAACAGCCCCAAATATGACGACATACACTGCAAATTCACAAGAATATGGAACTTTATTGTGTGTATATAGGGAGCAAGGAAACAAGCTGAATTTATAAAGCGCTCTGCTAAAAGCCTGCTTCATTTTCTACAAAATGGAAGCAATTCCATTATTTTATCTCTTCTAGATCAAATAATATTAATTTTTTTTAACGAAATACGCAAAAATTTAAAGGGCCAACGCGGGGACCGCAGACCTGCTACGCAGGGCTTGTGCAGTAAAGTAGGCCTCTTATCTCGATTTAAAGGGCAACTCGAGAAAATAACTCCGTAAGCTAAAGGTTAATGTTGACAAGTCTATAGTCACAAGTATGACAAAAACTAGACGGAAATATACTAAACTAAAGTATAATGTTCACAGGTTTTGTTACTAATGGCATGTGAAACAGGCTATATACACAAACATATATATATAAATAATGCAATTAATAGCAACATTTGGGTGAAGCAACTACAGTGTCCACCAAATGAATTCAATGTCTGCAAGCGATATAGTGTCATTAAATGACCTACATTACATCAGTGCACATTTAAACTTTTATAGTAGTTTTTTTTCTTAATCCTTTTGTATCATTCTATTAACAAAATCGAATAGTAATTATTAGAGGCACTTATAATGCCCTAAAAATGAAATACAGAACCCGGTTCTAAAGACATCGGTTTAACCAACACCTCGTCTGTAGCGTCAGATATTGTGTGATACCTATTAATTTCTCATTGCTAACCATAACATTATACTCCTTGGTGATAACAACAATCGTTTACAATGACACAAAATACTCAGTTCCTTTCATGATGTTATAACCGTGTTTGACTGTAATTTGTAAGATCTAATGTTATTTTTATAGCCAATAATAATCATGACTTTTTTTTTAAGAATTTCCATATGACAACAATATGATGCATCGCAGAATGTTTGGGGTTTAAATCACTATGGTTGATTATCTGTGTCAGTAATGGGAGAAGTACATGGCCTTCATGGTGATTATGTCAAGCAGGGGACAGGTGCACATAATTTCTATTGATTTCTCCTGTCTGTATCCCATAGAGCAAATTTCTGAAGTATCCCTTGCACAGGGAGTAAGCAGCCAGACTAAGATGTATCAGTATTTTATTATAAAAAATAATATTTTACTGTCAATATAATTAACCATGACACTGTGTACAATAAAAAAGGTAAAGCAATCCCATTGCAGGCCTGGACAAGCCTTTAGGGTCCTGGAGGTTGAGGCTCCCAGATTTCTAGACAGTCGGCACATGAAGGTGGTAAGGTTGTCAGCCCTACGCACCGGCCACCTTTACCCCCCAGGAAATATTCCTGGTACTCATTTCTGTTAGAGGCTGAGTCGAGCCCAGGGCCATAGTGCAACCGGGAGGATTATGTCAATGAGAAATTCCAATGACACCATCTGGAATCGAACCCGCAACCTTCCAGCTTGTAGTATTTTATTATAAAAAATAATATTTTACTGTCAATATAATTAACCTTAACACTGTGTACAGTAGAGTCATGTTTTACAGGCTAGTGAGGTTCCTGACTTTGCAGACATACCCAAAATAGCACATGATCAGAACAGCCCCTTACACCCTCCTATTCCCCTATTCAACTGTAAGTACATGAGTATGTATTATATAGTTTATTTTTATGAGGAAAATATCATGAAACAGCAAATACAATACTGTGCAGTATACATGTCAAATAGAATTTCATAATAATAAAATGCAGGGTCTGGTTACTCACTATCTCAAGAATTTTATGCTGCTGGTTCTTTCCATTTTCTTTTACAGAACACGGTTATCAGTCAAGTCCGCCCTTTACATTTTAACACACTGTACATTTTTTGATACGGGCATAAACTCTCTCTGAATGCCCAATTCATTTTCATTAGCTTTTTTTTTAAGCCAACAGCATATGCACAAATGCGCAGAAAAATATTTCCCATAAAACACAACACTATGGTATGTAGAAATAAAAACGAAGAACACTTACCTTGCTGAACTGGCCCACGACATGCTTGATAACAGTGCAAGGTGCATCATATCGAAGGGTTTCCAATGCTGCAAGGTGCATGCTCTTTTGCAGGACTAGCTTCAGGGTCAATTTCCATTTCTGCTTCATGTGTTCAGAACTTCCTGTTTCTGTACCAAACTGTAATAAAGGATCCATCCACACATATCTTGATGTATGTAAATGGTAAAATCTACAAGATCCCAAGAACCACGCCACGAAGACTTAATGGATCTTCTTCTTATGGCGTTATAACCCTGTGTGGGTCTTAGCCTGTTCGATGAATTTTTTCCATTCTGTCCAGTCATTCACAATTCTTCTCCAGCCTCTCACTCCCATCGTCCTCATATCCTCTTCTACATCGTCTATCCATCGTTTCAGTGGTCTCCCTCTCATCCTCCTTCCCATCGGTTTCCATTCCATCACTCTTCTAGTTACCCTATTTCCTTCCATTCTTGCAACATGTCCGAGCCAGGCTAACCCTCTGCTTTTTATTAGCCTCACAATATCTGCTCCCTGTATAAGATAATCTAGTTCATGAAGACATAATGGATATAAGATGAAAACTCTGTATGTTCTTAATCTGATATCAGATGAAGTCAGGCAGAGCTCATCCTTTATCACTGGGCTCATCCAGTACTTCACTAAACTAACTTACAGGCATACAAACGATTGGACCAACTATCAGTTCCATGCTACAGTTCTTCTTGAGTAACTGAGTCATAAGTTGTTTAGAAGTTTCCAGTTCTTCTGGAATCTGAAGGTCTATTATCATGTTCACCAAACCCAATCATGAGCCTCTCATCTACAGTAAGTTCAATCAAGTTAACATTTTGATAACCTCAGCCTCCTATTCAGTGGGTATCAGGAGCTCTTAATTGAGGGATAAAGCAGCCAATGGGGTTAAGCTGACTGCTCACATCCATTTAGTGCCAATATTAAGAATGTATTCAGTCATGACTCCACTCCGCCATATACCTTCATGGTGTAGTGCTTAAGCACAGGGGCAACATTAGCTTTTTGTTTCTCAATAAGCCATTTTATCATCCTAATAACCATGACTAGGCTTCCCCACTAAAATTTGGCCTTGAAAATTTGCAACCAACATTTTATATGCATTTACTTTATTCACTAATTGTCAGTGTGGGACAGTCATTGTAACATACCTGTAAGGATCTACAAAGAATATTTCCAATTCCAAGTATCTTGGCAAGTTGTGGTGTACGTTTCCAAATCTGGCCAAATGTCCATACAGTGGCAGCCAACACATGATCTTCTGGTTCATCAGCCAACACAATCCTCGCTCAATGACACTCTGAAATATACATTACAGTAATATAGTACTGCAGTTGTGTTTCTACTGAGAAACAGAATGCAATTGTTAAAAATAGACCACCAACATATACATACTTATATGACTATTTTGACAATAAAATGAAGTACATGATCATGTAACCTCTCAGTTATTGTGTTCTACTAGTAGGCCATAATCCTACGACTAGTGGCATTCGATGAACGGGTAAATCATAACATTAACATTTAATATGTGGCAGCATGACAACTTACTAAGTTTGAGTAAGAATGGGTTTAAATAAACTTCTACTGTGCTTTTGAAAGTTAAGCTTACCTCAAAGAATTGTCCTCGCAGTCACAATACTGTAGTTATTGAAAAAGTCACGCATCTCTAGAATTGCCTTTATCAAATCTGAACTAAAAAATAACCTTCCACATCTGAAGGATATACTTTCTTGTGTTTTTGGTACTTTCCCGCTTCTGTACTTGAGCGGTAGTGTTCATAAATTAAGCAAGACGTGCAGTTACTAAGTCGGTACCTTCAGCCTTTGCGGAGGTTGAGATGGCTATTGAAAAGTTAAAAAGGCACAAATCACCAGGTATTGATCAAATTCCAGCAGAACTGATTAATGCAGGAGGTAGGACAATTCGTTCTGAGATCCATAAACTTATTAATTCTATTTGGAATAAAGAGGAATTGCCTGGCCAGTGGAAGGAGTCAATCATTGTACCTATTTATATGAAGGGTGATAAAACAGATTGCAGTAATTATTGAGGCATATCACTTTTGTCAGTCACATACAAAATTCTATCCAACATCCTTCTGTCAAGATTAACTTCATATGCAGAGGAAATTATTGGGGAGCATCAGTGTGGATTTAGACGTAGCAGGTCGACTACTGATCACATATTCTGCATTCGTCAAATACTTGAGAAAAAATGGGAATACAATGAGGCAGTGCATCAGCTATTTATAGACTTCAAGAAAGCCTACGATTCAGTTAGGAGGGAGGTCTCGTATAATATTCTCAATGAGTTTGGTATCCCCATGAAACTAGTAAGGCTAGTAAAAATGTGTCTAAATGAAACGTATAGCAGAGTCCAGGCAGGTAAACATTTGTCTGACACACTTCCTATTAAGAATGGTTTGAAACAAGGAGATGCTTTATCGCCTTTGCTTTTCAACTTTCCTTTGGAATATGCCATTTGGAGGGTTCAGGCAAACCAGGAAGGCTTGAAATTAAATGGTACACATCAGCTTCTAGTTTATGCTGATGATGTTAATATACTGGATGGAAGTGTACATGCTATAAAGAAAAACACAGAAGCTTTAGTAGTCGCTAGTAAGGAGATTGGTCTAGAAGTAAATGCTGAGAAAACTAAGTACATGGTCATGTCTCGCAATCAGAATGCAGAACAAAATCACAACATAGGGCAAATCAAGTGGATGACAAAATTTTTAACCCGTTACACAATGGAAAAAAAACCAGTAATTAATATTGCTATGAAATAATCAGATAAAACATAACATACACGATAGGATTAGCCTCTATTTAATTCATATCTCCATAATTTAAATTCTCAGGATCTTTAATGTTGATCTCATATATAATAAACACAAAACTTATACAAAGAAGTACAAGTTGCGAACACTGTTTAGAAATTGGTATCATAATTCAAAATGATGTCAAGGTATAACATTAAAATTACGGCACGAAAGCATGGCTTCGGTAATATACGTGCTTGTGAAAAATGTGGGTTACCATGTTTCTGACCACTGCCTATGTGTTTAACTACTTTAAAAAACTTCCTTCTAGTGAATTCTTTTTATTCATTGAAGGATTTTTTTAACAGTAAATACTAATTTAAGCTACTGTAAATTACAATATATTTTAATTTAAGATGTAATCCATTGATGTACAATGCAGGAAAGACATAAACAGTTTTTAAGTTTTCAACAAATTTTATATATATATAGCGACTTCATTTTATTTGACTTGGTCTGTTTTACTAAAACATTTTTATGACAATAAACACTTTTATGATCTTTACGAATACTGTGACAATACTGCGATTTGAACCTTGATTAATAGTACTTGCGTTGTTGTACATTATGCCTTCTTATAAAATCTTGTACAGGTTGATGGTACCTTAATTAAAAGTTGAAACAGGTACCTGTTTTTAGGTTCCCTATATCAAATATATGCTGTGTCTGACGGATACTTATTAGTTCCTTAAATATTTAGTACAAGGTGATGTGTCACGTCAAGAAAATACATATACATCCACATGCACAAATATTATAATATACAAAATGGCCGCACAGACGCTCACCGTAGACTACTGCTGACACCAGAA
This sequence comes from Reticulitermes speratus, assembly GCA_021186555.1. Classification (NCBI taxonomy): domain Eukaryota; kingdom Metazoa; phylum Arthropoda; class Insecta; order Blattodea; family Rhinotermitidae; genus Reticulitermes; species Reticulitermes speratus. The sequence goes on along the minus strand of JAJKFL010000011.1, from coordinate 28,470,693 downwards.
ACACGATTGCTTCTTTGTTTGTATAAAATGCAGCCACTAACAGCAAAAAGCAATACCAAGCGACATATTACAAATAGCACGCAGTCAGCATTTCTCACAATTTACGCTTTATGTTGGTGTCCTTTGCCAGGCCGAGTACGTTTAGAAATAATCTCTTGGTAAGCACGGATAAGAACTATGAACTGCAATCGTACATGAGTTTCCACTGCGCGTTAACCCAGTTCACATGCATGTGTTGTAAAACACACTCGAAGACAAACCAACCAATGAGATCATTGCAAGTGGATGAACATACGTGACGTGATTATTTCCACGTTGGAAGTCACGCGAAGTGTTACGCGCTCTGTAAACATTTGCGCAGTATGTACCAGTTATTGCGGATTGGTTAATATTTCGTGCTCTACTGCGAATTCTAGATGAAACTACATTTGCATTTGTTGTAAATGTCAGAAACGAGTACTGCAGATTTAGTTTGGTTTTTTGTTCGCATTTTCACCGAAATTGTGGGGCGTATTAGCAGTGTTGACACGCTTGTTAGAAGTGTGCAATGTATGAGATTGCACGTCGTATGTTAGATGTTACCGTATCGTGTGTGATTACCACTGACGCGGGATATAATACGGCATGAAACCGTGGCTTCAGTAATACATGTATTTGTGAGAAGGGCGGTGGACAGCTTATTGGCTTATATAGCCCCACCAGCTGTACTTTCGTAACAAACATAAGGTCACCGGTTTTAACCGATCAGTACTATATACTGAAAAAAACCGAACAATGTCGGTGCCTACGGACATAAGTTTCATGGATTTTCTGTTGGAGAGAGAAGATAATATTCTCAGCTTGGATAAAGATTCAGTTAGTAAAAGTGATCAGAAAGATGTTGAAGGAATGGATGTAAGTTAACAGTATTTGTGGCACTCGAAAATTACCTTTAATGCTATTAATCAGAATTAAGAATCTTTTCTCTTTTGTTTCTGTAGGCAGAAAGTTGGCCAACAAATGCAGATGAGTTCTTGGATTCAATTCTAAAATTTGAAAACCACCCATTTGAAATATTGGAAGATGGTGAGCTTCTGTCTGCAGCATGTACAGTTGAAACAGGAGATGTATCGGCACCTGCCAGTAGTTGTTCAGACAGTGGGGTCTCTAGTGACCAACAATTGTCACCAGTGCTGGATGAGGTTGAAGAGGATGATAGAGGAGACTTCCTGTCCTCCTTGTCTAGTGGCAGTGAAAGTCCATTGGAGACATCCCATGTATACAGTGACCAGGAGAGCTCAGTACAAGAAGATGTTGAAATAGATCCTTCAGTTTTCAGTATTCTTGACACGAGTTGCTTTGGGGAGGTCAAAGTGGAGGACAACCAAGCCATCATTAGCATGAGTATGTTGTATATTTTTAAAAGAGGTATTTACTGGTAACTAGGATTAGTAGAGAAGTTGTACATATAATATATATCTTTTGCAGATGTGTTGCCTGCATCACAGCAGACTGAAACTGTAACACAAAACCTCCAAAACAGCCATCGTATGACGACCACCAGCACTCCCTTAAGGCAGTTGATCCGCTTGACGCCAGTGTCTGGCAATCCTCGGTCTATTCTGTTGCCAGTAAGTCTGAAGGATGTGAAAGACATCAGGACGATTAAAATTATCAATGCATCAAGGCAGAATGTCACAAGAAAGCAGCAGTCTGTAACAGGAATGCGTATTACAGCTGGTAACAAAGCAACTCTACAGACCAAGCCAGTTCTTGTCAAGAGTAGTAATGTGCAAGAAGACATCATTACCACCAGTTCTTCTAATGGAAGTGTGTCTGAAGAAATGGGTGATGATTCGGATTCACAATATCCAAGATTACAGTTAACACGTAAGATTGATTATCATAAATGTAATGGTTCTTCAGGTTATGGGAAATTGTAAGATTGTTCAGTACAATACAAAGTATATAACGTGGGTCTAAAGGAGCTTCAATTTTTGCACCTTTTAAATAGATTTCAGATATTGCATGTCTTGCATGTTTTGTAATCTCTCAAATGTGTAGATTCTTGCCCGAGAGAGCGTGTAAGTCACTCTTGAATTTGGGATTGTAAGACATCGAAATAGATTTCACTGCTGTCGTGTAAAGTGCCATTATGTGAATGATCAAAATATTTTATTCTGTTGTGACTCAAGCAGTATACTGACGTAACAAGAAATTGATGTTTTACACACCTCGTGTTATCTAAGTGTATATAGTTCATAAACGTGCTTTTCTATCAGTTACAGTGTTGCTGTCACTAAGTTCGTATATGTATTATAAATATAACATTGTATTTCTGAAATACTAGGTATACATAATCCCAGTCTTAGCATGTGATGTACCAGGCAGCAGCATACATCAATTATGTTGACAGGCAGTCCGAACTTGTGCAAATTGGTGACGGATGTTGATGTGTAGAAGGTGTGTATGTCTAACTTATGTAACTGATGTTGAAAATATTCCTTTACAGCTGAAGAAAAGAGACTTCTTCAAAAAGAAGGCGTTAGATTGCCATCACATTATCCCCTCACGAAACACGAAGAGCGTGAACTTAAAAGAATTAGAAGAAAAATTCGTAACAAGATATCGGCGCAGGATTCACGCAAGAGGAAGAAGGAATACATAGATGGCTTGGAAGAAAGGTAAAAATCTTATACATCTTTACTTATAATGCTACTATTGCTAAGTATGTACTTTATCTGCATCGTTTTGAGGTCATAAACTTGTATATACTGGGTCTTTCTGTTATTGCCTCACTGGCATGCATCTGTCAGAACATCCCATGACAGCTGCGGTGCTCAACACAATAAAAGAAACACTATATTAGGGTGAGAAGATTTAGTTGTGTTTATATGCACTGATATAGCTGATAAAAGTTTTTGCACATTTGTCACACTGTTAATTTACATTCTGAGAAATGCTGCTTTTTACAGAAATAGTGTATTTTCACAAGGTCTGTTGCTGTGAACCTAAAGTGGCATTAGAATCGCTCGTACGTTACAGTTTTGCACGTATTGCAATAGCATAGTGTTCATACAAAGTATAATGAAATGGAAATGGGGCGGGGATGACACTGACAGCATAGGGTTCTGTCTACAGTAGTAAGTGTTGCGCAACATAATGGATGATGCAACAAGACTAGGCGTTTACAGCCTTAAACTGCATGACTATATTATAAATAAACATATAAGTGTCAGTAGAGTTTATATAAGGAAAAATTTAGCTCATTCCTTGTCATTGAGGTGAAATGGGGGAATTATGTATCCCCATTTTTTAAATTTAATTCTGTTCTTGCAATGTGCCAGTAAGAATGGTTGAGTAAATAAGGAGGGTCTGGTACTGAATGGCCTGCATCATGCACCTTGTAACTTGTTGGGGGAAATTGTGTACAGGATGACCCTTTGTGCAGAGGTAATTGAAATGGTCTGATGTGTGTGAAAGGAATGTTGACTGGTACATCAGCGGAACTGTATTATCACCTTTATGTGATTACAGCGACTAGGGGATGCCGTGTTGAGGTGGAGTAAAGCCTGTGTAACCTTTTGCAGTTGAACAATATGCAATATAGTGCTTGTTTCTGTCTGTTTTGGTTATCATGTAATAACATTTTAAAAATAGGAACAGGATTTCAATCAGCAAGTCATACTATAAATGTAGTAAATAGAATGTTTCAAAATTAAATATATGGGAACAACACTAAGAAGAAGAAAGGTGGCATTTCCTGACCCAGTTTCTCACATGCATCAGTATGGGGGCTGGAGGTGCATAAAATCTTCTTTGGGAAATTATTATGGTGTTTTACTTTTCCACCACCCACTTTGGGGGGGCACGCGGTGGTTCAGTTGGTTGAGGCACTGTGCTACAAGCCGGAAGGTTGCGGGTTCGATTCCCAATGGTGTCATTGGAATTTTTCGTTGACATAATCCTTTCGGTCGCACTATGGCCCTGGGGTCGACTCCGCCTCTAGCAGAAATGAGTGCCAGGAATATTTCCTGGGGGGTAAAGGCGGCCGGTGTGTAGGGCGGACAACCTTACCAGCATCATGTGCCAATTGTCTAGAAATCTGGGAACCTCAACCTCCTGGAACCGTAAAGGCCAGTCCAGGCCTGTAATGGGATTGTTTTACCTCCCACTTTGTCTGTGGTTATCCATCACTACATAATTTAGTGGTTTTATGTTATAGGGTAAAAACAATGTACTGAGGAAAATATACATCTAGTGAAACGTATCAAAGCTCTGCAGACACAAAATCAAACTCTAGCAACCCAGCTGAAGAAACTGCAGTCTGTGTTGGCCCGAGGAACAGCAAAAACAGCACAACCAGCTACTTGCCTCATGGTGCTTCTGCTTTCAATGGCCCTTGTAATGGCTCCAAACTTACGGCTGAATCAGAGTTCACCCTCCAGCTCTGACACTCAGACGGATCAAGACATTTCACAACCAGAAAACAAAGTGGCACCTCTGGCAGGTTAGATGTTAAAGAATTATTCTTAACTGACTTGAGTTTTGCAAACCTACCTGGCATACATGGCCAGTTTTATGAATGATGCATTTGTTGGGCTGCAGAACTGTTTTCAGACATTGTTGTCCATCTGAAAGCAGGACATAGAAGTTTTATTTAAGTATTGGAGTAATGCATTGATGTATGTTGTTTAGCAGTTGGACCACTAATGCTACTTGTTATATGCAAGTCTTGACTGAACTGTACTAGAATTTGCATTTTATAAAAAAAATTTGCACTCCTTCAGTTGGAAAATTTTATATAATTGATATTAACCATATGCTCTTCTAGGATATTGTGAAAGTAAAAGGGCCCTGCCCCTTCTAATGTAGTAAAATCTCATGTAAAGTTGTAAAGGATATCCCCCCCATAGATCAAATGTAAATATCATGCACTAACATTTACTGGTTATATGTTGCACTGTTATAATGGTGCATGTGCATGGTTCAGCATGCAGAGCATGGCATCTTGGCAATAGTAACACTGCTACCCCGAAGGTAATATATAACCACCAGTAGTTGTTTGGGATTTAAAATTCCCCATTCCTGGATAACAAAAAGGTGTGACGTTAATGTAAGATCGATATCTTAGATATACAAGAACATTGATACTATCCCCCCTCCAGAGATGTCATATCTCAGAAGAACATAGTCGTTATAGTTGTTGCTGTGAGTACTTCATATCTCACATATAACATCGTTCATGAGGATGTTTTTGTAACACGTCGCCTTATTCTTCACAGGCCGTTCAAGAAACCTGTTGGAATTCCCAAAGACTGGGCTCTCTGAAGATGGCTGCATGAACAGCGCAGAGCAGGATGATGAAGCCAAATTCATCGCTGATATGGCTGAACTTCTGCAGTTTAATAATCCTGTAATGGGAGACCATGATTATGAAGTTCCACCCTTAAAACGTTCCCGCACAGATGAAAGACCAGAAGATACCAAACCTTCACTGCTCTCTGCAGGGAAAGATTATATTGTACCACCACCAGATGAAATCTGGCCACCACCAGCACCTGGTGATAGTCATATCAGCAACATGATTGAGAAGGCACTGGGAGAGGAGATGAAGGTCAACATTTCAGATGCTGGTGGGATGAGAACAGTGGTGCTTCAGGTACCTAAAGAACAGTAAATTTGTGCATACAAAATTACATTTGTTACCAACTTAAAAAATATTCTCATTGAATTTTGGTGCTTTTAGTTGTTGCAGTTTGCAGAGTAAGGTTTTCATTCATGTTTCATGTAACACTGTGGATGCCATGTGCGTTGAGCATTAACCCTTCGGTGCCAGAATTAAATGCCCAGCGTGATCTGCAGCAAACCAAAATTGAAATAGGGACTGCATAAGAGCAGTCATAATTATGTAATGTTTGGTGCCAAAGGGTTAATAAAGTATATCACATTGGAGCTGTCTTGCCCACTGTAGCAGAATGCTTAAGCCGTTTATGTAAGTTCACATTAGGGCAAATAAAGCAGCTGACACAATTCAGATGTCTAGATAGAGAATTTGTATTTATGTTCCTTATTTGGAATGTTGTAGAAGCGCAATTCTATGTACATTTTGTGTTCTGTGTGAGATTAAGTAGGGATTAGATGTTGCAGGATGTGGAATCAACTTATCTTTCAACCTAACCTTTAATGTATGGCTTTTTAATGCCAGATTTCTGCTTGCAGCAGAGGCACTATTCAATTTAAAATGCCCACTGTGGGACAGTGTTTTCCCTTTCAGACAGAAAGGGCACACATTTAATGGGGCAATGTCATGGTTGTCCTGTAAGGGTTAAAGTGAATGTAATTAAGTAAAACTGTTTCTTTGCTATGGGAATTCATATAAGCTTGTTTCATGAACTTTGTGTTTAAGTACTCTGTACTTAAAATAAGGACTTTGTGCTATGGAATACAGTTTAGCTTAAAAGGGAAAAGGCTGTAAGTTAAATGGGACTGGATCAGGCAGAATTTTTGTGATTCTGGTATAGAAAATAAAGGCAATGAGTGTAAAATATGGTACAGAGTGAAATTTGCCTCCACAATTGTGTGTATATATCCAGTTTTAAAGATGTATTTTTGTGTTGGTATGTACTGTGTGGTGCATATGTATTACATTACACAGGTCTTTTGTACTTCTAGTAACAGAGTTTTTCCTGCTGTATGATTTTGCTCCAGGTTAATTACATAAGGCAAGCAAAAAGCTTTTCATGTAATTACAGTTAAACTTCATTATGTAAGAGACATTTGCCCTGACATGGGTGTTTTGTAATGCTTTATGTATCCTTGTTTAATAAACATTAAGCTGAGAGTTATTTGTTTTTAACCCTTCATTTTTATATATCCAGACTGTAGCAATAAGGAGTTTGAAATTGATGCCCAATGAATTAATCAGAATTTTTGATTATTCATATTAACATTTTAGTTTTTATTTTATTTTATTTTATTTTTTTTTTTAATTTTGGAAACAGAATATTTTACATGGATATTCCTACGGGCTTTCTCACTATAAAAGCAGTTCTCACATTGCACACATGAGGCGGAAGAATTGATGACAGTCAATATGGCAACACTGGACTTAGGAAAACAGAACAAAAAAAGTGAACAATCATGTATCTAATTAAAGCATGACTAAAACAATGGACCCATCTTTCTTTACCAGTGATCTAGACCTAACTGAAGAGAAATACTCATATTGCCACAAAACTGATACTACATAAGAACACAATTTGCTCATTACATATATACAATGTTGTCTTAAATAATAAATTTGACACACTTCTGATGCCATCACAATACATTAAAAGAGCCATTCACTTCACTCTGTCTTGGCTCAGCATGGGTAAGGAACCATCTAGTGGTGTAATAAAACATCACATTTCACTTCATCACTAAAACAGTATATTTTGCAAATCATTATGTAAGACACATTAACACGTTTTTTAACATATTAATGTGACATAATGATTAACAATAAAAACATCTTGTCTTAGGTAGAGAGACCATATTAACAAAACTGGCTGAACATTGCTTTGGCATACCTAATATTTTAAGTTGTCCAAGACGTTTTTATCTATGACAAATCGGACATTCACAATTTTTTCTCCCTTTGGCAGCTGCAACAAGTCACATACTTGAGTCTTAAAAAAGCCAAAACAGGCAAGTCTCATCTATTGCAGACTTACAAGATGCACTAAAGTAAATTAACCACCTTGGCTGCCACAATTCTTGGAATATAAATCCCATTTTATTCATTGGGATGCCTATATACAAAGTTGGAAGCTAGATCAACTCCCACTAGAACAAATGTTATGTAATTTTTATCACAGTGATTTTTGTCCATTCACACAAAAAACTACAATGTACATGTTTTCATTTCTGACCACATATAACCAAATTTCATAAACACATCTAGAAAATAAAATTTGGATAAAGATGGCAAACAAATCTCCTCCTCATATGAAGGACAGAAATATACTGCCTGTCTCCATCGAATGTGAGACAATATTAAATGATTCGGAGCTGCCTGCTGTATTTCTTATGCAAACCCACGCAGTTTTGAACTTGCACGTATCTCACTTTCACAAAACATCCTTGCTGATTCCAGTAACAAAATTCTTCTGTTGAAAATCCTTCTACAAACACAAGTCTCTCTGAAATTAGTGCCATAAAGTTTATGCATACATTGACAATTTCATATTCCAGGGTAAACGTTTGAAGTTGAATAGTCTTATCAGCAGTTTCATAAACCACATTATTTTCATGTGTCTGACAGTGTTGCACCATGTTAAAATGGAACAATATGACATATTTAAACAGCACATAACACTATGAACACAATACACTATGCACAAAAAAAAATTGGTTGTACTTTTATTATAAAAATTCTACCTTGCAGCTCAAAATTTGCTGATTATTAAGTGTGGAGAAAGAAATGGATGATACAATCACACTACAGTGGCTATGCAAGATATGCAGATGTATATGAAACCAGTTTGTAAATGGGGGGGGAATGTGTGCTACAAATTCTGGCTGTGAGCAATGGTTACAATATGTAATGTACTCTAACAGGTCACACATGCAGTACTTCCACAGTTATCATTATGTCAGGAGTTGTTGCAAAACACGTTCTACATACCTAGTGAGGAGGAATACTTATTAAGTAACATCTGCATAAAACTCCCTGGAATGTGTAAACATGTTTTTATGTATCAGCTTATTCTTCTGAAATTCAACCTCATAAAATTAGTTCATCAATGATAACATTATGTTTGGGGTTAACGGTTATTCATAAATGACTATGCAACTACTTTTTTAGTGCTGATTCTTATACACAAAATTTAAGATGTTAAAAAGGGGACAGGCATAGGGGATGCAGTGCTGGCAAATAACTGTGAATTTCAAACCATGTGGGTTTGGCCTGAATTAAAGTTTAAGACATCACACCATTGGGCTATATTCTCTCTTCTAACAAAAATAAATGCTGAATATTTTGATGTGGTTGTTTGTTACAAAGAAAGATGTACTTCAAATTAAGTGAGAAACATATCACGGCTTACTTACAGTTGTGTGGATGAAAGGTGGAAGTTATTTTAAGTTTTTCAAAACACACTACTTCTTGTACAGCAGTACAAATGGAAAAATTGTATGGTACTAGTTACAGCTGGAAGTTAAGAAATGGACTAATAATGGGATTCTTTAATAAAATATGATAATACTCAACTTTGTTAATGCCAGACACTCTGGACTTCATACTTCTCAAAACTATTAAATTCAAACAAAACGAAATGACATGTATGGACTATGCTGTTCAACCAGACCTGTTGCTTTGCTTGCAGGCCAAAATTAATTTTTAACCCACTGGCTTCAAATTACCAGACCCTTCTGTTCACAGTACAGAAAATGCACACCCTTGAAACAGGTCCAAAACTGAACTCCATGTTCGTCTTGTGGACATAGTTTTTGAGAAATTCCTATACTTCTACCCTCTTCTTTTTTTTTTTTTTTTTTTTGGGGGGGGGGGGGGGGAGAGATAATTTTTTGTTTGTGGAAACTGATCATTTGGAGTATCAATTGCTGCTATTTTACTACTATGCCAATAGGCCAAGAATATTTCAAGTAACATTTACTGGACTGGACTGAATTTCTAAACTTTGCCACAGCACAAAAGAAAATGGCTGTCAGCATTTAAACTTACACCTACTGCCCACCATTTGCGACAACAATATTAAACACGTCTGACTTGGCTTATCAAGTGAAAAGTCCATAATTTTAAGTAATGTACCCTTCCTTAATTTTCTGAAGCTTGTCTTTAACAGCAATGGGAGACAGCAATATTTTTGTCTTGGACAGTTGTAATTTATTGCAAGATACATCATTAGTTATGCAGTAAAATTTTCTTTGATACTTCATACAGACTTTCTGGACTTTAATCCATAAAACTCTTGGCACAGTCAGTTCAAGTTCCTTCTTCACCTTCAAGTATTCTGTGTCACATACCACTCTCCTGTGCAATATGGAGAAGGGGCTCTATTTCTCAGAGATAAGAGCAATTCAAAGTGATGCTGACCACTCATCATCATTCGTTGCTGTGGTAAGGAACGGGTGTACCTCGAGCTCCACAGCCATTACGTGGTGTTACAAACGAAAACTACAGTGCATCAAATCGGAACACTGAAAAAATGTTACATTCACATACTTCAATGAAAAGTAATATCAACACACCTAAGTATACAAATGGCTTTGGTGATATTCTCAAGCAGAATGGGTAACATTTCAAAGTTAGGATGTCTATACATCTCCACCGTGGTCAGTATAGGTGACTTGCATTAGGAGGGTACACATTACCGTATGTATCTGAAATTTCTGAATTTCGTTACTTAAAAAGTGGCGGTCATCATAAAATCATGAACTAAAAACTACCTAAAAGATTTTGCATTTTTTACATTCTCTTAAATTTGAGGTTGTCCTTGTTTTGCGAAAATATGGTTGTGTGCTTGAGAACACAGTGAAGAGCAATGGCCTACCAATGATAAAAATGACAACATCTTCCAACAATCCAAATCCACGCAAATGTTTGATAAATGATTAAGCAGCCTGGGTAATAAATTCTGAAATAGAATAATGTATTTCAGACTCACTAATACAACCAAAATTTCTGTTAAGTGTTCCTTATCTACCACCCTTCTGCTTTATGGTGCCTGTAGTTCATGTAAGAATGGGTCCCAGCAGAAATTCCTACGTTAATTGACGCCGCAATGAATGGAAGGTGGTCGAATGGTTAGCTGTTGGATCCAGCCAGCTGGTTCAGTTGCAAAGATGAGCATCACTCTGGGGAATTTTGGGTTGGTTGGTGTTAATGAATGGTGCTTCACAGGTGGTGAGACAGACCGTTAAAAGTCAAATGATCTTTTGAATTGTCCCAGTTTATTCTTCAGTACTGTTCACTACAAGCATGTAGTCACTTGTGCCGATCAGTTCAAATTTGCTACATGTAATTTATATGTTTATTTGTTACACTGTTTCTACAACTAGCAGAAGAATGTTGTCAGTTTGATTATCAGCACATTTCACACTGTAATCTGGTCACTTTCAAGTTCACGTGATTAACTACTAACTCCCTTGATAAAATAATCACCAGTTCTTTCTTATGTACATATAAGCACTACTGATTCACGCCCATTAAATGGCTTTTAACTCTTTAAAGTGGCAATATAACCTTCTCAATTCCAAACTGGATACATGGTAATTCATCAGAATACACCACATGTGCACATCTTTTCCTGTGCCTAAACGGAGTCCCTGGTTAGGAAACCACACTAGCCTCACCCTGCAATAATTTTGTTTCTGTGAAAATTTCAAACCAAATTTAAAACACCAATTTATTTTTCTTATTTGGATTTGTCTGCCTTCCAAATGGCCAATCTAACAGGGATTCAATAAATTTAAATCTCACAAGTTGGGCCAAGTCATTAACTCATCTTGTGGATTTAATGCTCACTAACCTTGTTGCAAGCAACGTTTTTGGGAGTTTGGGCTGAGTGGCAATTCCCATGTGACAAGTTATCACCACTTACATCTGTCAAACAGTGAAACTTTGACTTTGAATAGCCTGGAAACCAAGCTGCTCAAATAGCAATATAACTGTGAGAACTGTCACTTTGGTCCTTTTTAAGAGGTTGTTCTGCTGTTGAAAGAAGTTCATGTTTTGAACTAACTTTTTCCACGCCTCTCAGGAACAAATGTCTGGTTAACAATAATGAATGCTATAAAGACCATTCAATTAGAAATCATATTAGGGTAAAGCACAGGATTTGAATTGGGACTTGCCCTGCCAAATATATTGTTGCAATATGAAACAATGCTTAGACTGGAACATGAAGGTCAATGCTAAATTCACTAGAAGTGGTTCCTACTTCAGCAAGCTTTGTGTTCTTGTACCCATAGGAGGAGGGGATTTTGGGGTAAATGGCTAGTAATAAAACATAATAAATCACCTGAAACTAAAGGAAGAAATGAAGAACTACAGTACAAACACAGACAGACTAACTACTGATAATGGAAGATTTCAATTAAAATGTAATACACATATAGACATAAAATTGCCTGCAGCACAATTTCTGTGACACTGAGATGACTTGTAGCCCCCAGATCTACATAAATTAAAAGCATCAAACCAAATGAACCACTGAAGTCAATTACTTCTGTTACTGGACACAAAAGAGAGACAATTTGATATTTTACAATTACAGATTCATTGTACTCATATCTAAAAATATGTACTTCAGAAGACAGTCTTGCTATGACACCACACATGTTGATTCATACTACATGCTGCAGAAATATGACTGACCTCTGATGAGGTCAAAATAATGGAAAGTCTTTAATGCATTTGATATCAAAGACATTTTTACACCAGTAATTCAGACTGATTTGTGTGTGCAAGCTAAAAGATGAAATAAAAGTGACTGAAACAATGAACATATTCCAAACGTCAATTCTGAAACACACCATCTACACACTTAAAACAAGAATTTTATGTTGAACTGGCACAGTAAGACGTGTACAAACAGCAGAATCCCTGCTCTAGTCAAATATTTATACAGGCAGCAACAAATATGCAGTAAAGCTGAAACATACACAAATATGAAACAGTAACAACTTCCACTTTTTCTTTAGCAAGACATCAGAAAATTACCAGATCACTTACTGTAAATCAAAGAATTTTTGTCATTTGTTCCAGTGTTTATATGTCATTCAAATAAAGAATTTATAATATGCACACAGTGACTGAGTACTAGAAGATAATACTTTATTTCTTAGGAAACATTTCCATTACATTCAGATGTTCTCTTATTTTCAGTAGCCATATGGAACTAGGAACATCTTCAGAAATTAACAGACTTTAATAATGTTATCTGGCTAACCTGGATACTTAATAAACTGTCTGAATAAAATATTTAATGATCTGTAAAATACTAAGTACAAACTGTGAAACAAACAGCCCACTTGCAACAACTCCACATAAAGTGAAAACTTGGAAGGTCTGTTCAAGCTAACCACCAGTCACCATACAGAATTCACACAGTAAACTTTCTATCAGACAAAATATGGATCCATGAAAGAAACACTGAAGTAAATTCCAGAAACATGTGAATAATATGTAAGCTGAGTTGTAGTTTACAAAGATTATAATAATAAAATTTACATTCCAGATTCCTGCCAGTTTCACGTATCACGCATGGCCAAAGGAATATGCAAAACAGAAGTGAAAACTCTATAACGCTATTAGTTTCCAAGTAACACAGTACAGCATTTCATGACTTGACCTAGTTGAGGTGTGTATCCTCATATTAAGTTACTCAGTTCTTCTAAAGCTCCCAAATGAGATTATCATTGTAAACTGTCTTTATGATGACAGACTAAAGGACAGGTCTGAGCAGTTAAATCATTTTTCTGACAGCAAGGGCATAGATCTATATGAACAGACTGTGTGGACTGCAATGGAGCACATAACAGCTATAATTTCACCATGTCCAATGACTACAGCCACTCAGCTCATATCTCATGGCAAGTGGCATCAAGGAAAAGTGTTATACAATGTAAGCCACATTCGGTCAATAGTCTAGATATGAAATAAAATATTCTGCATTTCTGATATTTTATCCTTTCTCAATCATGAAAACACAGCAAGGTATAAGATAAAAATCACAGTTATCTGGTTATACTTATTTAGCCAATTTTTAAATATTCTGTATTACATTTTATAACTGATCCAAGTCAAACACTTAAATGATGTATGAAATGTCTTTCTGCAATCTCAATGCTAATCAGCATCTCAGATGGCTTTGTTTTGGATGGAATAAGAATGATGAAAAAAAAAACCACAACCCATTCCATCAAGAAACAATGGGACAGCAGATTAACAGTCTTCATTTCTGGATACCACAAATCATTTCAATAAAAAATTAATAAAACAGCACAGCATGGTACCTGAACAATTTTTCTGGCATCTCACTCTGCACATAAAATACTGATCATGGAAGGAGTGGGCTCATAAAGGATACACCAAATGGCTGCCACCAGCATTTCGCCACAAACAATGACACATAAATTAAGCTTCTCCTTGCGACTGGTTGAGTCCCCTGCTGCATTATACCTCCATTTCCATGGCATGTCCCGATACTTATAAGTGCTTCATGATATACTCCCCCTATCTACAAAGCCACATTCAGCATCATCTCCCACATTAAATATGAATGATCCAACTAGAGTTGATTACACAAGAATTCAGTCATTTCAGTTGTATCTACCAAACAATCACTCATCCTTCACACAATCACACACTCTATTGAATAATTCTGGTACTGAAGATCAGATTAATCCCAGAATCTGATATGACATCTGACAGAGTTCAATGGACTTCCAGCAAGTGAATCATTGTATGAATCCACATAAGAACCATCTTCTCACACATCTGGCTACATTATAATGTAACCCTGTGCACTCAGCCATTCTCGTGCCTTTTCTTCTGCACCACACATATATCAAATACATACATGCATACTGCACACACACGCACCACAACAGCATACAAGACTTAGTTATTATGTATAATATAATTAATAATTATACTATAGTAGTGCATCAGGTGAGGGAGGGAGGCTGGCATGATGGCGGCAGCTGTGGGTGTGCTCCCTGTCTCATCACGTGACGCTGGCGGGTGTAGGGTAGCGAGCAAACTCGCTGTTGCTAGGATTGTTGAGGACACTGTCCCTGGAATTGGAGTGGGACGTAGCCCGCAGCAATGTCACTGCCTCACGCTCTGGGCTGCACTGTACAACTGCTAGTCATTTCTGACGCCCTGACTTCTTCTTCTTACGTTTGAAGAAGCAACAGCATCTGCATAGAAATATCACAGATGTCTCATTTTATGCAGACCATGGCCTTGGTCCCAGGTCAACAATCAGGTCACTAACAAGGAGTGCTCATACTTTAAAGGGACACACTTCATTTACTCAACCATAAGGCAAGACTTTTAAGTTGTATTTTCATTAAAAAGTAGGTCAGCTTACATCTGCAAATTTTGAAAGTGTAAAGTGTTACACAGTGTACAATGATTCCTAAAAAAATACAGATCTTCAAAACTATGACATATACTGAAATGTACCAACAAAATAAAATTGCAATAAACTGTTACCATTACTACAATAGTTGCATGAAATTTATCAAGTTATATATTTATGGGGCCAACACTGCTTTTGAAATACACATCTTAGTGATGCACAACAATAAGAAGAAGAAGAGGAGGAGGAGGAGGAAGAAAAATAGGAGGAAGAAGGAGGAGGAGGTATGAAACCACACACACAGCACTTTGATACCGTGCACAGAGACATAATATATATGTACTCATACAAATGTTCTTGGGAAATATTGTTAATATTGATATGTGAGATTCAGGACATCATGACTACCAAATCTCACTAGTAAGATTATAGATGTACACAGATTCTCTGTGCTGAATAGGAAACAATTTATGATCTGCTTTGCTATTACTTATACATTTGCACATATCTAAGTGACACAGTATTGTGAGGCATGAAACTGCATATGATGGATATTTATAAGATACCAAGAAGAGACCAGTAACAGTGCCGCATCCTGGGGTCAACATGGGATCACAGAAGAAAGACAAAACATAATTACTGGCTGCATGTTTTACCAGAAAATAATACTGTGGACCCACCAGCTGGTTGGAGAGGCAGGGAGGGAGGGGAGGGGAGGGGAAAAAGAATGATAGAAACAGTATGGCAGGGAATTGCAATGAACAGAGAAGAACGGGGATCAGATGTAAGCGAGGCTGAAAGTGAAAAGGAAAGTAACCACATGGCATGTGAAAAATCTACTTCTGCTTGCCCCCCCCACCCAAAAAGAAACCCTTCACAGTAACACATTTAATGAATGCAACTCTTGAAATTTTTGTGGCAGTGTGGTTGAGGGCTCTATTCTTCTGGGATGTGTCAATGTTTTGAAGGAATGTCTGGAACCATGGAACCAATTACAGTGACGCTGTGTCATATCCCATAAGAATGGGGCCCTTGTTTAACGAATTGCATATGTTACTGTTTGATGATCTGATATTTCCCTGAAATTAATTTTTATTATTGTGCTTACTGATTCTAAAGTAACTACACACAATTCTTTCACATCAAAGTGTGCAACACTGATGTGACTTACTTTGTTTCATCTACAATTTCAACCTCTGCTTGTGCTGTGATAGGAGTGTTTGAATGCCCTGCCGTTGGATCATCATTTGCTAATTCACCATTGGTTGAACTCACAACCTAACAACAAAAGAAACACAGACAATAAAATACAATACATACAACACTATTATCACGAATTAAACTGCTAACACTTAAATTAAATACATATGAAGTAAAATAATAGTGTGCAATCAAATAAATTATACTAAGATGTAAATGTTATGCTGTGCAGTCTTATTTAGCAACATAAAATATGTTTTTAACACAAAGAATACGACTGCACTTTATAATCATTTGTTCTTCCTTTTCATTAACAGTGTAATGTCATATATTCAGTATTTAAAATAATTCTGAACTATTTTAACATTAAACATACATTTCTGGACAAAGTGGTAATTCAAGCAACACTGCGGTGGTTTAAATTATTCCGTATATCAAGTTCTTAAAAATGTCATCTTTAACAACTACTACATTTACATGTACCACTCCAGAATGCTACTTCAAAACACTGCCTTAAGTGGATTAAAAATATGTATCTTGTAACAAAATAAATGTTTAATCACAGCGGCAAAAAACTCTATCCTACTAACAGGGATGTTCCTATGGTTTTTCTCATTTTCATATTTCCTGCAACTGGTGCAGTGGGATAATTACATAAGACTTGTATTGATCAACACCAATTAGCTGTTTTGTGATTGGTTTCATTACCGAAAGGCCTGTTATTGTAAAAGGTTTCAACTTTTCGCAGCGGCGATTTGTCAGATTATGGTTTTCTGAGATGTGACTCTGTGCCTCACATGTGAATATTGACATTCTGGAGGAATATACTGCCTCCATCCTCAGTTCTGACATGAGCAGTGTCACATACGCAAGCTGCAGGAAAAAAAGGTGGCTAATCAGATATATGAGGTGGGGAGAGGAGACAGAACCCACAGCAAACCAATAAACAGGTATGTTCACTGTACCTACTGGTTTGAACAACATTTTATCAGCTATTCCTTGCACCCAACCTACACAAGCCACTGCATCCCGACCTTCGCTAATGAAGGCAGTGTGTTCTTCTGAAATGTTCACATCCACCACAAGACAACACGGTGTCACAACCCAGACCATACCCAGAAGCCTGTCACTTTCTTCACTAACAATTAAATGTGGGGTTCACATCTGACTCACCTGAACCGATCCGTGTCGGTCGGCAGGTGTAAGGTTGCCTAACTGGTTCCCCTGTTGTTTGGGGATGTCTGGCCAAGCAGGAACTCCTTTCCCAGCTACCTGCATGCACAGTACAAGCCAAACATGTCACACACACGCACACACACACACATATCAACACAAAACATATCCACTTCCTTTCACAGAGAAAAGAAGCAGGTGTTTAGTTGCAATGGTATCATAATTAGTTTAGGATTTCTACCAATATATCACTCTGATAACGTTAACCACATGCGAAGCCTTATTCTCTTTAACATGGGCTTCCTGTCTTTCAAGATCTAAAGATGTCATATAATCCAAGTAGTGTTTGTACATATACATTAACTGCCCTTCACTTCACAGCACTTGTATTCAAAAACACTGCAGTTTTAACATACCACAAAACTTTACATTACAGAATGCAATATGCAAACTCCAATACTGAAAATATAAATAACATCAATATTTGTTCCATCACAGACAAGAAACAACTTCATAAACTTATCACTTCTACTTTAATTGAAATGTATACGTAAGTGGCTTATGGGGGCAGAACTGTGATTTGTAACATCAGTTTGGGACAACACAAAAAATGGCATGTCACCATAACTAGTCTAGTACTCACCCAATTTCTACTTCATGCAGTATCATAAAATAAGACACTCACTTCAGCGAGGAATATTATAACATTTATAATGTGTTTCACTTTGCAAAAAGCCCATAACAAATCAGTCAAAATATTTAGAAAATGTGTTAAACTGCAGCACTAACAGGGCAAGACATCTTAGGATATCTGATCCTACAAACTGCAACTTATTTTATCTTTATAAAATGAGAATGAAATGAATTTAGGATCACTTAACCCTTTCCAGGCTGATTCTCATTATAGAAAACTCCTGTTAGCAACTTTATGTAGTAATGAGAACTGTTCTTCACGGACACATACAGATTTAAGACACATGTTCTTCATTGTTCTCACAAACATCAATCAGACCAAAAGTGCCTATGAATCTAAACTAGACATCTCGCACACAGTATGGAAAGGGTTAAAGTTTGTCTACAACTAAGCCAACTACTTGAGCACTTCTTGAACGAAAGGTGACCTCCCTGTTTATTACAGGAAGGTACTTTTGAGTGTAAGGCATTAAAAAAAACCCTGCAAATTATCAGTGATGATGCTGCACATTACTTTACAAACAAGCTCTGAAACATAAGGGGAAGGAGACAAATTATGAGTTTCTTGGTATTTTCTCTTTACAACAAATGAGATTATTATTCCTGCTGGGGGGGGGGGGGGGGGGGGGCGATTCAATAATTGTGTACTGTGCAACTTCTTCTTTAAACATTCATTAATCAAATCTCAAACACGAAACAGCTGTTTACTCATATCAAATGAATTGCAACATAAATCTAATTTATAAAGACAACATGGCAAATGTTATGTTGGGAGACTTGAAAGAAGATGGTCACATCGGTGGTAAGACTTGGAGCAGGCCCCAGGGCCCTAAAACTTGAGAGTACAGAGTGCTGAACCCAACCCTGTTAATACCTCTTGTCTAAAGCATACGTAATGAAAACAAACAGCAAATCAGAAATGCAAAATTCTGAGGTTCTCAAGAAGATTACTATCTGCTGGGACATGACAGCATGTAGCCTGGTACAGAATTACCAACAGTTTGGGGAAGTGTCCTGCATATACCTTCTCTGCCTTCTATCCTGGAGATGGAGACAGGAGGTTTCTACAAAATGTTTGTAAATTTCTACCAGTTCACACAGTGTTGCATCCAAGAAGACAGTTCTCTTCAATGTGTGAGATTTGAAGCTGTCAGCACTGCTGCTGAAGACACAACTCTTCCATGTTACACTGTGACACTGTGCTGTTGGCTACAAACAGTACCTGACGCTTTGTCGGACAAAGGCACTAATATCCTTGGGAATGTCAAGATTACTTACCCAATGACACTGTGTCACAACTCAGAAGATTTGAGCAGAATTTTCAATCTTCAAAGCATTAGGAGCCTCAGTTATAAAAGTGGGCAATAAGTGAATTTAAGCCTATGTAATGAACATGGTGTATTATTATTTCTGTTCCACTTACTGTCTGAGGGAGTACTGAAGGTGGATAGTAGCAATTACAAATTCTCTTCCACCAATCTTTGCCGCTATCAGCTTTCAGTCATCAGTCAGTATGTATTTCTCAGTTGTGAAAACAGAAAACTGGTAACAACTTCATGAGTAAGGGAAAAACGCTTTGCTGCTATAATCGTCAAATTTCAGATGAATAATCTGAGTATACTGAATATTAAGATAATTAATTGTCTTCACTCGGGAACAATGCAAAACAAATAAATCACTGCAATTACTGAGACCTACAATACAGATTTATCAAAGCGTCTACAATATATATAACACACATCTTACTAGCCTTGCAAGCCCAAGCATTTTGCACTTAAAATCTTTATTATTATTATTATTATTATTATTATTATTATTAAAGGAGTACCTTACCAGGTTTGTCATAAGATTCTGTCAACCCCAGACAAAAGTCATCTGCAGCACATAAAACTTTCTGTACAATACAGCAAAGAACTGGGACAGGTCTAACAGTACAGAGACTAGGTTACAGGCTGGACAACCTAGGAATTGTGGTTCAATCCCTGGCAGAGGCAAAAGATTTTTCTCTTCTCCAAGTGTCCCAAGACTCATTCTGGGTCCCACCCAGCCTCATGTTCAATGGGTACTGGGGGCCCTTTCCCTTTCAGTGAAGCTGAGCCCTGAGCCCCATCTAGTGCTGAGGTTAGGAATGAGTAGAGCTATACCTCCACTTCCCTGGAAGTGTTCATGCCATGTGCAAGGACAACTTATTTATACTGCATCATATGTCCAGAATAAAGTAAAAAAGAGGTGGTGACACCAGCATCGCCATTCCACATGGCACAGCACATCTCAGAAGACTGTAATCAACGTACAGCACAGAGCCTGCAGGTACCAGTTCTTTGTATATTTTTTAAATCTAAGGGGTTACAATGAGGTGGATATGTAGATGAATGTAGATTCAATACATGCATAGAGAATTTTGGTACAGAAAGCAGCCACTTGGAATGAGATTTTATGGTTGGAGCTGGATGGCCTACTGTTGGGTTCTATTATGCAACCCAAGAGTTAATCAGTTAGTTACTGTATTCAACAGCATAACTCAAATGTTCTGCATTTGCATTTTTTGTAACTTCATTAACAGACTCCAATATGTGAGGAGCCAGAATAGCCCAACTTAGTATACTGCCATAAGTTAGATGCTGAGTGACTGAGAACAGATTCCTGATAGGAGCATAGATTTTTCTGTTCTCCGAGGCGTCTATATTCAATGGGCACTGGTGGTTCTTTCCCTAGTGGTAACGTGGCTGGTTGTGAAGCTAATGCTGAGGTTCAGCATGCACTCCAATGCCCCATATGTGACCATGGTGTAGTCCTTTAGCACAGGAACAACTTTCTCCTTTTTTTTTTTTTTAAATTGTAGTCCTATATGTGGTCTGTTGGTATGAACGAATTCATTACACAAACCCTGATAATTTCTGCTCTCAACTTGTTCACAACTGTACTTAACTTCTATGCAATTTTCATCCATGTTTCTTCGTCTCTCATAGTTTCACACATGTTAGCAGTATGTGACAACAAAACCTGGTCAATGCTTGAGATATGTATAAGGCAAGCACATGATTATGAACATCTAAGGTCTCAATACAATACTAGGGTCTGATACTAAATACCTTGCTGGCCATCGCTGTACGAGCAACATGCATTAACGTACTGTTGTTACTACATGTTGTCTTGTACCCACAGTATTTATTTATGGGCTTTGTATGATTCTACCAAAAAAAAAATATTTCCCAAGGGCCAGCACAGTTAACCAACAGATAATTCTACTGGAGGTCCAGCATATTTTCTGTGGAGCAGGAAGTTAACCTTTCAATATTATGCAGAAAAGTTTCCAGCCTAAAGGGTTAATGGCATTCTCTAAACTTGCTTCAGATCTTTGTCAATACATTTATCTCCATTTTATGCTTTTATTTACAATGTTCATTGTGTATTTCCCTATCATAAATTTCCATGCTGTGATGTGACTCATTAATACATCTTCCAGTAATACTGGTCCAAAAACTATCTAGTATAGGTACTGCCAACTTTTACGGCATAATTTATTCTACGACATATACCATATGCAAAATTAAATTAAAATCAGGGCTGATCCCAAACATATTGGCATATTAATTTTTCCTCATTAATTAAATGTATTTACAGTTTCTGGACATTTCTTCCACAGGAGATGCCCTCTGAAAACAGGACAACTAAATGATCATTCCCTTAACATGGAAGACAGACATGAACTCAAAACATTTACCAAAATGAAAAGTAACTTCTTGAATACCAAATTACTGGGCTTTTTTAACATACATTTAGTCTCTGCATGATATATGAGGTTCACACAGTCCTGCAGATTACAATTACAGTCTTCTGGAATGAGATGCCAAGTAGTCCAGTAGAGAGAGGTACTAATGAAAAAATGTTTCAGATGAACCTTTAAGACTGAGGCAGTTAGTTCCTTCAAAATATTTGTACCTATCTACAACACTACACAGGCCACAGCCTAGAAGACAGTAATCTTAGACCAGAGTTTACATTTTTAGAAGCAGCTCTGATTTTACCCTCAAAGCACAACATGGCACAGACAAGAAATACCACTTAACCTAAACTTAAATTCATGATGGAATATAAAGTCATGCCAAAAATAAGCATGTCTTCTGTTCCAAATTACTCCACTTCTCATACTGAACTAACTGTATTAATGCTGCATGTGTATCATTTTCCATTCCATGCATGGGATAAGAAACTTGTATTATTCATCTGTTGAAAAAATGCAGTACTACATGACATCCATTAACTAACATTAAAAGAAACTAGACAAACCAGTTCAAACATACTCTGTATAGTGACACAATTGCAACTTACATAAAAACAGAAAATCATAAATGAAATTGAGTTTTACATCCTCTCAATCTCAATCCTTTGTAATCCATTCATGAAACAAAACAGTGTTAATGAACACAATATTTTCATCCTAACTGTGGTGGAAATTACTAACAGTGAGGGTTAATCTACATTTAAAATGAAACTTTGTGCTGTAACACAGCTGATAGAAATAATATAGATTTTCAAAAACAGAATAATAAAGAAAATTAGCATATCAATTATGTAGCAACACAGGAGTGAAAAAGTCAATTTTGTTCCGCACTAAAGTATACAACAATATGTCACCAAAGGGCAGCATTCCATGATGTAAGCAAGAGTCTGCGCTGCCAAAATTCACACAAACTGACTACATACATCAAACCGTTCTCTGACCCTATAGACTTCCATTTCTTGAAGCCACTACTACAGATTAGTTTACTTTGAGAAAAACATTCTGAAAAAAATTCAAAATCCCCCCTCCCCCCAAAAAAATCATTCAATGCCATCACATTTTTTGACAGAACATGGCAAGACAAAAGCTTCTGAAATGAGTGGTAGCAAGCATCACCTAACTTTAACCCGACCATAATTTCTTTGTGAATGCAAGTCCGATATGTTACGGTCCTTCCCAGAAACTCTTAAACTTTGCCAAATTTTTAAGAATTTACTATCTTATGAATATAATGATTCTTTCATGCCCTCTGATTAGACATGACCATACACAAAGTTTTCTCTCCAATTACCGCTACACTAAGCTCCTTAATGCTATCTAATAGATCCCCTGTGTGTGTTCATAGTATGTATTTATACTTTTTGTCTAATAAAGTAACATCATCAGCAGAGTGACACATTCCACGTAAATCCAAGCCCCAGATTTTTGGACCTACTCATGACTTATCCCAAAATAATGTAGACGAAAGTATCTCCTGTTATCAGACTAGTCTCAACACAAAATACAACAAAACTAGTTTTTGTTTATATTCAATCTAATGAGACTGATCTCTCTTGTGGGAATACCAAACCCAGTAAGACTTGCTATGCACTATTTGTCTCCTGGCCTCCAGTATTTGACAAAGGCACAATATCTGACCATGTGGTGGTCCATTATGTCACAATGATGAGAGGATAATTTTGGATAAAACCATGTATGATAATGGTAAGAGTGACATTCCAAGATAATTACTACAGCTAGTTTTGTTATCCCTTTTTATAAATAGGGTCAATAACATCATGAGTGAAAACATCTTGTGTTCAGTGATTAACACCTCTACAAATCTGCTGCATTCAATCCACAACAGAATCCATGAGTGTAAAGTTTCACACACACACACACACACAAAATTATTTCCTCAGGCAGCTAAAATAACAACTTCAAAACTTCCACTAATACTTCAAAATATGTTACGCTTAGGATCTTCATCTCATGCCTACAGCTGTGTCCAAGCCCTACACTACCCAAATGCAGTACCATTATGGTCATTCCATTACTACAGGGCTTTACAAAAAGACTCAAACTATAAATATCTGACCTCCAGGATCATTACAGTGTCATCCTCCTCAAACTCATTCTCATCCTTTTCCCATTGAAGCAGTAAAATAATGACAGAGTATTAGACAAAAACAGCACCAAACTGTCTCCATTAAGACACTAACTTATGACAGAAAATTGAAAATGAAGTAAAATAAACACAATTTTCACTTACTTACACCACACGTTTAAGTGTGCGTGCTTTCCAAGAAATGATTTAACATTTGGCAACTGGGCTACCTGAACAGAACTATTCCACACCTTAAGAATACCAGCAAAATGGCCACACTCCCTAGGTCTGCCCGGCCATTTATAAACAAATGGGATTAATACAGTCCATGTTTGACAAATATGCAGAAAGGTACAACACACTTATTGACACTAATAAGGCACTGATTTTACAATGGACAACAGGGAATTAATGACAACTGTATAACAAATGGAATAAACATATCACTACAAGTATTTTGCTGCATATCATGTAACAGAACTATTTAATGACCTGTATGTAAAGTTTATTTAGGCTGGCAAGGTGAAAAGTGGGCTCTAAAGTCAGAAGCAACATACGTAACTGTCATCTTCAATTATAACAAAACAGAGGCATTTACAGTCTCATCCAAAACAAATTCCAAATTATGTTTCTGCCATAAGATCCATTATATGGAGGGGGGGAGACAGGGAGGGAGAGAGGAGGGGGGGGGGAACATACAGTTGTCCCTGTCCATGATGTGAAGGTATACAGCAGGAGCAGAGGTCATGCTCAACTCATTCTTAACTTCGACACTAGATATAGGTGAGTGGTCAACTGTAAGAACACCAGTAGCCACTGAATAGGAAGTTGGGTGGGCGCAGCCAGCCCGGACATTTTGAAGAAGAGAAACATCTCTTTTTACTGCCCGGAATTGAAGCCCTGACAGTCCAGCCCACAGCGTAGTCACTATACTGACTGAGCTACCCCAGCTCCAAACCTAATCTTTAAGCATTGTTAAAAATTGACATCAAAATAATTCTGTATAGAAGTTTCTGGTTACATCTAGTCAAAATGCCACAGTATGCTGTACCTTTGTGACATGTCCACACAAAATTATACTGGACTAACAGAGTCATACCGTGTGAATAGTACAATAGTCATATGATGCTTAGGGCTAAGAGTATTTGTTATGTTTTGACACTCTTATAGTTTCCACCCTTGGATCTGTCAATGATAACAAAGACATCATCTGTCTGCAGGTACTTCTGAAATATGTGATCAACAGCTAACTGTAAGTGATGTTTGTAAATGCATGCACAGTTTTACCATGCTTCTGCTACTTGGAAGAGGTGGTTAAATACAATGTCCAAATACACCAAACTTATAAACATATATGAACTTCACACCACTTAACTGTCAATATACAATTATTGCCTTGTTTACCTTATTGGCAGTGGGGTGTCGGTCTCTGTTGGGCGATACCACAATCTCGTGACCTGTTTGTAGAGATCCCACTGGGGTCGACTAAAACACAAAACACAATTGAAATTAATTCTCAGTTCCTTAACCACTGGTGGTGGTGGGAGTGGCGGTGGTAGTAAAATAGAGTTTATCATCATTTATTCATCAAGATTTAAACCCACATGAAGTTCAAGTGTTGAACATTAACACTTTCACAAACAATGATTTGAAAGATGTCACACAGCAGTTTTTGTTTTCAGTCTTGAGAGAAACACTGCAAGTCATACTACAGAATTTCATCATTCCACTTCAGCATGTCATCTCGCAGGCAGAAAGACACACCAAATATGCTTCACACCGAGGACTGTAAGTTCCTCCATGTAAATCATTTTAAACATAAAAATAACAGCCTGACGAGATTATGTAAATTCTAAGATTAAATTAAATGGTTCAACAAAGAAAAAATCACCCTGTATAATCACTACATATATATATATATATATGTGTGTGTGTGTGTGTGTGTGTGTGTGTGTGTGTGCGCGCGCGACCGCGTGTCATTATACAAGGTGATGTTTTCCTCATTTTCTATACAGACATTTTCAGTGGAGTGAAAAAAAGATCTGGCTCGAACACTGTCGCTAAGAAATTCAAGGGTAACATTCTGTACCCACAGCTTGGGTAACTCTGTCCATGGAAATTAACTGCTTGTACTGGTCTCAATATCTGGCACATTACTAATATAATATGGAAAATATATAATGCAAGAAATAAAGGAGATAATTACAGAACGAGAAACTATTCCCAGCCAAGTACATCTTCCACATACTTTACTTGCGAGTTATGTTATGCAGAAAACAGTAATTCCAACAACTAATATAAAAACAGCAAGATATTCTGGACATTGTTCTACGATGCTTGATATCTATTCACGGAACCAATGTCGGCTGAAATGTCATGCACTGTATAATAAAGTTCAAAAATAACAAGCAACAATGCAGTGTAATAAAAACAGTATCCTCTGTTAGGAAGAACTGAACTGGTACACACCTTCTGTGATTTTGTTTTCCCAATATGGGAGAGTGGAGCATTCCTGATTACACGCAGATCATGAAAGTTGGGTGGCTAGTAATGCATGCAGCATGCAAAAAGAACATGCAAAATTTTCACACAAATATATTAAATAATAATAATAATATAATATATTATATATTAATAATATAACAACAACAGCAACATCAACCTTAAGGTCTTATAACACCAGACACAACTTTAGTTTCCATAGAAGATGATATTTTAAAATGCATCACTATATTATACTTAACAAAAAAAAAAATTCTGGTACAGGCAAAGGCAACAGTAGCAACAACAGTTCATAAAATAAGAGCATGTACATAAATTATGAAAATGACTGCATGAAGACTGAACCAACAGTGCAGCTGCATGCAAGCATGCTGTAAGGACACAAGTCACGAGTTGATACCTGTTTCAAATATGTTCAACGTGTGTTAACAGTCAGTCACAGCTGCAAAATTTGAGTTTCAAAGGATGGAAGTGGAGTTGAAAGACATGTGATTTCTGGCTGCATACCTTCCAGGGAAATTATGGGTTTCTTCAAGCTTTCTGCTATAGGTATCAGGAGAAAATAAAGACAGTGGTATCTGGATCTGTTTTGATTCATATTCATAAGCATAGTTAGTACAAAATGTAACAATGGTTATATAATTTAACTGTACTAAAAATGCTACAAAGCCTCGATAATGTTTCAACGTGACTGGTGCATGAAGGAAAGAGAGAGAGACATAAAAACACTACACACACACATTCCTATGGAAAAAAGACAGCAGCATGCTCAAAAAAATGTTCAGCCTTTCCTCTTTCTTGCTCTCTCTTTCAAGAATGTGTCATTGCTATTAATACCAGCATTTTCGAAAACTTAAATACACGGACAATTCTAGAGTCTACTACTTTGTTGTAACATGTTATATGAACAAACAGAAAACAAATATAAAGTAAATGACCTACACCATGCAACAGTTAGTTATAAATTCAAAGACTAGAGGTTACAATAATCTACAACCACAAACTGCCACAAGAAGGTGGGAGTTACGAAGACAAATATTCCCACGATAGTATACAACCAATGATCCCCAGGGCAGGGTGTGACGTTACAGTTACAGTTACAAAGACCTACAAGGAGAAAGTTTTCCTACAAAACTGCAGCACAGATGCAAACAATAAATCCAGTCACACATTTCTTAAAGCAACAAATGCACACTTTTATTTATTATACAATAACATTTTTCACAGTAAAATCAGTCCAACATGTTTCGGATCCCTATTCTGGGACCATCATCAGGGACCCGTATCGTGACTCACACAAAATCACAAATCAACAAATAATGGTACATCTTAAAAGTTCAAAGGGTAAAATGTAGGCTATGTCTGTTGTTTTTGTGGGTCCACTGCATGTTAGAAGTTGTGTCTACTTATGGAAGGCTACATTTTATCTTTTGAACATTTCATATGTACCATTATTTGTTGATTTGTGATTTTGTGCGATTCACGATAAGGGTCCCTGATGATGGTCCCAGAATAGAGATCCAAACCATGTTGGACTGATTTTACTGTAAAAAAAATTTATTGTATAATAAACAAAAGGTTTGCATTTGTTGGTTTTAGAAATGTGTGATCGAATGAAAATGCACGGTGTGAACAATATAAAATAAATCCAGTATCTTCTTAGTACATGTACTAACTTTTCCACACATTTCACCTTCCAAAACTACTCTTTAACTGATGTAAAACACTCAAGATGCTGCAAATACCAACACTTACCATTGTCTTCCCTGTCCAGTCAAACTCTCCATCTTCTACATAGCCTCTTCTTTCAAAGAGATCGTGGAACAATTTTCTGAGGTACTCATAGTCAGGAGTCTCAAAGAAATCCAGTCTTCTCACATAACGCAGGTACGTAGCCATTTCCTCTGTAATGTTTTTAAATTTCAATGGAAATTATATCCAAGCCTTCGAGCTACTAGAACTAAACTAGAACTAAACCCATACAGCAGAGTGATTCTTGAGAAGTTGTTACTCAGGCAATTTCTGAAGGTTCATTACCATGTTCAAAAAAACAATAAAATTACTGTCTAGCACAACTGCAATTTTATTTACTATAGGTAAGCCACACGTTTACTCAAATGTCTGATGATGGTACAAGGGGACAAAACATGTCACTTATAACAATATAAATTGCAGTTGTGTTAGATGGTAATTTGACTGACAACAGAATCTGCGTGATCTGGGGCCCTTTGTAGCAGTGTGGATGAAGATTGCTAGCATCTGGGATGTTACACAACGTAATCGGTAAACAGTGACTACTCACCATGGCATCACATGCCGGAAGACCTAATCAAGAGTCTAATCTCTGCTGGTTGGGTACTGAATTCTTATGCCTAGTTTAGATGAATGTCGGTCTTCAAAGGGTTAAACAGCAGCTGTTCTAGTGCTTTCAAAATCCAATGTGGGACTGATTTATTTATATTTAACCTTTAGTGTAACACCTATTAAATGCCAGGTTTCTACTGTGGCCAGAGCACTGCTCAGTTTAAATGCCCACTGCGGGACAGTGTTTTCCCGTTTGGATGAAAAGGATCTACACATTCAATGAGATAATGTTGTCCCATTCATCTGTTAAAGGCTAACTGCATTTCATATGGTATATACTGTCCTGAGTAGAGTTTAGCTAAAATATTATGCCATTATTGTCTGTGCATTAGTATGACTTACTGACCGTTATGTAATTCAATTATGCCACGTGAACTGCAGATGTTATGTTAGAGCCAAATTAAATAAGAAAACAGCTATAACTGGTATGTAGGTAATGAGTTGGAAGATGAGAGTGGTGGTACACATACAAATACCTTCCTAGCATTTACCCAGGCAAACTGAGGAAAACCTGGCCAAAATCTTAAATATGCAACCCCTGAATACAAGTTACCACTACAACAATCTTCTGCAAGGCAGATTTCAATTTATCAACAAATGGTAATTCTGACGAACCTGGATGTCCTTCACAAAGCACCTCAATAGGAGTGGCCCTCTTTGTGTCACCAATCTTCTGATACCGCTCCTTGAGTGTGTCTGCCTTGAGACCTTGCCAGGGTAAACTGCCTCTCAGGAAGTACATAAACATGTGTCCTAGAGCCTCCAAGTCATCACGTCGACTTTGCTCTGCAACATTAATAACAATATTGAAACTAAACTGCGAATAGCAACAGAAACAACCAAGATGGAGAATAAAAAGGGGTGGGGGAAGTGAGACATGAAAATTTTTCATGATGCCTACGATCACAATGTTATTCCAATGGTGAACATTTTCAAAATACAACTTTCAGATATACTGTACTTCATAAATGTCTATGTCTGTAAACACTTTACAAATATTCCATATAAGGAATAAACTATGACATATTTTCTACACTCATCCCAGCAATCATTTTTCTATTGGATGAGCAGCAAATTGAGTACAAATTAGCAGAAAAAATTCGGTTGAATTTTATTTTATTTTTATGGAAATATGCAACAAGGAACACTTTTTTATTTTGCTGTAAGTTTGCTTACACTATTTATACACAACTCTGACATAATTCCCTGTCAATAAAGATTTAAACTTCAACTGCCCAACTTTTCAGTTATAATCGAACAAAATACAGTGTATTAACATAAGTTTAGTCATATTACATAAGGAATGTTATGAAAAATACAAAACAGTGTGTGTGAATCTCATAAATCCTTCCCAAGCAAGGTAAGAACAACATCACCACAACCAGCACCACATTCAGAAGTCTTACCTTTTCCTAAATGAGTGTTTATGCTCATGTACCGTGCTGTCCCTGTAAGACTTTTGTGTTCCCGGTAAGGGATGTGCTTATTTGTGTCTAGATCTATATATTCTTTTGCTAAGCCAAAGTCTGCAAACAAAACAGATAATGTGTTACATGTCATGAATCCATTTAAAGCAAATTCTGAATTGTAAAAATGACAAAGCATGTGGTTCCAAATAATAACTCTGTAGTTCACGTCTTCTTTGAACAGCTGACAGTTACTACCGTCAAAAACCTCCAACTTTCTTCTTAAAATCAGTAAGACACCGACTGCCGCCCATTGGCAATATGAACACAGTGCACAGAAGCTGCGCTGCCTACACCAGCTCTGGCAAATTTCACATAAATTTGAAAGACAGCAGCAGCAGGATTACAAATTATCATTTCTTTTGAACATTAAAAACATGCAACTGTGAACAGGTGTCAGTTATGTTCCTTACCATACAAAAATACACTTACATAAATGCAATGTGATAACTTAAAAGTAAAACTAATATTCACACAGCAAACATGATTCAGAACATTTAGTACTAGAAACTAACAAGATGGAGTTAGATTCTTCTTTTGGCTTTCCACAAGTCCATTCCATGCAACACACAGAGACCCTGTCATAACATGGCTATTAATAACAAGAAATTTTGTATAATGTAAATTCATCTTGAATCCACAGGTATGAAGCAATAAGCCTCAGCATATTGCAAAACATTTTATTTTCTTTCTTTAAGTGTGTCATTTAATGACACTGTTGTCTGCTAAGATTATACAGCATCAGTGACAGAAGAAATGAGTACAGAACACTGGTGGAATGACACTGACATGGGAAACTGGACTACTTGGAGAAAAGCCCATCCCAGTGCCATTCTGTCCACCACAAATCCCATACATACTGGCCCGGGATTAAACCTGAACCTCTGAAGAAAGAGGCTGGTGACTAAATGCCTGAGCCATGGTGAACAGATTTTATGTTCATGCTAATGCAAAGAATGTATGAAATAAAAAAAAATGAACTGAAAAAATGAGTACATTTCCTACAAGAGACTGTAACATACCTACCTATAATATGAATGATTTTATCCTTCTTTGTGGTACTGCGTCCTATTAGGAAATTTTCGGGTTTTACGTCCCTGTATATTAAATGTCGACTGTGAACAAATTCTATCCTGTGAAGCTGTAACAGTTGGCAAGGCACATGTTAATGATACAGTCAAAATGCATCTTACACAAGCAGTATACCAAATATCTGAATACATCTGTAACTTACACAACTTCTTAATAAAAATAAGAAAAATGTACACTTAATATTTGTACAATAAGTGGCTTGTGTATAGAAAAGCTTTTCAAACTGACCTCAAAATTAAGACGTTCTTAAAAAAAGGCCTTTACAAAATTACACAAATATGTTTAATGAAAAATGACTGCACACTGCCAACCATAACTTTCACTTATTTTGCAGTTTTCATTATTGATGACAGGTGTATTTAAAATTTCTCTTCACAGTGTGATTTCTTGTTCTGGAATGTGTTAAATCTTCTTAAATTTTGTAATATGCTTACACCTCCACTTTCTGTAATGTAAGCTATGTTTATTCTGAGCAATCACTACAATATTATCTGTCAAAGCTTCTAAGTGCTGTCTACTTCAATACAAAACTCACTGTACAAAGGCTCCACACCATGAAGCACATGAAGGAGTGGTGGTACAGCACCATGCATTCCTAACCTTGGCACTAGATAACCGTGAGTGGCGGCTTCACTGCATCTGAGCCACTGTAACCCCTGTTAGCAATGGGAGGCTGGATGGGCCCCAGAGCCACTCTGCATGCTATGGAAAAGAGAATAATCTCTTGCTTCCATCTAGTGTCAAAGTTAAGAATACACGGAGCTGTATCTTCACTCTCCCATATGCCTTCAAGCATGCTGCTCAAATTAAGCACTTTAACTTTCACCTTTACAGAGAATCATAAGTGAGGCAAGCTTTTCATGTGACTTCAATACACATACATGCACAGAACAGTTACCTAACAGGTTAGTTCTACTGTTAGCAAAGGAATTAAATCAATAGTTTTTCTATTAAGTAACTTTACTGCTTACAGTCATGCAAGTTGCAGAATATGTACCAAAAGAACAGTAAAGCACATCAACTTGCCATACATTCAGACACACAATATACAGGGTGAGCTCTTCATTATCTGACACCTTTTTCTTAGTGAACATGACAGCATGGATATTTCACACCTTTCTGCACATTTAGACAGCTGGCTGCTTGAACTAAAATATGTTGAGTGTGACGTCTTTGAAGTTCATGAACCTTTCCATGAACCACACAATGAAAATGCATAAAACACTGGTCATATATGCAACAGAAATGCACCCAATTTCCGAATAAATGACAATTTTCAGTTCCTGAACTGTGTGCAGATTCTTCTGATAAACACCCTGTTTTTCAAACAGCCCCATAGAAAAGAAGTCATAAGGCTCTCAGTGGTCATGATGACCTTTCGCCAAAGAGCAGAGCACTCTCTCCAACCAAATGAAGTGCATTTCGTCTGAAAACAATGTAACAATCGAAATCTCTGGGTACTCAAGTAAAACCTAGTCATTTGGTGGGGGAAAGTGGAAGGGGGGGGGGCCATATTATCCAACTGTACAATAGCAGATTTTTCTTACAATGTGCCTTTTAGAAAACATTTTCATTTAGGTAACACTCAATAATTTCCATGTGCCATGACACCCTGCTACTAAGTTTCTCCGAATTATATAAAAATTATACCACATCAACCCAGGCATTAAAATTACCTAATTCTGATGGTTTTTTAAAGTCTGAGAGATATGAGAGCACATGCATATTACATACAAGACCTGTGAACTGTGATACAGAACTCTAGGCAAATAAATTAATCACTATGATGCCATAAGTATCCCCATGCTGTCTTTATTCAACACATTATTATGTATGCTGCTAACAGCATAATAAAAAAAAACATGACTGAAGTCAGTAATATGATTGGTAGCAGATTACAGTACAAGAAGGCAGGATAACAGAACATACAAATAATTACAAAGTTTGTAGCAAACTATAATTGCAAATTTCATCTGATGTACATGCAAGTTAATATCCTTCCTTATTCCATAAGGTAAAATAACCATGCAAGTTTATTAAATTATACAATAAGCATACACATGGGTACGGGCTGGGCAAATGGACACAAGCTCCCCTGCTCCTCTTGAACCAAATATTAATAAGCATTGTAAAAATAAAGCAGTACAAATCAGTGAAAACAAATGACAATTCTTCATATGATGTGGCTGCTGTGAACTAATCCATAAAACTAACGAAATTTTTAACCTTCAGGTATGTTTGTTGGTTCGTCTGTCTGTCTCTAGGGATAAGAATGAGGAGGGTGCATATAAAAGGAGTTTGACCCTTTAAAAAAGAAAATTATATTTCAAGATATACAGATCTTCTATATTGTATTTCGCCTAAACTGGTCAAACAATATGAAGAGGACCGGTCGAAATTAATTTATGCCTGGCTGTCACTGAGCCTATTTTCACGAAACTCACGCTTGACCGACAAAATTTTGTAAAGAACACACCCGAATTCCATGAAAATTCGACTACCGGTTCAGTCGCTGGTACGAGGTCACGGATGGACAGACGGATGTTCTTGTGTTACTTTGTCCAAACCCCTGAATAGATTACTACTTCGTAAAGAACGCCAAAGAAGATAACGATTTCTAATAATTTTTCTGGGACTTGTAAAGTGATGGAAGGCATATTACTTTCGGATGCCGTGAGAAATGTCTTCAAGGAGAATTTACTCACAGACTAGGTAACAGGATATACTTCTTTAAAGTGTAGGACAAACGGACTGGCACGTAAAAAAACCAGCAGTAAATAAGGAATGAGATATACATCGTATTTAATTAAGGAACGAGACGGACTTACGTACACGCAGTTTCAGTCGTCGTAATGGCACTCTACGCCCGAAATAACTAGAGGTTCTTGTGGGTGTCAGGTCATGTAAATACAAAGAAATGAAATGAACGTTACGCAACATAAGGTTTTAACGACACCATCCAGTATAATGTTCTTTTTGTATGTACGTAGGTAACATGTTAATACGATGAAAGAACAAGCTTACTGAGAAGCTCAACCACAGCTACTACTGGTACATAACATTATATTGTTACCAGTGTAATTACTCAGCCCTCGGATAGTACAGACAAAACCTCATCACGGAATACCAGCGACCTTAGTACCGCAAAGGATCCTGAATACATCAATCTTCGCCATAAGCGGACTAAATGCCTCCGCTTACAATCCGTGACCCAGACATTTGAAAGTCTTGGGTCTACGTGTATGGGGTCAAAGTTACGTGAGTAATAATCATAACCAAAACAGAGGGCACAGCTGTTTTGATGTACATGTCTTTGAATTAGCATAGACTTCGCGTGGGCGTGTGATGGATCTTCACACGATTCAAGAACGAGTGTGTGGAAATTCTAACAGAGTTTGGGTTGAAACAAGCTGCCAAACCAACTAGTATGAACTCGGTGTACGCTGCGCGACCAAGGGAGTGACGCAAACCCCACTCGCTTCTTCTTTGCGTGCTACT
This sequence comes from Reticulitermes speratus, assembly GCA_021186555.1. Lineage (NCBI taxonomy): Eukaryota > Metazoa > Arthropoda > Insecta > Blattodea > Rhinotermitidae > Reticulitermes > Reticulitermes speratus. The sequence goes on along the minus strand of JAJKFL010000011.1, from coordinate 28,435,758 downwards.
GGATCATAAAGGGCGGGGCGCCGAAGTGAATCTAAAGTGTCTTGATACCACATCACGACATAAGGACGACGATAAAGCTTACAAAAAAATCATTCAGTGGTGTAGACAAGGCCCCGCAGACCCTGTGGCGCGAGTGCCCCCCCCCCCCAAACGTACAAAATACTACAATTTGTTGGCGGTTCTTTCGCACTACATTCCGTTCCTCTGACAGAAGGCAGTATTCTGAGAGATCTAGGAGTAACTTCATTAATTATAGGCCCCCCCTCCAAACCCGACTGGTTATCTACGCCACTGGTTACATTGCATAGTCACGCCTCAAATGATGGACAGTAGGTTATTTGCCACTTTCAGGCCCAGTGATTACTATAGGTACCACCGCGTTCGGCATCTAAAAACCCTACGTTCTGCCTACAGAATGTATACATGTGTATTCATATGATTCCCACAACAGTGTGAAATTACTTCCCTGCATAGAATTAAAACTGACTGGTTTTTGTAATGGAAAAGGCGTGTCTTTACTGCGCGGTGCGAAATAAACCTTTTAAACATGAGGCAGGCTAAATTCAGTCTCCAAGGGGTTAAGGCTAACTGCAAATTTTATTTACAGACGAATAATAACAGAAGGCGATAACGGTCGGGGAAGTTGAAAGTACTGGGAAGGAGGAAGTGGGCATGACCTACATCGAGGCAGGAGAGACCCCAAGGACGTCAATCTGTCTGTCCCAGGCCAGATTACAAACGAACAACATTCCAAGACAAAGTGTCCAGTGTCACGTGTCAAATCAGCCAACTTGATCGGTTCTCTATCAGACCTAAAGAGCTAAGGGCTTCTTTAATGAGTTTATTTTTGCAATTCGAGAATCCTTTCCTTTACTGAACAATCTTCAATCTAGAGTTTAAAATATTTAAGATAGGCGATTAGGATTGTCCTTAACTCAGCAGCGGTGAGCAGTAAAGAGAAATCTAATTTCAGAATCCGATATCTATTTCCGTGGTAATCAACAAACGCTGAACAGAACGACGACACTAATTTGTCTGCAAAACTGTGCAAGCAACGAAAGAACGGACTTACCTGTAGCTTGGGAGATTTAAGGTTCTTACAGAGGTGACGTTGAAGATTCAAACCTTTAGCTTTGTTACGCTGTGTACACTGGTAAACAGTTACTGACGTTTCGGAGCAGCGTAGTACTTTCACGTTCAGGGTCACCCAGAAGGCACTACGCTCCTCCGAAACGCCGGTTAACTTTTCACCAGTCGACACGGAGGGCACCTCAGAATACTCGACTATTCAGCATCACCTCTGTAAGAACCTCAAATCTTGGACAGAACAGAGTTTGAAAAGGAGGTACAGAATACAAACTGAAATGTCACATTATTATAATCACTATTAATACTTTAAGGTCTGCCATTGTTATGCAAAATTGTTTTTATGTTGTTACTATCTAATATTTATCTTAATTAATTACTGGTCTCGTTCACTTGATTTTTTCCCTAAATGAACTTAAATAAGTTACATGATGACCAACTGCGCTGGAGAACGTTTGCTTGCAAGATTTAGAACAATTATCAGCGAATTACCAGCTACGATGCTTCAAAAACCACCTATATTGTTTTCCATACTGATAACTATTCCTACTGTAAAAATTCACAAGGTCCAATACGAACTGCAGTACTTAAAATAACAAAACATAGATCAAAATGACTCAACATTTAGTGAACATCTGTCACGGAGTTTATGCCCTGAAACTTGCAGACGGACAAAAGGATTCAGTCCAGTCGTCATACTCTAATTAGTGAAGATCTGTTTTAATATTATCACCCTACCCACGCCTCTCTCGCCCAAATTGCCTTTTCCTTTCAGGTACCGATAAGTTAACTTCATCAACCGACACTCTTACTTTAAAATTGGGTGTCGTGTTTGTTATTTGTGTGCGTTATGATTGCTGTCATGGTGCTGATAATTCAAGCTCAGCCACATTATACGAAAGCGTTACGTGGACTTGGGCGCGTAGGTTCACTGAAAACGCATAGGAAAGAAGGCGATGGACAAATGTAATTAGTATCAGGGTTCTGGAATGTACGAACTATCAAGGAACAAGTTGCTTCTTCCCTACGAAAGAAAAGGAAATGGAACAGAGTGGGCCGGAGTGGCGAGGACCCACACCAAGCAGCTACACGCTGGATCCGACGGTGAGGCTGCCGGTTAAGGTCTTACCACTCCGGGGTATCATTTCTATTTGCATTCTACGTATGGAAATGTATCAAAAAAACTAAAGAGAAGCGAAATAAAGGAACAAAAACAAACAGGAAGCCTCTGTAAGTTGTTCTTATAACTCTTGGACCAAACATACTTACTAGTTGAATGGCGACCATTAAGACCGTCTTGAGGGAAAACCTTCGTCCACAAAGGTCGAACAAATCTTCCAGACTGGGTCCTAACAACTCCATTACTAAAGCGTTGTATTTCCCGCATGGTCCGAAGTAGAAAACTTCAGGTATACCTTCTAGATGATGATAAAAGATGTGTATAAAAGGACATAAAGATGGGGTTGGAAGGATAGTTTGGTATAATGGAAGCGAAAAAGACAGAACACAATGCATGAGAAGGCGCTCGCTCAACAAACCACATTTCCTCGTGTTGCGACGTGCAAGAGCAGCTCAGCAAAACGCCGAAGTGGAGAGACAGGGCAGAGTTCAACGCTTATTCTGGTGCAAGAGAAGCATAAGTGGGGTGGGAGGACTTGGAGCGACGAGAGCAGGCCGGGGGGGGGGGGGGGGGGGGGGGGGGGGGGGGGGGGGGGGGGGGGTTCTAAAGCAGCATACAAAACGCCAATAAAAAATATCCCCCCAAAATCGCCCCTAGTGACTTGGTAACAAATGACGTCACCACACTCCCACATGAAGGTAGTATTTAATTCAGTTCCAAGAAAATACCATTTGCGTATGGAAACTGACCCCAATTTCTGGGTGGGAAGGGTGGAATAAGAGCTTTTATGGCAAACTGCTTACGATAGGCAATCGTGGAAAATTGTGTGGCTCTGCCTTCTTCTATCAGCTATGGACGTCAATGTGTAAAAACTGTGCGTGTTATAGAACATACACTATTATGTATAGTTTCATAGAATTCAGCAAAACTTCAAAACCGCAAAGCACAATTCCAAACAGGCTCTATAAATCACAAACGCCACGTGTGCACAAAGTATACTATACACAAAAGTTAAAGCTGAAGTTTTTCATGTTCACGCCATGAAGGCACATAGGGGGCGGAGAGGTATAGTGCCACTCATTCGGCACTAGATGGCCGTTCAGTGATTAACTTCACGCCCCCGCGCATTGCCCCCGGGGAAAGACCCCCTGTGCCCACTGAACTATACAAAATAAAATAACTGCAATGCTCACCTGTCTTGAAAAGGGCGGCAATTTTAAGGGTAACAGCTACAGATTATTATTACAGCTGCGTCCATCTTAAAATGAAAACCACAATTTGATTCGGTACAGGCCCTACAATACAAAGTATGCAGTAGTGAAAAACGATCTGGTTAGAGGCTAACTTCAACACAGAAACAATTCTCATTACCACGCCGTTTGTAATAGACTGTGACAGTTAATTTCGGAATTGTCATTTTCACAAAACTGACTCAGTGAGCTACAATTCCAACGTTAAAGCGTTCTCTAACGGGTGTGTCCAAAAGCGATGAATCGTTTTTTGAGCGTTAAATTTATATTAAAAAAAAAGCAAAGGAAGAAAGAAAGGAGATAATAAGAGGAATGGGGGGTTGTGGGTTGTGCCTTCTATTCCCCTTCCCTCGCATTCATCAAGGCACACGCCACCCCCGCCCCCTGCGTCTGCCACTCTCGCCGCTCTTATCACAAGACTCACAACACAGGACAAATATGCATTAAAACTGAACGTACACTACACCTGTAGCGCCATGCAGCATCCCCTGACAAAACTGTTCATTCAATAAAAGCAACAGCATTACACATGTGCCAAAAGGAAAATACATATGCAGTGTTCACAAAAACGTAAAGTTTTCCCATTAGATGGTGAGTGGCCAGCTTCACGCTCCGGCAGCTTTACCTCCGTTGTCTAGCCAACGTATAGGAAGCTGGGTGGGCCCCAGAGCCAGTATGGCAACCCCGACCCAGCAAATCCCGTTAATTTTACGTTTGCTTCACTGCCTAAACGAACCAACAGTCATCGACCAAACGGGTTCTAATTACAGGAACTTTAAAGACGCTGTGTTCCATAAAACCCTTAACAGTGACTGTGGATCGTCATCACAGCGCAATGTGCGAACTGTGTCATGATGAGTCCCAACTGTGACCCCTACGAGCCTTAAAAAAATATGTATTATAAAACTTGCATTATTTTATAGTCTTACGATGAGACACCCCGTTGTTATGCACGAATCCACAAATATGTCGTCAATTACAACCATATTTTCAGACATTTTTTATTGTCCAAAACGTGCTACGTGTTTCGGCTTTTTGAAAAAGCCATCATCAGGCACAGGCATAAGTTTTTTAAGCCCGTACCTGATGACTGTTTATTTGTATAGTGTATTACTTTATTTTTAAAGAAAACCCCATTTTGGCACATGCATTCAAATAAAAAAAGAAAAGAAAATTCTCCAAAACAGGATCTTTTAGTAAGTCCCATGACTGGTACCAGGACAGACTGCACGACCACCAGGCACACAAACGATGTCACTTACTAGCTGAATGGCAATCATGATAACAGTTTTCAGGGTAAATCTGCGAGTACACAGAACGAATAGATCTTCTAGACTCGGGCCGAGGAGCTCCATGACCAGGGCACTGTAACGCCCTCCACAGGTACCGAAGTGATACACGCGGGGAATCCCTTCTAGAATTAACATACATACACACACAAAACTAACTCTCTTCCACAAAGTACAGGATGACCACACACGCACATGCCTGTTGCATTTTCAAACAGGAAAATGTAGCTTCAGACTGTAACATCCGGTACAAAACAGAACTCTGCCATCACACTGTGCTGCTTTTATGACTAGGTTATATTTTAAAGTTACATATCGTACAATATTTTAAACACACGCCTCTTCGGTGCTTCACTACAATCGCTACATACAGCGTGCCAGACCTCCAGACCTAGTGTTGACGTCAGCTGTATTATAAGACATGAAGGATTCCCCAAAACTTAAAAAACATCCAAAACATTCGACCAGCCTTGAAAAGGGATGGCGAAAATCGAACACATCCGCGTCACTTCTCTTTCAGACGCTGAAAACACGGTTCTGCGGATATGGGGCGTTAAGTCTGACATTTGTGGTTTTCACGGGGCAGTAAAGATTCGTGTTACGACGCCGTGTAGGTTGGCACATGGGAAAGAACATTTCGGAGAACACACTGTCACCATCTTCTGGGCACAACGCAAGTCACGCCCTGACGTGAGACATTTCTAGGCAGAAAAGGAGGCGACATACGTGCCCAGCCACCAAACCAACCAAAAGCACATCTGTCGCCACATCGCAACACTTGGGTGTTGGAATCGACTGCACGTATGCGTCTGTGTTCATTTCTGGCAAACAAATGCCCAGTCTTCAGAAGCGGAAGACAAAAATGTAGAAATGAAATGTTCTGTTCGGACCATCTTCATGTTTGTCTTGTCACTCCCTATAAACTTAGCCCTACTTATTCTTGACTGCTGGATCGAAACGGATTGAAGTGGCACGGGGGGGGGGGGGGGGGGGGGGAGCTTCGACTGGCACACTGAGCGGGAAAACAATCCCCCCTCCAGCAAAAGGCGGTGTTTGTTATCTGTATTAGAGCAAAGTTAGCTGAAATTTATGACACATATATACACTAACGACTTTAGTGTGTGTATGTATATATATATATATATATATATATTCTTTTGGCGCGCGAGGTCGAAAAGTTTCGCCGTCTCAGAACTTGGACTTGAGTGTCCTAAATACGGCAAATGGACAAGAGAGTTCACAACCGCTTTATAGTTCGCAATAATTAAGACCATATCAGGGGTGCACAAATACCGGCCGCCAGGTCACCACGACTACTAAATTTTGTACGGCGGCGCCTAATATTTGTGCATCCTCAGTATGGAACTTGCTTCATATCACCCTTGTGGCGCCTAGAATTCTGAGGTGGTTTCTATATGTTTGGAAAATCTGTGCACCCCTGAACTATACTGCATAAGCAATAGCGATCTGCTTCACACGGTACTTGCAGTCCAAATTTCAGCTACATTTTCCATTAAATTTTCCAGAACTGGTCATCCCGACTACATATACCAAATCACACCAGTGAATTACACGTCTCATTATCATTCACGTTGCAGCGCCACGTTCACCCCCGCTACGTTCTGTATATATACGACATACCGCTAGCCTTTGCTGAAAAAGAAAGAGTTCATATGCATGCTTTTTAAGGCCTTAAAACTACGATGTGCACTCAACTGCTGGAACAGAAAACAATGTTTAAAGCGATGCTGATATAGGAATGCACGCGTGTTGGCACAAGTGATGTCAGTGGTCAGGTTCCTAGCACGCTAGCACTGCAGACTGGCTGCTTAAATGCATGTGCCGGATTAACTCGGACCAATGAAATGCCATAAATTCACAAGACGTTCCAAGTAACAACGTCCCGGCTTTAATAATTCAGCAGTAGTCCCTATTCTCCAGCAGTGGCAACGCTGCCTTCAAGGTGTAGCACAGACGCATAAACACACAGGATTATGATACAACTGTATACGATTCTGACGATGGTATAGGTCAATGGTTCCCAAAGTGGGCTGGTACCGCCCCCTGGGGGGCGGTGGGATTACCGAGGTGGGCGCTGATAGGTACGAGAGGTGGAAGGGAGCGCTGTTATTATCACAGGGGGCGCTAGTAGACAAGTAGTGCATTTATTTTTATAATAAAATTCAAATAAAGTAATTTTTGTGTTAAAAATAAAAAAAATGAACTAAATTTCTTAGTACTTTAATTTATGAATCTTATTCAAACACATTATTTTTGTAATAAACTATTGCTAGATGAATTATTTTTAATCATAAAAAATATAATAAATTTTTATTTATTAATTAACACATAAAACATTAAGCTTAACTCTTATAATTTTATTTAAACGATTTTTTAAATATAAAATAAAAGTGGAAACAAAAGCGCATTTATGTTTTCTTAAAAAATGTAGGGGGGCGCTGTGGGTGTGTATATGGAACCAAGGGGGCGGTGGACCGAAAAAGTTTAGGAACCACTGGTATAGGTCGTTGTGTTAAGTTTCTGGTCCGTGACGTTATCAGGCTGAACGCTACGAGCGAGTCACTTGTACAACGACAGCGGACTGACGGACGAAACACAACAAATTCTCTGCCCCTGCAACAATTTACAATCGATCACTAATTTTTTTTTGTTTCTCGCGTGGGTGACGTTCCTTGCGTATCTTAGCAACAGATCTACAATCGATCTCCGTATCCTAGTAACGGATTTCTAGTACTTATGTCATCATAAATCTACGCACGTCGTCACGTAAAGTTTTTTAACCAAAACCGGAAACGTCTCGATAAATTTTCTTAAAAAGAATCCCCCACTATAAAGTCACGATTACCATCCGGTGGGAGCTGACTTGTTCCACGCAGATGGACACACATGAACAACCAGTAGTCGCTTTTCGCGAACTGCTTTGCGCACGCGACTAAAAACCAAGAAATGCGTGTAAAGTATATTTCTAAACTAGCTGCCCATTTGAGGGGAACAGCCCGGAAATCGCTCGGCGAAATGTTGACGGGGGGGAAAAAGAGAAAATCTCCGGTCAGTCAATTATCCTGTCTTGATTGCGCGGAGAACCTCCCGAAGTCAGGTTACTGCGCTGGCAAACCACGAAGGGGGAAACTGTCTAAAACGGAAAACAGTGTAGCAGACTTCATCAGATACTGCCGACTTTCTGTAGCCCATTTCTACATTCATTTTTATTTGAATTCATTGACTTCATGGACTTTTTCCACAGTATGTATTAAAATTTAACACCCTACTACGTTTCGGGGATAGGATCGGACCCCGTCTTCAGGTTTACTTCTTCCAAACACAAACATTAGTGCATCGGAATTATTTACCCTGTGATTTAAAACGGATTAGAGCCAAAATAAAGGTCCATAAAGTCAATGGATCCAGATGTCATACACCACCATCAGAACCCTATAGAATAGTATGCATTTATTACTGACACGTTTCAAGTAATATTGGCCTGGTATAGAGCATAACAAACGGAACGCACTGCATCTATTTCCGATCAAAAATAAGTTTAAACCGTCGCACGCTTTGCTTTAGTAAGACGTAAAGTCGACTAGATTCCGCTTTCATAATTGCATTTTCTTACCTTCGAACATTTTCAAGGACGAGGATTTCAAATTTAGTTACTGCATTAACTACGTTCGGATTATCTCGTTAAGTCAAAACGTCATGAAATTTGATTAAAATGAGGCGGCTTAAAATATTATGAGGGGGAATTTCGGAAGTGGCAAGCGACAGTTCCACACATGCTGCCCCGCTCACACCTAACTAAATTATCTTTCGTGATTGCAATAATTTATTCCATAAATATTACGAAGATGGTGCTGGATGTTGGGATGCCTCGTGTCGTGAAGACTGTATAAGCAGCAAGTGGACCATCCAAAGGTATATCAGGCCTGTATACTCATGTGAGAAGGTTACTTCAGTGGTAGTCTTGCATTCGAGAGGTACATGGAACAGAACAATTATATTATTATTAACAATCGAAGGGCGAAACTGATCTGAATAACACACGAAGATTCAGTTCTTACTTCACAGAAAATGTGCCACTTGTATACTGCGGACGTAATTCGAAAAATGGCGGTCAGGAAAATTACGGCTGTCTTGAGAGCCACTTAAACTCTGGGCGAGGTGTAACACTTCCATGAACTTTAAACCAGGTGGCATATAATATTACCACCGTCCATTACAGGGTTCACCTAAATACCATAAGCAAACAAGTGTTGCATCAAATTGAAACAAACTGATATGATACAAATCACAAATTCTCGGAGATCTGATAAATCCTCAAGTGAGTGCCCACTGTCACAACTGTAATTCCGTTAACTCCGCATCTGGCAATAGACCAAAGTTTTTCTTAAATTCATCTTCGGTTGCCTACAAACACAGGCTCGTATACAGAGTGACCACCGCGCCCTTTGCAGCAACGTACAGCAATACCTGGATAAGAACTACTGTTTCAGTGTCTAAAATTAGAACCCCGCCTCCTGACCTAGAATCTGTTCTACGCAGTCAAATCTGTTTGTGGATATCCTTTCGGGTTTGTTATGATAACAGAATAGGTTACATGCACGCAGGGCTTTGCAGCCCAACGCAAATTCTCCCTTGGACATACAGCTAAGTACAAGCCCATGTACACCCCAGGCCCACACCGATTTATTCATCATATCACGAACTCAACATTATACGGAAAATGTCTGCCATACTGTAGACGTAACAATAATGACTTTACTCCAAGTGGCTATTAGGGATGTTCGCAACGTCGCAAAAAGCGTCTTATCAGCTTCATGTCCGTCTGTTTATCCGCATGTATCAGCGCAGCTCCCACTGGACGGATTTCCCTGAAATTTGATACTGGGGACTTATAAAATCATTTTTGTGAAACACTCAATACTTTTATATTGTTGACAGTGCCATGTAGCTCAACAATAAAAACACAACGCATTGTTGTTTTCAATACAACAATAGTTACGCGAATGCGCCACAATGTTACGTTACACGTACGTACACTGACCATGCTGTTATATCTATATTTTATTTCTGTATTTTTCCATAGCGTGTCTGTATGTCCCGTACAATTCTTACAATAAACAACCATTATTTTTCCCTACACAGCATTCAGGATTGGTCCTCTAATGGAAACGAAGTGTTCTCTGACAGGTACGAGTTGAATCCATATACTCACACAATGTAATCATTTGAGTTGGGCCGTGCCATGGCTCAGGCAGTTAGTTGCCGACCTCTCACAGCGGAGACCTGGGTTCGATCCCGGGCCGGACCATGTGACTTTTCTGATGGACACAGTGGCACTGGACCAGGTTTTTCTCCAAGCACTTCGGTTTCCCCTAGTCAGTGTCAATCCACCAATGCTCCTAATCTATCTTCATATCGGGGATCACTGGGCAGTACTTTCACGCATTCATTTGAGTATTCAAAGGGTTAATATTATATCTACTGAAGGTGAAGTTTATGGACGAAACAGAAAGGAAAAACAGAATGTAACGGGAAAGCTTTGAGTTTGAATGTTTATTTAGGCTCCTAACGTTTTGTTCGTGGCCTGATATTTTCCTGAACATTATCTGAGAAGCAAAATCTCTATTAAAAGAACTAAGTAATTAAACCAGAAGGTCGACAAAATATGAGCAAAATCAACTAACATAGTTGGACAATTAAAAAAAATAAAACGAAAAAAAAAAAATAAAGTTAAATACAGCGATGTCTGTTTCCCAGCACTTTCGATACCCAGCCGACATTTCCACGTTATCTCTGTCACAGTGAATTTCACTTCACGGTACTCGCTCCGCTGATTATCCTGCGTCACAGTCAGAATCGTCATTTCTATTGACCATTTATTCTTTACACACACACAGGGCTAAAACCAAGAGAAGTTTCTAATGCTCTCCGTCTCAATTTTGCATCAACACGACATTTCCTGGCCCGCTGACACCCCGCATCAAGCACACTGATCTACATAAAACAAAGCTAGTTGTCGACGGACAGCCTGCGGCGTTTTCATCACCTGGCTTCGGTACACGACGCACTCCTGGAATATACCGATGCGAGTGAAGACAGTATATCCGACAGTCTACAACCTGCACAAAAGCAAAACCATGTGGTTATGCCTTTTCAGTTTCAGTATATCTAAAAATGATGCCAAGGCTGGTTTTGCACTTCTCATTTGTTTCAATAAAAATGTTGCTCAGACGACTGTGTCAACTCTTGAGGCGCAGGCCGGACAAATGGTCAGTGGAAGTGAAGAAGCAAATGGCTGACGATGACAGGCGTCAAAAGGAGCGCGACTGTAGCATCCCTCCGGACATTAGTTACACTAAATCTTACAAAAATGACGTTCATCGTAACAAGAATACAATAAAGCTGTCCCTGTGCATGCCATGAAGACATGGGGGAGCAGAAGCACAGCTCCACACATTCTTAACCTCGGCACTAGACGGGGTGGTCAGATTCACGACCCGGCTACTTTACACCCCAGCGTGTTTCAATACAAAATGCCGTCCGATCACTCCAACAAAAGCACCACTTTGATGGACAGACAAAAACCAAACGTAACTTAATCCTATCGCTCCACTTCGTCAAAAAGAACGCCTAAAACATGATAAACAAAACCTACCAACTGTCTATTCTGTTCTATTCTATTCTCAGTTGCCACTGCAGACACGTGGCCTCGCAGTTGGTCTCCCACCAAGCAGACGTTCCATACGGCAAAGCAGCGTTGAAACGACTAAGAACTCTCTTACGTTCATGTCGCTGTCATCGGCACTACAACCACAATAAAAGCATCTAGCTTGGCCGTGCCATGGCTCAGGCGGTTAGTCGCCGGCCACTCACGCGGAGACCCGGGTTCGATCCCGGGTCAGTCCATGTGGGATTTGTGGTGGACAAAGTGGCGCTAGGACAGGTTTTCCCCCCAGTACTTCGGTTTTCCCTGTCAATTTCATTCCACCGGTTGCTCCATTACAAGGAAAAAAACGAAAAAAAAATATCATTCTTCATCACAGGGTTGCACAATAAGCCTTAAGGCTGCGCGGTGCGTCCGTAGCATCTGCTGCAGGGGCCGTTCGCCATAAAAAAAAGTCGGTCTATTACACTGTTCACACGAAAATGCCGCTTTTCCTTTTACAAACTAGTTTACTTCAAAAATAATTTATAAGAAATATTACGTAATTATGGTGAAAATATATTTAAAAATGCTTCCAGCTACAGACCCCAATCTTATTGCCCAACAATGACACGGGTATGTATTTTTCTTATACATTTCCTAGCATTTATGGCACTCACTTTCAGAAACGTTCGCCATCCCTGGAATACGGCCAACGTAAATCAGTGGCGTTCGCATAGATTGTTTTAATTTTACGACTACGAAATGGCTCGACAAACAAAAGAACATCGTGTACAAAATTACATCCACATCTCTCCACTCCACGTGTCATGATCGAAAATCGGTCAACACGAAGCACATACTTCATTAAATTGGTCATCTGATACACTGTGCAGTTTGCAAAGCACAACATACATCTGTTTATGGATACTTTTGTATACGCACACGAAAAGAACTTGGAATAACAAACACGAGAACAGAAGTGTGCTTCAACCGTTATAAAAACCTGAACACACACCTGTGGGGGGGAAAAAGCGGGCCCCCGCGCTAGTATAATTTCGTGTTCGTTTGTGACACAAAATGCCAGCCAAATAGCGCGAGGGAGAGGCAGAAAAGAATAAATACAGCTGCATATTCCTAACTTTCACTCATTCTGCGTCTGTGAGGAGCAACTGCTCTGTCAGTCAAATATCTGCTTGCAGACACACAGTCACAAAGGCGGCCAGTGCAAGGCAAGAGACATTCATGCCTACTGCGGACCGGAGTCCCAAATTACAAGAAGCTACCAACATCACGATGAACTATGCGCATTACCTGGTCGTTACGTTACGTTACGTTATTGTACCGTACATGTTTGATTACACAAATCTTATGCAGACAAATGTACACTGTTTTATGTTATTCAACACAACATTTTCTTAAAGACTGCCCAACATGTTTCGAACCTATACAAGGTTCATCTTCAGGGGCTTACTTGTTGAAATTACATCAGCTATACATCTGGTATTAAAAGTTACATAAATTCTTACAATGCCGTTAGATGTGTATGTGTAAGCCCCTGAAGATGAACCTTGTATAGGTTCGAAACATGTTGGGCAGTCTTTAATAAAAAGCTGTGTTGAATAACATAAAACAGTGTACATTTGTCTGAATAATATTTGTACCTGGTACGTATTTGACACACAGAGCGCGCTGACAGTTGGTTCTATTCCCGTGTTTAAATGACGAGTTCATATTATACTGAGATTTTTTATTTTATGATTGGTGATGATGGGATCGAACCCGCACTTTCTAGGTAGCATATCAGGCCGCTAATAACCATACGCCTCAAGAAATTCGCTGTGGTAACAGTGGTGTATTTACTGGCGACAGAGTGTGCGATGAGCCGTAAAAAAAGGGTAAAGTTGTCCCTGTCTACAACATGAAGCTATATAGGTAGAATAAAGGTACAGCTCCACTTATTCTTAACCTCGGCAGTAGATGGAGGTGAGTGGTAAACTTCAAGCTCCGGCCGCTTTACCCTCGGGAATAACTCCGGTACCCATTGAGAAACGAGTTGTGTGTACGATACGTACAGTCGAGAGACGTTTGGAAGCGGCCGAGGCCTACTTAAAAACCCTCCTCGGCATACGCCTGTAGGTAGTGGTGAAAAGAGTCGGTTAGGGTAGCCGTCTCCTAGAATATCGGAACCAAACATTTTGCGAAAACAAGGCAGATGTGTTACAGCTGTGTTTCAGTCTTCTCACTTACAAAAACATCGGCTCAAAATTAGCCTGAACCATACAATTTAAAATGAGACAATCATAGCCAACACATCTGTTATCTCAAAATACCAAGTATTTCCTTAAACATGTGTTTCTATTTAACTTTCGCGGACCAGAAGCCCGGTCCGAACATTATTCAATGTCCATGGCTCAGCAATGTTGACACTAAACGTGTCAAATACAAGTTAAAATCTGTTACGTAGCCACAAGTGTAATTTCACTCTGTGTCTGTGTGTCTAACCACATATCTGAGGGCAGTAGTTTAATTAAACTACTACACCACCAAGGCCGCTGTGGAACCACATACGGCCTGCTAGTTCTGGTACTAATTCCGCCGCAACCAGCCGGCAACTTATCCGGCACGCAAGTAATGCAGCAAGTCTATGCTCAGCATTAAAAGGCGCCAAATATTCGCAGAATCTACTCTCGAAGGAAAGGTGCAAATCAGTCCAGCGTCTGTTCGACCTTTAAAATCTTACATGATCAATCAACTTGTCCCACTTAATGTGGTTATTTCCCCCCCCCTATGGCTCAACAGTCCCTAAATGCATATTATTAGTTACATATGGTTGCTAAACACGTAGCTCCGACATGTTTCGGTACAAACGCGCCATCTTCAGGCAGCGCATGTCACATGTAACTAATAATGTGCATTTTTTTTTCCTATGGCTCAACATTCCCTTTTCGGGTGCCTAGGCCTCCTCATTTTTCGAGGTTTCACGATCACACACTTTAGACACACCACACTCGGTAGGACTCCTCTGGACGAGTGATCAGCCCGTCGCAGAGACCTCTACCTGACAACACACAACACTCACAAGAGACAGACATCCATGTCCCCGGTGGGATTTTTTTTTTTTGCCTGTCCGGGGTTTTTCCCCTTTGATCCATTTTTGTACTGTTTAAATCCTTTTCGTCCTTCATGTCACTTTACGTTCCATGCTACCGTCCTTATACAACAAACACAACACAAACATCCATGCCCCCGGTAGGATTCGAACCCACGATCCTAGTAAGCGAGAGGCCGAACACCCACGCCTTAGACAGCGCGGCCACTGGGATCGGCTTAATGTGGTTATATGTGGCTGAAATAAGGTTTTGACATTAATTATACCTAGAAAGTGTGGACAATTTAGATGATGAATTCTCGTCATAATGAATAAGCCCACAACAGTTCAAAACGTCAGCTGATAATAACAACCCTTTCATTGAAACTTACCCTATTTTCAAAGAATTCGCGGTGCAATATAATATCAACAGCATCTCATAAAAGCCACAACTTTAGATTATTATTCTGGCACACAAGCTGAACGGTACGATTTCCGGAAGAAAAAGCATCTTTCTCTTCACCACTGCCTCTTAGACAGGCGCAATGTGAAGCTGGCCATTCAACTGTGTGACGCATTCCGTCTGGTAAGTGCGCAACAAACGGCGACCGGGAGGGAGGGATTCAACACAACGGTTTAAACGTCAATCACATTTGTCAGGATCTCTGGAGTAACACGCGCACTGAAAATGAAATGCATTTCAGTAACACATAGGTAAAGGTAAAGCAATCCCATTACAGGCCTGGACAGACCCTTAGGGTTCCAGGAGGTTGAGGCTCCCAGATTTCTAGGCAATCGGCACATGAAGGTGGTAAGGTTGTCAGTCCTACGCACCGGCCGCCTTTACCCCCCCCCCCCCCAGGAAATACTCGTGGTACTCATTTCTGTTATAGGCTGAGTCGATCCCAGGGCCATAGTGCGACCGAAAGGATTATGTCAATGAAAAATTCCAATGACACCATCGGGAATCGAACCCGCGACCTTTTTTCGGCTTGTAGCGCAGTACCTCAAACAACTGCGCCACCGCGTGCCCCCTTTCAGTCACACAAAACAACTCTTTAAACATTTACGCCCACTGACTATAGCAGACGTTTCCTACCATAACCAGACGTCATAAAATTTAAAACGCAGCACGTCTCTAAACGTCCTTACACTGCAAGAATCTCCGTCGTACACCTGCAATGACACTCGGGTGTGCGATGGACATACCCTGTCGCTTCAAATCCACATCTGACACGCTGTATGACAAACCACGCTACCTAACCCCAGTTAACCAACTTGTACAATCGCATCACGCGAATGTCGTTTAATCTTTGCCTGCTTTATCGCATGGCTTAATCTACAGCTAATCTTAAGCTACAGAGCGTCTCACTATAGCTTTATCATCACATAATTACACGCATACTCGAACATAACAGCCACGCAGCGTTTCTGTGTCTGTTATAAAAAAAATGGGCTAGAAATGAGATCTGCGCTCTTCTGGGATGTTACTCTAGTAAGGTCAGCGTGGTGGGAGTCACCTGTGTCGCAGCAACACCACACAACTGCGTGGTTCAAAATGTTGCCAATAAAAGGTTTTAATTGCCTCTCGAAAAAGTCGACACACCGACCAATAACCGCACGAACTTCAATCAATGTATATGCATTCTGATCACTGCCAATTACACGAATTAATAGGAAAAACCTTTATATAGACACACAGACCAAGCGACGATCATACATATGAACGTCAATAATTAAACGAACGTGAACTGTGTGAGATCTGAGGTTTTCATACCGGTCTTCTGGAATGTGACGCCGTGTGGTCTGGTAGGTCGCCAACAATGTTTCGGAAGAACTTGCTGCCCCATCTTCAGGATAAAGGCACCTGAAGATGGGGCTGGCAGGTTTCTCCGAAACGTCGATAACCATCACAGATTACATAGCCACGCAAAACCATCACAGATTATATAGCCACGCAAAACCATCACAGATAATAGCCACGCAAAACCATCACAGATTATATAGCCACGCAAAACCATCACAGATTATATAGCCACGCAAAACCATCACAGATTATATAGCCACGCAAAACCATCACAGATTATATAGCCACGCAAAACATCACATATATAGCACGCTACATCACAGATTATATAACCACGCATAACCATCACAGACTACATAGCCACGCATCCCAGCAAACAGCAGTTTTAAATGTGAACGATCCGTTAAGGACGAGATTAAAATCAATAATGTGCAAAATTAATGCAGATTTTGAAAACAGCGTAAACTACTCAAAGAGCAGTCCAATCAATTTTTGTCTTTCCTGCGACAAATACGCATGCGCGAGGCCAAAGACGCCTACTGAAATGCAAATTTCAGAATTGAACGAGTAGGACCAACTTCCCCACAATGAAACCTCTGAACTCTGCCCCTTCCATAAGTCTGCAGGCACATCAACAATGTTCAGCACCTCGGCCAACTACTTACACTACTTTGAACAGAGACAACATTTTCACACCACATCTCCAACAACTCATTCTAATACCACGGTCGGTCAGAAAATAACTTGACTCGGCGTATAATTTCGTAATTTGTTACGAAACTATACGCCATAAAAAACTTACACTAATTGTGATTGTATCATGTGCATTCGTCGCCGAACGGTTATCATATGTTTCCGGCGTTAAAGCAAAATCTTGGCGGCATCAAATTTAAAGACGATCACGAGGTGGAAACAGTTGTGACACGATGGCTGATAACAGAGAATACGGGCTGACGTCAACAGGGAACAGAAAAAGCTTATCCCACGACGTGATTAATGCCTCAACTGGGGGCGGGGACAATGCGGGAAAGTAGTGAAACTGCAGTACCATTAAATGTCAACTGTTCTTATTGGAGTAGCAAACAAAAAAATCCAAAATATATTCACTGTAAAATGATTTTCTATCCGAGCCGGTAATATCCTACTGATTTATCGTCTTACACAAGCACAGCGCTTCCAAGATTTATTCCACCAGCATTCTGTTCATTTTGTTTAACCACTCGAGATACACAGCTCTACATGACCCCCCCCCCCCCCACAACACTGATTTAAGTATGTAAGAATGTCATGACGCAAGCTCATTTTCCGGCATACATAAATCCCCACTATACATTCATCTCACTTACGTCTCAGCACTTGCCTTACCGTTCTGTTTTCATATATCTGTAATTTACCTTCGTAAATCGGAAGTAAAAGACCGACTTTCATAACCGTACAAAACCACTGATAAAAATGACACATATACAAACACACACAGGCCTATGTTACATTCAGGAAAATTTCAATATACTGGGGCTGTATATGCTATGCATACAGCTACTTAAGGGGCAGTAATGACCACATCAACTTGTGCCAACATTCATGCTCTGCGTACGGACGTGGACTGGCTCATATACACATTTAAATACATGTTGCAGGGTCATATACAGTACAATTTACTATAACGGAACTGCAATGAGATCTTAACTAGATTCCTTCTGACGCAGTTTTCCGCTTCATAGTTATTTATAAATATGTACATCAATAAGACACAGTGCGTAAAATGCTACTTATGACCAAACTAGACAGAACTTCATACTATATTTTCACCGAGTAGCACACATTTTCGGTTTCCGTTCTGCTATTTTGCGAACTGTTGGGCTTGGAACTCCCCACTTGTGACCGAAGTGTTCCTTCTCACAAAATTTCCACAAAGCAAATGTCGTACAATATTATATGAAAACTAAACAAAAATTAGAGCAGCACAAAATTTTCCGACCAAGTTTCCGTTTACTGGAGGTAATATTACATTTCTTGGAACCAGAAAACATTTTCCATATCAATTGGTTTCCGTTTTAGACAGTTTTACTGTACCTGACCGGGGAATACACCTACAGTTTACACTGTCACACACCTATATATACTACGAGCACCACGGTAGCATGAACCAACAGCGAAGCGGCCCCGGACCATGCGTCTATCTGAAGACATTCCAGCTTGGTACAGCAGCCGAGCGAACACTGCTGACGGCCTGCCATTCCACTCTAAAGTGCACGGCGTTCTGACGTGTCAGTGACGACTGAAGAAGTCAATCAAGGGCGTCGATTATCCGATCTGTTAACTTACAAGTGGCGGGGTTATACGAGGTTCATACAGAGCCTACACAACAGTGAATAACAAACACACCTTTTGTGATAAATTTTCCCTTACACCAAGGGTGTCCAACATTTTTTTCTGGCAAAGGACCACAACCTTTACTGTGGGCTGGTTCGCGAGCTGCATGTCTAAAAATCACAGTAAACTGTACATCTAACCGCCACAATTATGACATTTTTATGTAATACACAAAGTTTACCCCAGAACAGGCCATGAAGGCCCAGAGAGGGAGTAGAGGTATAGCTCTATTCTTTAACCTCGGCGATGGATGGGGATGGGTGGTCAACGCCAAGCCCGGCCGCTTTACCCCGGGAAAGAGACCCGATACCCATTTTACAGGGATTGGGTGGGCCCCAGGGCCAGTCTGGACGGGTGTGGAAAATCTCGCACCCACCGGGATTCGATCCCCGGACCGTCCAACCCGTAGCGAGTCGCTCTACCGACCCACTTACATAATACACATAATTTGCAAATGTGACCGCATGTCGTATAACATAACGTGGAGGGCTCGCAGGCTGGACACCCCTGTCCTACACAGTAACAGCATATACGACGTTCTTCAAGTCAATAAGCATGCAACCTGAACGGTATAAACCGCAGCGGTTACTTTAATCGTATAAAAATGTGATCTTACATTTCAGAATTACAGAAAGAGACAAAAAAAATGCCACACGTTTACTAATACGTAAGTTGCTTGCAAGCTGCATGGAGAGGTCAACTGCGAAACAAACAAGAAATGCTTCATGAGGACCCCTAACATCGGCCCATACAACAATTTCATCAAATATCAAGCACTTCGCCTTCGCGGCCCTGAAGGCACGGATCTGTCTGTCACAATCCTGTCAACACGCACACGTCATACGTAACGGACAAAAGATGTCTTCGTACGCATAATGGAAGCGAATTCAACACGAGGCCTGCAAGCTTCGACGTCATTATGCTACCGTGATGCTCAGCACTCGCACCAACTGCATGGAACACTGCCCTTCCTTCTTGACAAGCTGACTGTCACTTAGCTCGCCAAGAAATTCCCAACCTTTTGTGGCACACAAAGACACACTACCGGGTTCTCAAAAGACCATCATCAAACTAACCCTACCCTCAGTCGGATTAATCCAATCCACACCATCCCAACCTACAATTCTTTAGGATCCACTAGTATCTTCTAATCTACGCCTATGCCTATAAAATGGTCTCTTCCTTCACGGTCTCCATCAACAATTTTGTACGCATTTGTCATTTCTCCCATGTTTGCTACGCGCCCCTCCCATCTCTTTCACGTTGATATGCTCACTCTAACATCTGTCGAAAAGCGCGAACTTTGAAGGCCCTCATGTTTTATTCTTCATTCTCCTGTCACTTCCTATCAGATCAAAATATTCAAAACCCTGTTTTATAAATCCCCTAATCTACATCCTTCTCGTACGGCCAGAGACCAAGTACCACACCCATACAAAACAAGACGTATAATTAAATCACATTCACGCTTCCTCTTCTTCCAAATATAATACAGCCTACTGAAACAAACACAATAAAAATAAAATGCAGATATAATAAGTATTGTACGTATTACAAAAATACGAGCGCATGTAAGTCAATCACACGCATTCCTGAATGAGCTGTTGCTCAGTTCGAACGTGTCTTGTTGGGAAAGTAAACAAGTATGCATGGTGTTTTTAATCCTCTGTGGAACAATACTAATGTAAATGTCTTACACAACCAGAATATTAATGTACAACAGTGTATTACAGTACAATGCGCTGAAGGGGGCGTCGGAATTCCACAGTCACCCACAAACTTCATTACAACTTCCACGTTTCGCCACTAATATAATCTTGAAGCTGACAGCATTAAACCAATGCCACGTGATTTTCATGCATCCAACGCCCGTTATGTACGTCTGTTATTCCGATATTAGGAAAAGCAGACTGGAATGAAGGGACAACACGGTTCACGGACACATACAAACACTAGCGCACGGAAGTCTATGCGAAGTCTTACGTGAGGATACGTTATTATTACAAAAATGTTTGTCTGGTGTCTGTCAATCGTCTCAAAGGCAACCAATCCTACATATAATATGAAATACATCGTCAGAACCCTTTAGAACTTACCCACAAAAAACGTTACGAAGCACAGTGTTTTGTGTGTTCTAAATTAAAAACAGAAGACGACGAGAAACTCCGAAAACTTTCAAACTGTGGGAATCTGTAGTAGTTGAAACAGCACAACAATCCTTACGTTTAAAGAATTACTTTATAATTTATGCTTCACTGCCTATTGAGACAAAAAAGAGTTTAAGGAACAGACAGGTAATAAGCCTTTCACTTCAAGAGCTTATCGTTAAACTTATACACCACGCACTTCGTACAGTCTGAGCTAACAGTGATAAAACGAGACGACAACCACCATACAGATTTTACCAATATCCTTTCCGCAAAGAACAATAAATAAATGCAGAGCGCGAAGGGGGTTCGTGTCCGTCGTCGCATGTTGCGCCTCTAATACTAATTAATGGATTTCAATAAAATCTGGTATTGCAGGGAGGAGTGTACCCTAAAAGTTGTCCACAGAAATGTAATGTTGGTCCGTTATATGATATATGTATGTTAAATTTTACGTGATGCTCAAACTATCTCGTCACCTCCTCCCCACAGGACACAAAACCACACAGTACCAAACATTTGTGTACAAAGAGAAAAGTCATTATCAATTTTTAATTGAAACATTTCTCGGATGGTCTAGACCAATATCCAGCGAGATGCAGAAACACAAAACAGTCTGCAGAGGAAATACGAGTATATTTGTAATAACAGACTTGTACAGGGGTGCACAAATACCGGGCGACTAAATTCTGTACGGTGGCGCCTAATGTTCGTGGGTCCTCGGTATGGAACTTGCTTCACATCACCCTTCTGGGGCCCACAACTTTTAGGCGACGCCTAGATTTTCGGCAAATCTGTGGACCCTCGGACTTGTATGCGCAATGACTAAACCCAAGGTCAATCAGGTACGCAAAATCGCCAAAAGCACACCTGTAAAACACTTACAGGCTACTCCAAACTGGGGCACACTTCTCCATTCTGGGCTTAAAAGTCTGCGGCCGGTAAGGAAGTTACATTCATATGTGCCACGAGTTAAAGCCTTCAGCATTTATATAGCTCTTAGCGATAACTTCGATTCTAAATTCAATGAAACTTTCGATAATGACGACAGACTTGTAATCCCTTGTGCGTTAGTGGAAAGATCGGGAAGTATAAATTCCGTTATCTATAATGAAAGGACATCACGTCATTCCGGCAACCATGAATATAGAAAGATACGAAAGCGATATCTAAGCACAAAGAATTGCACATATCAGTCATCACGCCTGATAAGAAGGTCAACTCAAGTGTCCTTACAAATCCTCAATGAGATAACTGTGCTGCCATCAAGAATAGCATCAAACAAAACTAGCACCGAGAAAGTATCCGAATACAAATGTACAGTACATAGCCGATCTCGCCAATGTTCATTCTCAGCTACCTGACCACGGAGAAACTGGTTAGCTATTCTACAGTACTACTATATCAACCACACAAGTATTTCCTCTCCCCCCCCCCCCCATGGCTTGACAGCCCCTAGTGGGCCAAGGCCTCCTCATTGTCGCGGCTTCACGATCACACTCACACACACCACATTCGGTAGGGCTCCTCTGGACGAGTGATCAGCCAGTCGCAGAGACCTCTATCTGACAACACACAAACTCACAAGAGACACACACCCATGCCCCCGGCGGGATTCGAACCCGCAATCCCAGCAGACCCACGCCTTAGATCGCGCGGCCACCGGTATCGGCCCACACAGGTAATACAGAGCATAATACGATACTGTTGTATAACTACGAATAACTTAATTGTAGTTATCTACGATTTTTGATTCCTATCATGCCCTGAGCCCTCACCTATGCCTTCTAATGTTCCTGCAGGGCAACTGTATCCACTCACAGACTAAACTGTAAGTACAGGGCATACACAAAAGAATGGTGCGGTTTATATGGTTTATTCAATTGATACCGCACCATTCTTTTGTGTATTCCCTGTATATATGAATAACTCCGCCTTGTGTTGAAACACCACAGAGTAAGAGAGAGTGGCCCCACAGAAAACTACGCTGTTTAAAAACCTCAAAATAGCCACTGCGTCAATAAACGTATCAACACACACTCAGTACCTGTATTACACGAATCGCATTGTTACCAACGGAGTCGGGGCAAGGTCTGGTGGCCTAAGACATGATGTTACTTAATTATGAGAACGAATCATCAATGCCGAGTGCAATGGAAAGGGTCTGCATTCCCTTCCAAGGACTGCAGAAAACCATTAAAAACATCGCAATGGCCGGTTCTAAATACATTTCATATGGATCACTGAATATCTGGAAGCACAGCACCGGCAGGATTGTTTTTTGCAAGGCGGTACACATTACCTGCATGTAAGGTAAAGCAATCCCATTACAGGCCTGGACAGGCCCTTAAGGTTCCAGGAGGTTGAGGCTCCCAGATTTGTAGACAATCGGCACATGAAGGTGGTAAGGTTGTCAGCCCTACGCACCGGCCGCCTTTACCCCCCAGGAAATATTCCTGGTACTCATTTCTGTTAGAGGCTGAGTCGACCCCAGTGCCATAGTGCGACCGAAAGGATTATGTCAATAAATTAATTCCAATAACACCATCGGGAATCGAACCCGCGACGTTCCGGTTTGTAGTGTAGTGCCTCAACCAACTACGCCACCGCGCGCCCCCATTACCTGCATGTACTTATCAGATTTTTTAATGCTCAACGCTGTGCAAGATAGCAACATAGTTGTCATTTAATTAAACTCCTTAATTAATCCTGAGACAAAAACTGTACGAACTGTACGGAATTTCGTTTTATTTTTGCAGACTTCTATTGTTTGATTTAATAACTCATTAAACGTCGAAACCACAAGGTGGTGGCAGCGCACCACCGCCTTGCACCTCGCTGCCGGCGTCCCTGTCTGCTATACAGAAATACAAAAACGATACAGCCATTACTGAAGGATGTATATTTATACTGCACTGTACGAATGTACGCCTTGTCTCCAGATATTAACGAATACTAAGTAACGCCATGAATAGACAAACAGTGAACGCCACGTTTAAGTACGAGTACTTCACAAAGTTGTAAAATAAACCCTCACGTTGCGACACAATGAATTCCCATTACAGCTGACTTTTTCTTTTACAGCAGAGCCAATTTTACGGGCGCAAACAGATTGACAAACAAACCCTTCACCTTAACGAAAGCAGTACTGCAACGAATTTAGCAATTACAATATTTACAGCAACTTGTATTCTGCCCTACAAAATAGTTGCCACACAGGTGACCTCGGTTTACGTACTCTGACAGTAATCGAGCGCCATCACTAATTCCAGATATCGAGGGTTAGCCAGGAACTTTCACGATTACACAGCAAAGCGACTTAACGGTATTCAAGAAATTCGTCACTCGTCATCAGCGTGTTAAATCAGTATCAACCAGATCCAGATTTTGGTACTCCAGGTTATGACACCATGTCGGCTCTCTGGGTTATGACAGCATGTCGGCTCTCTAGGTATGACAGCATGTCGGCTCTCTAGGTATGACAGCATTTCGGATCTCTGGGTTATGACAGCATGTCGGCCCTCTAGGTACGACAGACAGCCTGTCGGCTCTCTGGGTTTTGACAGCATGTCGGCTCTCTAGGTATGACAGCATGTCGGCTCTCTGGGTTATGACAGTATGTCGGCTCTGTAGGCATGACAGCATGTCAGCTCTCTAGGTTATGACATGTTGGCTCTCTAGGTTATTATACCATATCGGCTCTCTAGATTATGACATCATGCCGGCTCTCTAGGTTATGACACCATGCCGGCTCGTAAGTTGTTCCCGAAGTTTCAGAGAAACACACCGTGAAGACGCGACACACGAACTTCCTCCGAAACGCTGATTAACTACCTACCAGAACACACGATATTATGACATAGGCGATCACGATCTAAATCTCACACAGGAACCATTAATCACTTTTACTTTATCGAATGTAGTGCAGAGCATGTACTAGGAAAACCGAGTATAAGTTCATGTCTGATCAACAGAATGCAGAATAAGATCATTAACATAAAGACAGCTGATACATGTATATCACTTGCAGACGTGGCCAAGTTCAAATACCTGAGAATGATGCTAACAAACGAAAATTGCATGCACTAAGAAATTAAGAACAGATTAAATTCAGAGAATGTTTGCTGCCATCCGGCTGAAAGAACCTTTCGACTTCCCGTCCGCAACACATAAACGTAAAGATTAAAATATACAGACGACCAGGTATATGAAGGGCGCCTGGTTTCCTCCAAAAGTTTTAATCTACATGAAGAATGCAAGAACTATATACACATTAATAATTACACAATTACGTGATTTATGCCCGTGTCTGAGTACAAATTCTGATACTGCCTTCAATCTGTCAGACATAATCTCAGACGTTCTGCTCTGTCGTCATATTTATAACTGCTAACAGACAAAATCTGAACGCATATTTATCTCCAAACAAAATTTTACATGCGTAGCTCCACTCGTTCTATGATATCGTCATACAGCTGAAAGCCAAAGACAGACTGAGCGGCCGCCAGGTTCTTAGATACTACAAACTAGTACATTATTTTACCGAAATCTGTCGAACTCAGCTCAAACGTTCGCATAGCTACCATGTTCATATCACGGCAATAAAGTGATAAGTACAAAGGCCAGGTGGACTAGAATAGCGCGATGTTCATACCAAGTTTCATGAAAATCCGTGAACTGGTTCAGGCATAGGTATGACATTGTAAGTCCAACTTTGCTTATAAAATACGGAAATTTGGTCAATAAAATGCGTCAAGTTCCAGGTATCACTTGATTTCAATAGTCCATTATCCTGAACACTTTCCGCCTACATTCGTTTCGATGCAAGCAGCACGCTAACGAGATCAATTAAATGCCGGGCAATGGAAACCTCACTGCAGACCTACGAGTTTCAAGTTCATGAAAGCAGCTAAGAAAAACCAATTTTGTTTGATTTGTTCATTTGTATAGAAGTTTCTTACCAACAGGATGAATAAATCCCCTCAAAAGAAAAAGCATAAAACTTTAGGAACTGTAACTTCCTGTTATTCGCTTCTACGTTGATTTCTGAGTCTTTGTTGTCACATAATGAACACCGAAGTGTTTTTTAAAAGTACATTTCCACACGACTGCCTTCTAACTTCTGTTTATTTCCGCTCCTGGCTGTTTCTGAAAGAAACGAAGCCCTCCAAAGGTATCACTGCACCCTTACAGGTGACCTATCTGCTGTACACGTAACCCTGGTAACTGACAAACGTGAATGCGCTGTAATGCACGCGGAACATGAAATATCCTACAATAACACCCACAAACGGCACAAATTACACGCCCTCATTGCTGAAACCAACCAATGACATTCTCTCTGTCTGAACCAACGTTTCAATTATCCAGCAGCTCAGCGTCTAAAGGTTTGTGTTCGTAAAGCAAAAACCTGGCTTGGAAAATCCAAACAGAAAACCTTTAAAACAAAACTAGGTGGTCTGTACACCGCACAGTAACTTCGGACGAACACAGAATGTAGTGCCGTGTATAAGCCGACGCTGGAAACCTACCGATACGGTAGCCGACTGGTGTCAAACCAAATGACGTTACTCTATCGCCAACTTGTCAAAGGTTCATTTAGTTGGGTGCACCAGTGTCGGCGACTGGCTAGCTGCTGGAAGGGTTATTCATGCCGGACAGGTTTTGAATGACATGTCGAACAAAGAGAGAGACTGGTCCTCCAAGTTGGGGGCTGGGCGTGGGGCTCACATTTTCGCCTCATCAAAACTCAAGTGTCTCACAACCGTGGCAACGGGGAGGCCATGGCCTGGAAGCGGCCACAGAAAAGAAGTTAAACATGTACCTATAATGCGACTACTGGTTTGACAGTAAAGGTAAAGGTAAAGTTCACCCTAGAACGGGCCATGAAGGCCCAGAGGGGGAGTAGATTTATAGCTCTACTCTTTCTTTAACTCTGGCACTAGATGAGGGTGGGTGGTCAACTCCACGCCCGGGCCGCTTTACCCCCGGGAAAGAGACCCGGTACCCATTGTATAGGAGGCAGCCCGGTCTGAACAGGTGCAGAAAATCTCGCCCCCCACCGGGATTCGATCCCCGGACCGTACAGTACTATCAATTTGTGGTTTATACTACACATTCAAATTACAGATGTACGGAATGTATAATGACGGAGAGTTGATATTTTATCCATGATCAAGGAAGATCAATACAAGCCTAAAACGAAGAGCAATAATTTTGCCTGTTCTCAGCACTGAAGGATTTGGGCATATGAATTTGTTAATGGAATGGAAGTTGGAAATGCAAGTTTACTGTTTCACAATTTTTATTCAAGCAATCGCTTATACCAAAAACTGCACAAAATCCGAACAGTAACCCTGCCCACCAGCAGGTGCTGCTCGGTCTGAACAATTACTTTCATAACTTATTGCTTTCATAAATACGACAGAACAGCACTCTTGCCTACAAGAAGTGGTCGCCACTGCGATCAGGTATAGTAATAATTTACTGCTTCAATAAAGATTTTAAAGCAGTAAACCTGCTTTTTTGCCGCATTTCCATTAACAACAACTTCAATACTGGCATCATACTAAATGATTACTTTGTTTCAGAAACTGTAATGACTTCTCCGGTAAGTAAGTATCGATCTTTTTCACTACAGCTACTTAGATGTCAAGCATTACACGTATAGGTCGGGGGGATGTACCGAGAATAGGATTCCGAAACAGTTGGTTAATGGAACAATTGTATGATCTATATGTAATATGCCGGCTGGTATGATGTATACAAGGAAGGAGAAAATAAAGGTTTTTTAAAAAAAAAAGTATCGATTTTACGTCAAGCGACACTATGTAAAAAATTTACTTTATATTTTTTTTTGGCGGATACCGAGATCAAAAATTTAAATTTTATAAAAAACAAAACATTATTCTATTCTTCAGAGAAAAGTTAAGACCCAAACTGTCGATATACAATACTATATACACTACGTACTGATTTTTGTGTGACATGAGACGGATAATGAACCAATTTGTCAGAATTCACACACACCTCTCAGTACCTTCAAAGCACTTGATATTCACGGTTTCTCAGAGTTCACAGATGTTATTGTTTAGTGATGAAGGAGAGAAATTTAATTTCACACTTCAATCCACGTTGACAACGACATTCAAGCAGTGTAATCTATTCAATTCCCACGACAACAAGAATGCAAGCTCTCTTCCACAAGTGCGGTGACTTCACAACTTCCACGCATTCTGCGACTCAACTGACGTGTTTAACTACCAGCAGATGAATCTACATTCATTAACATCTCGTCTTTGTTTCGTTTTGTTTTGAAGACGTGTGTCAATGGGATGTTAGGTAACAACAGCGGGGTCGCGGGTAACGGGACGTGGCTTGTAAACCACTTAATCATTTTCTAAACAGGAGAGCGAAAGTGTCCATTAGATATGAAAATGTTTTAACAGTGGAAACGTAAGTTTTGGAGGACAAATAAGACTTTCATCCGACAGTCAGCGTGACTTCGGAAGGTCGTTACGGAAAGTAAGACAGTCCTGAATGTACAAACACGCGACTTAATCAAAACAACGACGTTCGTAACGGAGCTCACCTTATAATAATAACAATATTACTATTTTTTTAAAAATAATTCCACTGAATTTGTTACTTCGTGCTAAATAATGGATTGTGTCTCTCCATCATCCAACCGCAACGCAAATCTCAACACTTTGCTTAATTTCCGTTCTAGAAGACATATTAAAGCAGGCAAACAATTCTGCGTTACCAAGTTATAGAGAGCTGAGGGAGAATAAAGTTGAAAAGCAGTTCCCCTATCGCCTTTATCCTTTGCTAATTCTTAATTTCAAAACACACCTGGCGCACAAATTATTATTACTATTATTACCGCTGTTGTTTCATCAGAGCGTTGAAAGAACGACACTGTTCAGACGCGCCATTCACATATTCAACACAAAACATTCTACGCATATTTCACAAAAATACACCTCAGTATATACTCGATGCATTATGTCATGCGTAAATATCCTACATTTAAAGCCGCCGGTCTCGAATTCACTTGCAACGAAGCAATGGCATTCGTCCGCACAACGCAATTCCTAAATCAGGCCTACTACTGTTTAATTCTATCCAGGAGGAAAGAGACAAAGCAGAATGTTCTGGGAATAACTTCCTGCGCCCATGTTTCTTGAAGTTTCACATTTCACAGTACCTACGCGGTGAGACGCTTCGTTTGGTGATCCAATCCTGTGCACATAGCAGACAGCAATCTCTTAAAGGCAATCTTACTCTTCCACCACTACGTACTCAACACTTCAAACAACATTTTCAGGTACATTTATGACCTCCATACATCATTTTACGTGCTTAGTTCGAACACTGGGTAAGTTAACGGCATCGAATGGAAAACCAATAAAGATTTCGCATAGCCACCGTGTTAGTGTTACAGAGTTAGGAAGGTGGGGGCACAGATGCAATATTGTTTCTTTCTTCAAAAGATCTGAATTACCACACAAAATTCCAGGACCTTGGTGCCGTCGAAACATCGAGGTTAGTACGGCCGCATGAGGACATTAATGACAGGAAGTGATAATTACGACACAATGAGCTCCAGAGTCAAATTTCATGAAAATCTGTCACGTGATTCGAACATTATTTAGGACAGATACATAAAGAGGATATTGTAAGCGTAACTTTCATTATCAAGTAGGAAAGGTAGGTTACACAAATAACCTTTCTTGACGAAAAACAACTTAAAAACATCTCGACTCATAACGCCCAACTACTGCAACCGCAAAACACAAAGCTTAATACACCTTTTCCACACTAATATTCTGGAAGTGTCATAAACCATGCATACATGTTGGTGTGTACTTTTCCTCAACTACACGTCGAATTCTGAAACAGAACAACAATATATTCACATTGAGTACACTAGTTTCAACTCACCATGAGATCCTAATAGTTTGTAAAACCTATATTCCAGATGAAGCTGAGGTGCCTTCGACTTCATAGGCTCCTGTGAACAGAAAAAAACAAAATATGACACATGGCTCAACTGACAGCACTTACAACAAACGTAAAGCAGAGTGAATGAACGTCAGCGCTCATACAAACCCTATCAATTCTTTATTGCAAGGTGACTGTACACTAATTACACAGTAGTTAATACGAGTCCGCGTGTTGCGGTAAGTCAGGGGTGCACAAATACCGGACGTCAGGTCGCCCGGGGGAAGAAGTTTAGCATGTTGGCGCCTGATGTGTGTGGGTACTCAATACGAACTTGTTTCATATCACCTTTCTGGCACCTACAATTTTGAGGTGGTTCCTAGATTTCTGGAAAATTTGTGGACCCCTGCGATAAGCCGTGAAGACATTTGAAGAATAGGATACAAAACACTTTACATTTGCACTTCAGCGACAGTCAAGAGTCCTTGTTACCATAAATACCACAATTTTCGAAGGCGCCGGTATGACCTGATAAAGGTAAGGCGCGCTGTTAGCTTTTGGACGGTGTTACTCGCTAAGGGCTCAACTTTATGTCGACTGAAACTCGCCCAAAGAAGATTTTAACGAAAGGTATTCTTATACGGCACACAAAACTCGAGAACAATTTTTAATCTTTCATAACTAACCAATATTAATGTGCCTCTGGCACCAGGCTGTACGTCACGCCCCCCCCCCCCCCAACACAGTAATCATCACAGTCGTCTTCATGAGAAGCTGGTATCTCCTGAACATATATTTCATAAAGTAAAAGGTGAAGGTAAAGCAATACCATTACAGGCATGGGCAGGCCCTTAGGGTTCCAGGAGGTTGAGGCTTCCAGATTTATAGACAATCGGCACATGAAGGTGGTAAGAATGTTAGTCCTACATACCGGCTACTCATTTCTGTTAGAGGCTGAGTCGACCCCAGGGCCATAGGGCGACCGAAAGGATTATGTACGAGTAAATGAAAAATTCCAATGACAACATCGGGAATCGAACCCGCGACCTTTCGGCTTGTAGCGCAGTGCCTCAACCTGACGGGATTCGAACTCGGATCATCCAGCCAGCAGCCTACTCATTATCCCAACTCCTTATGAATTACAACCCCCTTCTTAAATACATTTATGTTTCCATACAAGTCTCCAAATTCTAGTTCTGTCTGTTGCAAGCTCTGTTATTTTGTCTTTCCAATATCTGATTTGGTTCCTGAAATCTCTACTTAGTATCACATCTTAACAGTGTCCAGATCTTTGCATTAATGGATCCGGTAACCATCGTAATTTAACCCTCGTCCTGTGCTCTACAAATTTTGAACATTCTTGACAACAAAATGCATTTGTTCGTGACAGTGTTAATGGACAGCGAGTATTCCGTTACAAGAGCTCAACTGGAACTAACTGTTCTTTAACCCTAACATTACAGTGCTATTTCCCGTGTCTCAAGGATTACTCAGGGAAGTGTAACGCGTGATGGATCTATCAATCGCTAATTTGAGAGATGATACAATTCCTGAGACAATGAAGCCTGTCATATGAAAAGTTCTAAACGAACTAAACACCCAAAAGCAAACCCTACGTGATAAGTTTCGAGTAACAGTAAATTTAATAGCACCCAGAGTACCAGAACACATTTATAAAAAGGTAAAGCAGTCCCATACAGGCCTAGGAAGGCCCTTAGGGCTCCAGGAGGTCGAGGCTCCCAGGTTTTTAGACAATCGGCACATGAAGGTGGTAAGGTTGTCAGCCCTACGCACCGGCCGCCTTTACCCCCCAGGAAAGATTCCTGGTACTCATTTCTGTTAGAGACTGAAAAAACACATTTATAGACATATTTATACACGGCACAACCCCGCACCTACAAAAGCATTCACAGTCAAACGGAGCGAGTGGTAATGTATTTAGACAGGTATATCTAAATCACCGAGGGATTGGTGAATGTTACCTACTTTGCGTTTTCTTTTATAAAACGTGACGAAAATAAACCACCTCTTCTTTTCACCGAAAACAACAAGGAAACTTTTACGTTCAACTTTCACCAATTTGAAGTTATAACCAACTAACTAACCAACCAAGTAATTAACTAACTATATGGAGCAGAGTCCTTCCTGAGAAGCGAACAGGTCCTCAGCTAGTCAAGAAATTCCCCGCATTTTATGGAACCCGAAGGTCCATTACCGCATTCAGAAGTGCTCGCCACCTGTCCCTATCCTGTGCCAGATCAATCCAGTCCATGCCCCATCCCACTTCTTTTAGATCCATTTTAATATTATCCTCCCATTAACGCCTAGGTCTTCCAAGTGGTCTCTTTTCCTCAGGTCTCCCCACCAAAACCCTGTATGCACCTCTCCTGTCTTCCGTACGTGCCACATGCCCTGCCCATCCCATTCTTCTTGATTTGATAACCCGAATAATATTTGAAGTTATAATGGAAAAATATTTGTTTCAGGCCCTGTAAGTTACATTTATCAGTGTTAATATTCACGTTTAAATTCTACACGTAGAAACATGGCAATACACTTCACCAAAAGTTTGCACATAAGGGGGACAAAGAAGGTCAATGCGGCAACTTCTTCGTCAGCCGGATGTTGCGGGAAGTCTAAACAAAGTATCGTAGGCGCAGTGAAAAAACACTTTCGCCGATTCTATCGCAGCGGCACCCAGACAGCATACGCACGCTTAGCCTGCCGTTACAGAAAGCATGTAATACGTCTCTCAAGAATGGGGATACACACACCGACTCGCGGTAACGACAGTGCGGGCACAGCGTGAACGCACTTCACATATACTCTACCTCAAATTTATCTTCCTAAGATCTTATCACTTGTTACAGATTCTGCAAAATCGAAAACAACGCGCACGCAGTCGCGTAAGCGCGCACATACACACATGCATACACTACGAATTATTTTATATTGCCGTGGTAGAGGGGCTTGTGAGTTCCAGTGACCCTGAGAGCTAAGCCGGCGGTAGCATTGCTACCAGTAGGGTCTCCCAAGCGGACAGATCAAGAGGGTAGGAACCAGACGAAGAGAGATGCCTAGGAGATGGGAAACCGAATAAAAACTCCCCTGATGCCGGAAGCAGCGACATCAGTAGCGACATGAAGCACAGAGCAAATGATGCTCGAAATGGTTCATGATCGTGTAGCAACAGGCGTGACCAGAGTGGTCTGAACGGCTGCTGTACTGCGATGTGGAAAGCAAATGGAAAAACTACCACATTATTACTTTTCCTGGATAGTCTCTTCCAGAAACAGAGACAAATGCCAAATGCGAGATGCTTCCTCTGGAGACAAGAAATTGAAAGAGGAAGCACTAGATCGCACCCTGTGGAGAACTCGCTTTGGAAGAGGCTACGGACCTGTCGTAAGACAGACTACGGAATGAATGAATAACACAGACTGGGAACTTGCAGCATTCGGTTCATCATGCGAAATAAGGAAATTTACGCATACGTCGAGAGGACGATCCCGTTAACTGAATGTTACACTACACAATACAACTGAGCTTTTAGGTCATTTCTGACGTCAAAGTGATATCCTCGCGTATCAGTACATTAACAAAGGCCGACGATTAGATACCGAAGATCTGGTAATATTCAACCCCATCACAGACGAACTACAAGACCGCAAATAAATTAACCTTTTAAAGCCTAGCGGTTACGTTACGTACTGCCAGGTTTAACATTCAAAAATTCTATACACGTTGCTCACATTACGTTTGTGTGTTGTGTATGGATCTTAGAACAAACAGCGACTTTTGCCTTATACAATATTAACAGACTGGTTTTGTACAACCGAGGCGGAGAGTTTACTGCGCGGTACGCGCTGATTCCTTATATAAAACAGACACAGTTCGCGTTTAAAAGGTTAATACACTGTTTTAATACTCTTCAATAAAGCAGAATGATCAACTTAAAGAGCCCTTCAGGACACCAGTCTTGCCAGTGGGCTATTCTGCTCGGTCCGAACATACAGATATCTTCCCTGGGTGACAGGCGACTGCCCACAGAAACCGAAAAGGCCGGCTGTCACAGTGAACTTACTGACACCCACATTACGAGATTTGAGGTTCTCACAGCGGTGACGCTGAAGATTCATGTCTTACAGGATGTGAGCTGTGTGGTTGGGCTTGTAGTTCCCGACGTTTCGAAACAACACAGTGACTTCATCTTCATGGTCAACTGTGTTACCATGAAGATGAAGGCAGCAAGCCCCTTCGAAACGTCGAGAACTACTCGTCCAATGACATGGCGTGCCACTCCAGAAGACGTGAATATTTGATATCAACACGGCTGGAAGGATTCCAATCACGGATCATACATCTGTCTGATCTAACGGGGCAAGAGTAGAACAAACACAGCTAATGGATGAGCCGACATTTTAAACGTAATATTGCCCCTCATTAAACACATCAAGTAACTTATTCATATGTGAGAAACGCCGTTATGTACCGTATTGAAGCCTTCACTCCCAGCAAGCTGACAGTTCTGCCTCATTAGTCATTTCTGTTGCTACACAGAACCGTGTGACGTGAACTGCAAGACAGCTTAAGCGCTCACCAGACAACCAGGCCCGTACATTATTCATGTCTTACGATCACCGTTCAAAAACACCTCTTTGTTATACATGTAAGTGTGAGTAATCCAAACAGCAACCGATACTACAGTTACGCTTCGTGACATCAAATGAACGGTAAGGGGTTTACATCGAAAGTACGAGTACAACAAACCGACGAAACATTCGTTGGCCAAAACAATCTGGCAATTATTTTACAATAAGCAACATTCTGATTCGATAAGACAGGTCCACGTGGAACGATACGAGCTACAGTTAGTACCTAATAATTACTGTCTCTTCCATGGTGTAATAATAATAATAATAATAATAATAATTCTCATTTATTGAAGTTCTAGCATAATAGCTCAAATGCCAATTACAAAACAAAAATAATTACAACAGAAATTACACGAACACAAACACAACAGTCAATAAAAACATACCTTGATTTCAGGCTTCCACCGCGATGTTGATTAAATCTGTGGCCTTCTGGGGTATCACGCGGCGTCGTGTGGTAACTGTTTACCGACGTTTCGGGACAACGTATCGGTCCCATCCTCAAGAGTCACGAGTCCGAGTGGGAAACGTCGGTAAACAATTACCACACGACGCCGCGTAATACCCCAGAAGACAGCAGATCTGTCAACAAAAACATAGATTTATGACTCAAATTTAATCACAAGTGAGATAAATAATTAAAACCACAACACAAGTAAAACACGCTACTCGCGCAAAATCTGTTTCCGAATTCTACTCTGCTTGCTAAATACATCGATATCACTGCTTATCAAATTAGCAGCTGTTGCATATCTAGCGGAGACAATTTTTGCGTGCTACAGAAAACATAAAGCTTTAGTATTTAATTAAATAATAATAATAATAATAATAATAAAGCCAAGTGCTGACGATGTATATGAATCCTTTTGTTTCCAACAAGACCCCACAGTTTTCATGTTTATAACTGCAGTGTTGGCAACATCTAAGTGACAAAGATGCAGGGCAAATCATCAGAAACGAAACTATGACAGGCCTGATAACTTTGTAATGATGAAGCAACCCTCAACACCGCGAACGGCCGTTTCTACGTAGTTTCCAAATATGGACATTCGTTGTGTTAGCAATGCTTTCAGTTGGCATCGTAACGGCTGGCGCGTCAAGCACGCGACGCCCCCTTGCGCACACAGCGACAAAATATTTTCGAACTGACACACGTTACAAAAGACAGTTCCATAAAATGCCGCAGAACAATGTTATTATGTACGGACTTGACGGCGCCTGGCGCCTGTTACATTTGCCAGCAATGCTCCTCTCCACTGTCTGTCAGTGTGTCCTCCTGTTTTTACGAATCTTGTCACTTCCCATGACCAACATGACCAGTACAGTGCTAACGTACCGTTAAAAGCGACCAAAATGCGAGTCTTGCAAAGCTCTGTGACTACACTGTTAAGAGCTCAGCTTCCGCAAGATAGTGACAAAAGCAATCCCATTACAGGCCTGGACAGGCCCTTAGGGTTCCAGGAGTTTGAGGCTCCCAGATTTCTAGACAATCGGCACATGAAAGTGGTAATGTTGTCAGCCCTACGCACCGGCCGCTCTTACCCCCCAAGGAAATATTCCTGGTACTCATTTCTATTGGGGCCGGGATAGCTCAGTCGCAATAGCAACTCGCTACGGGCTGGACGGTCCTGGGATCGAATCCCGGTAGGGGCGAGATTTTTCGCAGTCGTCCAGACCGGCTCTGGGGCCCACCCAGCCTCCTGTACAATGGGTACCGGGTCTCTTTCCCGGGGGTAAAGCGGCCGGGGCGTGGAGTTGACCACCCACCCCCACATAGTGCCAGGGTTAAAGAAAGAGTAGAGCTATACCTCTACTCCTCCTCTGGGCCTTCATGGCCTGTTCTAGGGAGAACGTTACCTTTTTACTCATTTCTATTAGAGGCTGAGTCGACCCAAGGGTCACACTGTGACCGAAAGGATTATGTCAATGAAAAATTCCAATGACACCATCGGGAATCGAACCCGCTACCTTCCGGCTTGTAGCGCAGTGCCTCAACCAACTGCGCCACCGCGTGCCCCAGGATAGTGAAAGTGCTGGTAATATTTTGTGGGCCATTTAAGTATTAATCCCATGGTTAATGGTCCGAAAATATTCGTTCATAAAGCACACTTTTTTTTCCCCCGGACAGAGAGGGGCAACTAACCGCCATCAGCTGCGGAAGCCGGACGGGGCGTGAAGGCATGCTGGAACACGGGCAGATGGAAGAGACGCACCAATCACTAAGGAAAGTCAAACGAAAGTGAAATTCACTAAACAGACTATTATCAGCGGGAAACGAACCGCGAACTATAAATATGTGGCGAGATAAGTTCTCAGAGCGACACTGCTGAAGATGCAAGCCTTCTTGGTATGTTATACCATGTTGACTGGGAAATAATTACCGACGTTTCGAGGTTTAAGCAGTCCAAGAAGACAGCCTGTCTGCTAGATCCTGAAGGAGAAACATTACAACCCTTCGAAACGTAACTACTTACCAATCAAGCCATTAAGACGGCCAACAGAAATGAAATTTAATCGTTTTTATTTCGTTTTAATCAACATGAATTTTAAAACTTGCATTCGGAATCACGACTCACGCGTAGAGCTACATGCATCAATCTTAGACGGAGAATGAGTGCTCGCTTTCTCGACGCTGGTCGTTAAGCTCCCTGGTTCCCATTTTATAGGAGTCTGGTTGGGCCCTACAGCCGGTACGTACACGGTAGCGAATATAAAAATACGGTCTCCTGCCGGGGATCGAACGCTCGTCCTTAGACACAGACAATGGCCGACTTGAGTATTCACAGGCACTAAAACCTTTAACATCATTTGTTAATTTGGTCACAACCCTCCCTTAACTATGGTGTTCTGTAGGAGCAAAAACTCTCTGTACAACAATTCCTTCTTACGGAGCACAATATACGTCATGCCAGTATGTCACAGGCTTGCTCATAAAACTCTACATATTGGAGGCGGTGCAGTCTTTAAAACTGCCCTGGGCGCAAAAATGACTAGCCCCACCTCTGATCACCATAACTCTCCGGACGAAGGTTAACATGTGCGCAGCAAAGTACTGGTTCTTGTATCAACAGACACACCACACTTGTATCGGTATTATATAATCCCTACACAAACAGCAAGCTTACATTATTTCTGCTGGAAACACACGGTCGACAGGCACAAAGTGTTCGTAAGAATCAAGTTCTGAAGATAATGACAACCGTAATTCCTACGCTCAGTAAAAAATGAAGGTTGTAACTGAAGATGTGCGTGTAATTTGTAAGCGGTACTACCGACTATACCGTGTAAGACGATTCAATTCGCTTTGTGTTATTCTACGACGCTGTCATTTGATAAGGTTGTATAGACTCGGTGATATTGACAGGGGAAAACCGACTTAGTCGGAGAAAAACCCCGCCCAGTGCCACATGGATTGGCCTGGGAAACGAAGGTAACATGAAGGCTGAGATTCGAGACCGAAACGTTCTCTAAAAAGTCCAGACCAACTCTGGGGCCCACCCAGCCTCCTATTCAGTGGGTCCAGGGGGCTACTTCCATAGGAGCAAAAAGGCCGAGGTGTGAGGCTGACCACTCACCTCCATCTAGTGCTGAGGTGAGAACCGTGGTAACAGTGACGTAGAAAAAGCCCCCGCAGATCCCGAGGCGCAGGGGCCCCCAAACGTACAGAATACTAAAATTTCTTGTCGGTTATTTGAGAATAGATTCCGTTCTTGACTGTGTTACGATGCAATTCTTACTGGATCTCTGTCATGAGATATGGGAGGAACATCGCTACTAACTGCAGGGGGTAGGGGCCCGACCGGTTATCTAGGATACTAAGTGGAGCTATACCTCAACTCCTCCATACGCCTTTGCGGCGTGCACAGGGACAACTTACCTTACTTTTGCTTTATCCCATGGCGCGTACATGCCACACCCACCCTCCACGTTGACAGACACCCAGATTAAGCATTTATGAATCAGTTCCATGATTCTCAGTTTTCGCTTGGAGAAAACGGAACTATTCCACAGAAAATGAAGAAAGAGACGACACTTTTTCTGGCCAATATAAAATGAGCTTTGCGTTCAAATGCTTCTTGCCGAGAAAGTCTCAGCACGCTTTCAAGTCGACGGAACTATCTGCAGTTCATTGATTTTGTAGAATATCACAAAAATACTGGCTGTTCAACTCTTGAAGAAAATTCCACCAGACCGTAAAACTCCCAGTTAGAACAAAAGACACAATCTGCCTGTCACATTCAAAGCATATGGTAATCTGAGTAAATGCCACTGAAAAAGTCGCCTGTGAACATAACGCAGCTATCGCGAAAGACTGCAGTGCAACGCACCATCAGAAACTGTTTCATATCTGTACAGACATGTACTTACCATTTTGATGGCGACATGCTCGTTGTTGTACAGGTTCTTGCCTGAAAACAAGAAAAACACAAAATTAATAACGCTCAGTTGGTTTTACGTTTAAAAATGCGCATACATTTTCTCATCGAAACACATTATTCACTGCAGCACTGGAAAATGAAGCCGTGACAGATGTACTACAAAGGAAAACATATTTTTTTAGGAAAGTTGTTTTTTTACATAATTGCGTTTGGGGCAGATACAAAGCTATTTTCCCCTTCTTTGCAATTATCCGTATCTCACAGGCTTTATAGTGTTCAGTTATTGCAGGCATGAAAAGTACTGCTACACAACCAATTATACCACCATATTCCGTACAGCCAAAAACGCCTTTCCCTTGCATTTCGTTACATATTCATGGCCCACAAAACCATCTTATCCAGAAGTTGCCATTCTTAACGATACACATCTTACGCCTTACGACACGAAAATCCTTTTAGTCACTGACCTCCGATGTGTGCTTTCATTCATTCTGAAGTCTGCCTTACGACAGGTCCGTATTTTCCAAAGCGACTTCTCCTGCGATAAAGTGCTTCCTCTTTCAATTTCCAGTATCTTCTCTTTCCCTTAAGGTCATCCAGTAGCTGCTTACGTCTTCTTCCTCGTCTTCCCGTCATGTCCATCCTTCCCTCTTAACTTTCCTTAAATCGCGTGTTTTAGAAGGCAGTTTCTAGCAAGATGTCACCAATCCAGTTAGCTTTTCTTCTTTTTTTGCATGCAGAATATTCCTCTCCTCCTTGACTCTGTGTAATAATTCTTCATTTCTCACACGATCGGTCCAACTTTAAGCTTTAGTGCAGACACACAATGCCACATTTATTTGAAATCCGTTTCGTGCCTTCCGAGATAAAACATGCGACAGTCACGTCTGCCTCGGCATATTTCCACTTCTATCACGGAATACAAAACAGTCTACAGCCGCAACACGACTCCAGTTCTTTTACAATCATCTCTCTTCTAAAAAAAATCGTCGTCAAAATACAGAAATAAAATCCCATGTTTTTAAAACTGAAAATATGACACAACGCAGTCTTAAACCTGGCAACAGAACACAAATCAATCTTAAATCTGACAATACGACACAACGTAATCTTAAACCTCACAACAGGACATAATGTAATCTTAAATCTGACAATACCACACAATGTTATCTTGAATTTCTTCTTCGCAGACGTACGTTCTTTCTCTGCGCGTCCGAAACGACAGATGTAAGAGTGACGTCAATTCACATTTCGTCCAAACTTACTAAAAGCTGCGTACAAAACGCGTTATACGTGCAACGACCTGTAAACGCCATTAAGGCATATACGGTGAGATGAGGTGTAGATCCACTCATTCTTAAATTCGGTAATACATGTTAATAAACTTCACGTCCCGTCCGCTTTATCCCCTCGGGAATAATTTGCGGTACGCATTGAAAAGGAGGCTGGGTGGGCCCCAGAGCCGGGCTGGGCGTTTTGGAGAAGAGAAAAATCTCTTGCCCCTGTCAGGAGTCGTGCCGCCCGTAGCCTAGACTCACATAAGGCCCGGTGCACACATCCGTTTTTCTAACGTGCGGTGACGCTGCGTTGCCGTAATTACGGTGTGGATACACTGAAGTCAGTTGGGTAGTGCACACATACCTCCGTCGACGTTGTGTCACCGTACGTCCATCTATTGCGTTGGTTTGAATGAGTTGCTACGGCCCCGCAGCGGCAACGCAGCGTCACCGCACGTTAGAAAAACGGATGTGTGCACCGGGCCTAAATAGAAAAATAACACGGTATTTATACAATCAGTAACGTACCGACAACGGAGGTGTTTGAATCGCGTGTTCGCGCCCAACTAAATTCATACCGATGGATTCTCAGCACTAACTCCAATTCTATGATATTCCACAGTTTCGGTTATTAAGCAAACAGCACACGCAGGAATGTAGAGTGGCCCCATCACGTTCACCTCCTGGTGATAATGATGTCTGACTTCACACGAAATCTTACAAACTAGTAAAATTTACTGTAAGGGTAACTCCCTGCTATAAGTCATTACAAGACCGTAGAACATGCGGCCTTCGGAGCTCTTTTATGAGACCTTTCGTTACCGCTCGCTATAGCAGAGTCCGGGTAGGCAAACATTTGTCTGGCACATTTCCTATTGAGAATTGTTTGGAACAAGGAGATGCTTTATCGCCACTGCGTTTCAGCTTTGCTTTGGAATATGCCATTAGGAGGGTTCAGGCAAACCGGGAGGGCTTGAAATTAAATGGTACACATCAGCTTGTAGTTTATGCTGACGATGTTAATATATTGAGCGGAAGTGTACATGCTATAATGCTATGTAATTAACCTCCAGACGTCTAATCCGTTAGAACTTGTTACTTTCTAAGCTTGTGATAGCGCGGTAGCGGTATCAAAACAAGAATTAGAAAGCAGAGAACGCGCTGGACACCGTAGCTACAGAAAACGGCATTTTTTTTTGTGGCTCGACAGCCTTATATGGGCCTGGGCCTCCTCTTTCCGAGGTTACATGATCACACGCATTTGAGACACACCACAGTCGGTAGGACTCCTCTGGGCGAGGGACCAGCTCGTCCCAGAGACCTCTACCTGACAACACACAACACTCACAAGAGACAGATATCCATGCCCCCGGTGGGATTCGAACCCACGATCCTAGTAAGCGAGCGGCCGAAGACCCACGCCTTAGACCGCGCGGCCACTGGGATCGGCACACATTGTGTTTAGATGTAACATAAAATTTGTTCTGCAAGATTAACATCTGTTGGGACCAAGCTGCAGTTGACGCGGTATGCTAATCGCCTTGCTCGTGTCTGTTTTCTTAAAACCAATTCTTCGGACATTCTAACAAAGACGCACCCATACACACACGTCATCTGTCCTGGGCGATGACGCGGAGCGCGTTTTACATATCAATGAACCTCCAATACAACATGCACCCAAGAACATTATATTCAGGATTTCAGTGCAAGCGAACTACATGACAACAAAGTTCAAATCCATATTCAGACTTATGTACTCTGACAGAGAGGTCTTTTACAGCTCTCTGGCGATATGGTTTCTACACAACAAACGAGAACACATCAACGCTATGATGTAACTTACAGAAGTATGGACAGTGCACAGAAGTCTATTACTGCTTCCACGATGAACACAGACACAATATTACTGCTACCACTTCCAAGAGCATTAACCGTTTAAAGACTAAGAATAACGTGAACCATATTTAAACATTAAGCCCGTACCGCGCAGTAAACACTTTCCTCTCGGTTATGAAAACACGTCAGTTAGTGCTGTACAGGGAAATAATCGCTGTTTGTTCTGAAATAACAACAGAACACATACTGTGTGGGCAGAATGTGGAATTTTTAATGTTAAACCTGGTGGTACATATAGTAACCACTAGGCTTTCTTAGGTTAATCTTCTACATTCCACTGTACGTATCGTATCAAAGTTTGTTACAGTGTCAGGATGAAACCAGAGTGCGGTGTGAATGTGTTACGCAGTTTGCAGTTCACGACAGGCTGCGTGAGGGCTGACACATCTTCGTGCCTCAGGTAACCGCCATACACACAAAGCGATTTATTTGCTGTTAAGTATTTACACTGGTTACAACCTTCAACCAAGAATTGTCAGATATGTGATTTCGAAATACAGGACAAGATTTTTATATTATTTTCACCGTGCATTTTTTACAATTCACAAATTACACACCAATGTAATTAATAAATTATTGGCAGCGTGGTCCATGCATTTTTCGGTGTGCTGTTATGTGTCGGTTATCTGTATGTGCTACTGTGAGGTGGACCGTCCTTGTTGCTCAGTGTCTGCGTGGTTTGTGATCACAAACCACGCAGATACTGAGCATTTTATTATTTACATCATTAATTACATCATAATATGTAACCTAATATACTATACTATTTTACCACTGTTTTAACAATTTTAATAATACTACTATTGTATAATTTTACATAGAGTGGTAACAACCAATATTGTAACATTTTATACACATGTATTTAATATTGTATTCACCGTGCACTTGTATAAATTAAAATGGAAATTAAAACCAACTTGATGCACCTTCACTATTAAAAATTTTAATAGTAGATTAATTAACTCTTAATTAACCCGAGATGTTTCGGTAAGGTACCTTACCATCTTCAGATGAAGATAAAGGTGCATCAAGTTGGTTTTAATTTCAATTTTAATTTTATACACAGTTTTGACTGTTCTGACTTATTTTAAGAACATTGGTCTATGTAAAACTTCAACGATCCCCCTGATGATGGCATTGTAGAAGTGCCGAAATACGTATTGGGGTAGCCTTTTAATAAAGGAATTAATGACATAACTTGTCTTTGTGCATTTGTTGGTGTGAATCAGTCGAAGCATGTAAAATTACGATCAGTGTTTTGTGTTACTTTCTATTGTGTCCGCCGTCGTCCCTGAAGCTATCGTACAGATACACTGAAAGCACTGCAACTGTTTCATGTCAACTGTTCCACCTTCTGGCGAACACACCATGCCTGAACAGGTTGCGGTAAATCCATTATTTTCCTATGACTCAAGCATCGTGCACCTGGAGTGAAACGGTATCCGCCCACTTTCCGGTCACTTCACTTCACTTCAGCAGACAGTGATGAGTAACTACTACTTCATTAATTAATAACACTTCCTCATATCCAACACTGTGCCACTAATTTGCTGAACTACAGAACTGCATAAACACACCGTAACGATTCGTCAATAAGCGAAGCAACGGACCGTGCCATGACTCAGGCGGTTAGTCGCCGGCCTCTTACCGCGGAGGTCCGGGTTCGATCCCGATTCAGTCCATGTGTGGATTTGTGGTGGACAAAGTGACACTGGGACAGGTTTTTCCCCCGAGTACGTCGGTCCAGTTTCATTCCACCGGTGCTCAATTAAAGGTAAAGTTCTCCCTAGAACGGGCCATGAAGGCCCAGAGGGGGAGCAGAGGTATAGCTCTACTCTTTCTTTAACCCTGGCGCTAGATGAGGGTGGGTGGTCAACTCCACGCCCCGGCCGCTTTACCCCCGGAAAAGATACCCGGTACCCATTGTATCGTATAGGAGGCTGGGTGGGCCCCAGGGCCGGTCTGGACGGCTGCGGAAAATTTCGCCCCCACCGGGATTCGATCACACGGAAAAACGAAAAAAGAAACTCATCTTCATCACAGGGTTGCACAATAAGCCTCAAGGCTGCAGTGCGTCCGTAGCATCTGCTACGGGGCCCTAAAAAAAGCGAAGCAACGGGTGCAAGTTGAAGGGAAAAAATAATTTTTTTTGCATTCACAGCTGTAACCTGTGTGGTGAATATGGGACAGTATTACAGCGATGTCTATATTTACAAACAACGTGAAGGACGCACTTCTAGCTCACGCCCGTTATATTACCCTGAACTAACTTCACGACACAGCTCAGCGTAACATTCCGTCCAAAACAGTGCCATTCGTTAGCTGTCACTGATTTTGACTGATCAGGCTTGTTTCGAATCATTCGGTTCATGCACAAGGCGCTCCTTAAATTCAGACTAATATTATGAGTTTTCCAGCGCAATTCGGTAACTGACATGCATTACAACGAATAAATAAAGCCCACGTCAACTGCGTGATTTAAAAATCGT
The DNA here is from genome assembly GCA_021186555.1 of Reticulitermes speratus. Lineage (NCBI taxonomy): Eukaryota > Metazoa > Arthropoda > Insecta > Blattodea > Rhinotermitidae > Reticulitermes > Reticulitermes speratus. Next base: position 28,391,289 of record JAJKFL010000011.1, on the reverse strand, counting down.
CAACTAAAATGCTGTGTCAATTGTCCTTTACCGAACAATGCCTTATACTTTGACAGGGGACAACCGAAGTACTAGGGGGAAAAACCTGTCCACTTTGTCCACCACAACTCCCACATGGATTGACGCAGGATCGAACCCGGGTCTCCGCGGTGGGAGGCCGGCGACTAGCCGCCTGAGCCATGACACGGCCTTACACTTTATATTTTGCTCAATGCTTTGTTTCTAAAGCACCTCGGTGTATGTGCTGTAGTTTATAAACTAGCCTTCGTGTACACTGGTAAGAGTTCATACAGAAAATACCTCTCCAGCCAACGTAACATCGTTTCTAACGTCCAGATATTTTATCCACTGAACAAATACAGCAATGCCTACTACAAATAAGTGTATAAGCGGAATGACGTCACGCAATTGGTAATGCCCATTAGCTACAAATACAGGCTGTAGCCAAATCAATAACAGAAACATACAACTTAGATAAACGGTATGTCTTCCTAGTTACCATATATAAGACTTTCATTTATTTGTAACAAACCCGTTCATAAGGATCTAAGACGTTTGTTTATTAAGTAATAACCAGCTCCATGGGGCGGCAAAGCCCTTCTTGAAAAGCTAACAGCTACTCAGCTAGTGAAGAGATTTCCCACTTTTTACAGAACCCAAAGATTCATCACCGCATCCACAACAGCCCGCCACTTGTCCCTTATCCCGAGGCAGGTCAACCCAGCCCACTCCCTCACAAGCGATGCCTTTAAGATCAGTTTGAATATTATCCTCTCATCTAAGCCTAGATCTTCCAAGTGGTCTCTTTCCTTCCGATTTCCCCACCAAAATCCTGTACGCACCTCTCATCTCCCCCATGCGTGCCCATCTCATTCTCCTTGAGTTGACTACCCGGATAATATTTGGTGAGGAGTACAGGCCATGAAGCTCCTCATGTTTATTAAGCAATAAACACTTAAAGTCACCTTTTCTGGCCATGCATGTTTAAATTCAGCACGCGTATGTCGAGTAACCTTCTTGCGTACGTTTAACCTCCGAAAGGACATCTAATCTAAACCTTCCCATATGGTTGGACAAATGTTCGTGTGTGTACTCCGGCCCATGAATAACGAGAAACTTTCAAACGAAATAACTTGCCTCTGTAAAATGGGCATACGTTCCATGTACAATTCTGTACTAAGCCAACTGAAGAGCACAATAAGCCTAAGGCTGCGGTGCATCCGGAGCGAATGCCGACGGGCCCATAGAAAGAAAAAGAGAAGCCAACTTAAAGAAACCTGAAAGTAAACGATTTTCATTTACTTTAAAAACTACCTCAACTATGACGGATATCCACCGCATCAGTCCCTTTATTTGCACCCAGCTCATCTCCATCATCCATTCAGCAGAACTAGGCACAATTAATGAATGATTAATGCCGATCCCAGTGGCCGTGCGGTCTAAGGCGCAGGTCTTCGGCCGCTCGCTTACTAGGATCGTGGGTTCGAATCCCACCGGAGGCATGGATGTCTGTCTCTTGTGAGTGTTGTGTGTTGTCAGGTAGAGGTCTCTCGATGAGCTGGTCCCTCGTCCAGTGGAGTCGTACCGAGTGTGGTGTGTCTCAAATGTGTGTGACCATGAAACCTCGACGCAACGAGGAGGCCCAGGCCCATATGGGACTGTCGAGCCGTAGGAAAAAAAAATGAATGATTAATATTATGATGGTTTAACATGACTCTTCCACTGATAGGACACACCAAATACATACGAATGATCTGTGGTCGGAAAATGTGAAACGTTGAGACGCTTCCGGAAGAATGAAAGTTCAATAGGCTGATACCTGTTTGAGCCAGAAAAAAAAAAGTTTACTATACAAGTGGAAGATTAAAACGAGGGCGGAGGCGTGTCGATGTGCGATCTGGAAGTTACTGCACTAAGGAGAGCAGCGATCAGCGTATTGGGATAACCGAAGAAGAATCAACACCGATCAAACTACGTCTGAATTTAATATGCCACGTACAGAACCGGCCTTATCATCCGTGTTCAGAGGAGTTCACCGTACGACGGAGTTCGAAAAATGAGCCAAAGAGAATTTTACGAATGAGTGAAAATATTCAAAAGAAGGAGGACAATGCTGACATGCGCAATGTACGTCCATCAACCGTGACGTGTGGCGAGGTTTAATGAGCACAATGATCAGTCTATCTTGGGCAACCACGAAAAAATACTAATAAAACTGCTCCTGAAATTGGAATGCCATGTAAATAAGAAGTGCGATAATGGCTCACTGCCCAGCCTGAAACACTCCATTCTGACGGAATCAGAAAACCCGTGGACCGCTATAACGAAAGCACTGGAAAGCAGGACGGCTAGAAAAAAAGTGAAGTTATGTCTAACTACCTACAATATCAGAACCTGTAATGCAACTGTCTTGATATTTACAAACCTTCGTAATTACGTGCTGTAATAACAAGCACAGTAATAATGAAGTCTACAGTACAATTACTGTGATACTGCAAGGCCTGTTCTTTATCTCCAAACTTATCTCAATGCAAAGTACATGTATCTACATATAGTAAAAAAAAAATCCCCTTACCAGGTCATGACCCATATGCCGTGCCTCTACCACCCCAAAAAAAATCCAAACTGTAGTTCAAAGTTCTTAATTTGTTTACTAGTTCATTTAACGACGCAGCAGAGAGCTATACGGACACGAAACATGACGACGAAAGAGGTTCCTGTATATCTAATTTTCTTACACACATCAGGTACACGGAGTCAAAATAAGGTTAAGGCAAAGTTGGCCCCAGAACAGGCCATGAAGGCTCACATGGGGAGAAGAGATATAGCTCTACTCTTCTTTAACCTCGGCACTAGAAGGGAGGTGGGTGGTCAACGACGCGACCCGGCCTCTTTACCCCGGAGAAAGAAACCTGGTGCCCATTGTACAGGAGGCTGGGTGGGTCACAGAGCCGGTCTGGATGGGTGTGGAAAATCTCGCTCCCCCTCCGGCCGGGATTCGATCCCCGGGCCGTCCAGCCCGTAGAGAGTGACTATACCGACAGAGCTATCCCGGCCCGGTATAACAAAAACGGATGACATGAAGAAGGAATCACGCTCAGTGTATTTAACATACTACTCGCCATTCGCTTGGAGAGACCGCGTAAAACAAAGTACACGTATCATTAGAGCCGTTTCCGGGCCGACATTTAAAGCGGGACTCTAAATAAATACGAAACATGCAAGTTAACCACCGTACCTTGCAATTCGGGAATTAAATTTTCTTAACGATTTTCAGATTTAGGTGACAAGATGCACGTTAAACATCGATGTAAAATCGCCATCTTGTTATGACTTTTAAACACGTTGCAATAACTCGTCAGACATAAATTCTGTAACCTTGGAAGGCCGGGGGGCGGGGGCTATTTTTAACGCCCGTCACCTTGCAACTGGGCTACTCAAAACAGATGTTCCAATTATCATTATTTATCAAGCATAGCATTACGTTACACAAAACCCTTGAAAGCCACTATAAAATAAACATGTCGCCAACTACTAGCCATGTTACCATTTCTTACACATAACCCTTTCAGAGCAAGGGCGCACAAATTTCAAAAGGGAATAAAGAAAATAAGAGAACCTGGGGGGGGGGGGGGGGGGGGGGAGTAGAAGCGAATGTCACAGTGAGTAAAATAAGAATAAAACGAAGATAAATGCAGAAATAAATCACGGAGAAAATAAAAGAGAAACATTGTCACGGCCACGTCCTTATTACTTAGAAATCTGCTCTGCAAAAACTAATATCTTGTTGTCTTGGGCCTGGAAAGTGCTTCAGACATAACGTAACTACTCCATAGGGCTGAATATGTTGTTGGCTACACCGAAACTAGTCACATTTGCGCGTAGAGATGTAAACTGTCCGAGGCCTGGGATCAATCCCACTCGCCTATGGGCAGTAAGACATCCAGACGTTTCATAGACTCATACAGAGTTTCCTGATTCAACCCTCGTGACAAGGCACGTGAAGTGTGTGCTTCGCCTCTGGTGACGCCTTGATCAGATTGCATCCATCATCTGTTCTCACTACACGGAAGTGGGTTCTGGACTTCTATTTCATCCCTTCTGGTGAATGCCGACACTGGCAAAGAAATCACGCAATGTTCTTCCTATGAAAAACTGGAAATCAGCAAAGCTAACTTCAACAGATTCACACTGGAAGACTGTGTACTATGCGCAGTTTCTAATAAACGCGGAAACTCATCATATAACAGTACGTAAACAATTATCTAGCCCATTATCATTCCAACCGTGGTATTTCAGCGAAAACGCTCATAAAGCGCACAGACAAAACCACTTTTTTGAAAAGTGCAAACACATTTATAGTCTACAGCCAGTACATACACAAACCATCTTACATCCTTATTTTTCACTGCAGATAAATTCAGCATCGCACGGCACATCGACGCTAAGACAGAAGACATTTTATGAATACAGACGGACCCCGACTTACGTAGCTCCAACATACGTAGATCCGGACTTACGTAAAATACTTCTTGTGCCACTACCACCACTACTACCACTACAACCACCACCAAAACCACCCCTGCCTCTGCCTCAAGTGAATACGACAGCGACTCCAGTATCGATTATTAATTATTATTATGCTTTTTATTAATTGTTATTAAATTATTAATTATTATTATATCAATTATTATTATTATTATGTATAAGGTATATAATAAAACACGGCTTCGAGTTAAGTAAAAATCGACTTACGCATAGGGTTGCGGAACGATCCACTTACGTAAGTCGGGGACTTTCTGTACACGGCGTTTACTTCGACTGGCTGATTCCTAGGTTGCTAAACGACTCTGAAGTGCAAAGATTTATAGCGTATGAGGTGGAAGTCTTGTCTTGTCATTGTAATGTAGCAGTCTAGTACGATGTAACACGTTCTGTTTGACTACATAAACTATCTCAAAAAGAACAAGAGTTTACGGCACATGAAACGCTGATTTAAACATAGGTAATTTGCTATGAGATGCGAACACAACTTGCAGGTGCATGAAAAAAAAAAATCCTCGCGGAAATATAAGGAGTTGGGAGGCATTAAGATAGCGGAGATTCCAGTTATTCACTGCATAACGAGGAATTCCGTCAGTTATGCGAGTATAAATAAGTACGGGTGAAATACAGTTCTTACGGCAGTCAGATCACGACAGTTGTGATCATCTGATCACGTGAATGCAGGAAATAAGGACCTGGAAAATTCTGACGGGTGCGGGAAAGTTCTTTTGAAACCGGCACTTCAAAGACAAAATAAAGAGATGTGACGATAATATGAAGATGTACAGGTAAAGCTGTCCCTGCCCACTCCATGAAAGCATATGGGGGAGGGAGGGGGGTAGAGGCACAGATCCAGTCTTAACCTCATCGCCAGATGTCGGTGAATGGTCAGTGTCACGCCCCGGCCGCTACGCCTTCGGGAAAGAACCCCGGTACCCACTGAACAGGAGGCTGGGGTGGGATCCCAGCGACGGTCTGGAATTTTTGGAAAAAAATAAACTCTCTTGCCCTGTGCCGGAATTCCGAGCTCCGGACCGTCCGACCCATAGCGTAGTCACTATTCCGACTACGCTATCCAAGATCCTAATATGAACATACCATCATCATCGGCACTACAACTCATAAAGAGTCTTCGGCTCCTTCAGAAATTTCCTCCACTCCTCTCGAGTCATGGCTGTTGCCCACCAAATCCTTATTCTCAGCATCCTTGCATCCTTTCCCACATCATCTCTCCACCTGGCGCGCGGTCTACCCACTTTCCTTCGTTCTTCAGTCTCCTAGGCATACAGCTGTCTTCCATTCCTGCAACATGACCAGCCCACCGCAGCCTAGCAATTCTAATTACCGCTGAGAGTCTGGGCCCTTTAAAGAGGCCATCGAGTTCCCTGTTGAACCTGCACCACCACTGATCTATGTCCTTAATAGGGCCACATATTCTTCGCTGAATTTTCCTTTCGAACACATCCACCATTTTCTCATCTGTTCGGGATAATGTCCAGCACTCCGCCCCTTATAACATTATGGGGCGTACTGAAGTCTTATATACCAAAATCTTCGCCGTTCCAAATATAAAATTGGATTGAAAATGCTTCTGAAGGCTAAAATAACATTTATTATTTGCTATTGCTAATCTGTTACGAACCAATATAAACATGCAGATTAGGGCAGTAAGTTGTGAGGACACGAATGAGACTAATTGTTTCTAGATCTTGTCCAGTGTCGGTCTCTGATACTAGCTGCGATCAGGCTCCATGTCCCATTGCCGGCGAGTTACGAGCTTAACTTCACACCAGCTTCGTCACCATCAAGAAGAAGTTATGTTTCCACCGGGCTGACAAGTAGCGTAGACTGGTCTGGTGAGTAGGCAGGCATTGCACTGCAGTTAGAGGTGACTGGCCGGCCCCACGGAAGCGACAGCAATCCGTCCCTGCATCCCACTGTTTAACTACGTCTATCGTAAGGATCACTTAATTTACAGACTCGCCGCCTTTCCGCTTTAGCGATCATGGAGACGTACTGTTGGCAGGACACGAGAAACTGTTTGTATGGTACAAGATGATATGGTAAGCAGGCCAAACACGGGAACTAACACATTAATAAAGCTGGAGGCAGTATATCGGAAATACGTGGCTAAACAGGATCCTTCACACAGAAGGCGTATGGGAACAAAATTCCGAACAATCTGTGGCCGGATGTCAAGCACAGAGGCAGAGATGAAAGTAGAGAAAAGTTTTAGAACACACAGCAGGGAGGGTATTCATGCTACAGGTAAAGCTAAAACTATAATTGTTCCTGTCCACGCCACGAAGGCATATAGGAGGAGTACAGGTATAGCTCCACTCATTCTTAACCTCGGTACTAAATGGATGGAGGTCGATGGTCAACAACGCGCACCAGCCGCTTTACCCCCGGTAAACAACCACTGTACTCACTGAACTAGAGGGCGGGTGGGCCCCACAGCCGGTCTCAACGTTCTGGAGAAAAAAACCCTCTTGCATATGCTGGGATCGGAACCCCGGATCGTCCAACCCACGACCTAGTTCACTATACCAGATCCTGAAGTGTATTCAAGGATTCTTTAAAATGCAGAATGATCACTATTTTAATTTCATTAAAAATTATTAACAACAAACAGTGCACATATATGACACGTAGCAGAGAATGACGTTTTACTCAAGTTTTGTACACTTCTGCAAAGAGGCTGATACGGGTGAGGAGACGAAAGAGTACAGAAGCACAGATGGGAACGAACAGCTTCGGAAGAGCTGACAAAGCAAAAGGCAGGATAAAGGGCAAGCGTATGGATTAGGATATCGGATGGAGTTCATCAAGCCGGATTTACGTGAAGCGGACATCTGCTGATATCAGTCCAGCGCAAGGTGTTACGGCATAGGCTAGCCATGTACTGCTATACTGATCGCTGAGTCAGCAAGCTCTGAAATCAGAAATTTAAGATCGATACATGCTCGTCAGCCACTGGACTTCACAGGACACAACTAAAAACCGGGTTGAAGGGGGGCATACGAATCACAGAACGCCAATAGTATCTTTAAATCAGTGACATTCAACCTGAGGTACGCGTACCCCCGGGGGTACGCGAAGACATCTTAGGGGGTACGTAAAATAAAAAAAAATATATTATTTCATGATAAACACTGAATATTCAGGGCCAGATTTAGGGTTAGCCACAAGACATGCGATTTGGGAGCGCCACTTTTCTCTCTCTCTCTCTCTCTCCTTTATGCGATTTTTATCTGGGCGGCTACTTTCATTTTATTCCACATAGTGCATATAATTTTGCTTTGCGAAAGTACCTTTGTTCCTTTATTAATGTTTATATGATAGGCAATAATATATTTGTTATTTAATAGCTTGATTCCCCTTTTTGTCATTTAAAACTTATTATTTAATACATTATTTTAGATGTAATTTATTTAACTTATTTTAGATGTAGATTATAGACTATGTATAACTTGAATCATGCACCAACAACTTTGGGTGTACAAAGTTGAAGAGAAATTATATGTGGGGGTACGCGGACAAAAAAGGTTGAATATCACCGCTTTAACTAACAGTAATTACTGAAACAGTGTGGCAACATATTTATATCACATCATGTTTGTTTCGAAACTCGGTAGCAGATGAAAGAGAAGGGGAAAAGAAGGGAAGGCGGAATAAAGTAAGATCACGTGAAGTGCAACACTTTCGTAGATATCCAAGTGTTGCCTATATGGGACAACTCAAGATAAATGTGGTTATGGGTCTCTGACTACAAAAGACGACGCTGTTGCTATCTCCAGCATAAAGCAACATAACTAATGCAAAAATAACGGCATGCAAGACACGCAAACCAGTCATTTCTGACCACACTCTTCAAAACTCAAGGCATACACAAGGCATTAGCAAGCTTCGTCACAAAGTGACGCTGCTATGTAAGTAACAGTGTTAAGCAACTCAGATATTGCGAGATCTGAGGTTCTCACAGCGGTGAAACTAAAGACTGACGTCTCCTGGAACGTTACACCTTACCGACAGGTAAACAGTTACAGACGTTTCGAAATAACCGATGCCTTCATCTTCAGGGTCAAGAAATCCCTTGGACTACGTCGCACTTTACCAGTCTACAAGGCTAACACCCTAGGCTACTTGCATCTTCAACTAAAGTATTCGTTAATATCCTGCATCTTTCATCGTTTAAGAGGACCAGGAAATTAATTTCCCTACCAGCACAAACTACATTACTGTAATCCAAACAATCGCACCTTCATTTCTGCTTCATACAGCATACAAATACGCTTCAACTTGAAAAAAAGATCTATGAAAGTGTAAAGAACAATGCTGAAGCACTGAGACATGAAGAGCAGCCTTGATTCTTCGTAATTCACGAGAAGGAGAATCTTAAGACAATTACTGTCTCGACATTTTTGTCGAAGGTGCCGTAGGTGTTAAACTTCATAATGAAATCTTTAATTTTACACAAACACAATCATAGCCCTACACAAGACAAAGACAAAGATGAGCCTGTGCTTAATTAAACACTCGCCATCGAAACGTATGGGGCAGTAGAGTTTCACGCATTCTTAACCCAACAGTGCATAAATCCCGTCAGCCAAGTCGACCAGGAGCCTTTTGCCCGTGACACCTAATAACTTTACTTTTATCCCGGCTCCCTGCGACACTACAATCATGTTCTTATACAAAATTAATCTGCAAAGTATTTGAACTTAAACCGTGTTCCTCCATCGCTTGCTGCAGTCATCAACATGACAAACGCAAGTTACGAACTTTAAACAAACAGTCAGCGGCTTTGGTGTAGTTACGGTTTCAACGTCAGGCCAGTATTCACGACAATTATATCCCGATGGCAGGCACACTAACATAAGAACAAGCTGAGGGGCGTGTAAGAGCTCCAGGGTTCGGTGGTCTCCACCACGCCTGCGGGTCACCTTTGACTCAAGAAAACTGTCCACAGTGACGAATCATTCTCGACATTTTCCACGCACTGGCACACCAGGATCACGCATAATTCCAAAGCCGCGCGCGTGTGGGCGTGGTCGCCTTCATTCTCTTCTTCACGCTTCATTACGGTATTCATATATTTATTATTTCTGTAATACTTCATTTCATAAACAAACCTAACCGACTAACAACATTTTCATGAACGAGTACACCCAGCTCTTGTTTTACGCCCATTTGTTTTACGCCTTTTTGTTTTAACGTCCCCTGCGAATTTACACCACTTCTTAATTCGAGTTCTCTAATTTTCCATTTAACGCCCTTTGACAGGCTGCGTTCTATTAGGCTAACCCCTCATTTCTGACGGGAATATCATTTTTTATTTACGCCTTTTTTATTTACGGCCACTTTTCCAGTAACACAACTAAGTCGTAAAACAGGGGCTGAGTGTATTCACGTGTACTGAAGGTCATACAGACAGAATTTCTGAATGTTTCGCCGCCTAGAGGGACTAAGACGGTGGCCACCTGGTCAACACAATCGGTCAACCACACACGCCACGATACTGCTGTAAACTCTCGTGGGACGAACGATACATACGGTAACATAACCCTGAATTAAATCACGCAAGACTAAAAGGTCAGTACTAATGCACTTCAGGTTCACTACATCAATTTGACGTCACAGGTCGGCATTTCAATTCCTTATGGCCTGACTGACGACCTCATTGGTTTCGGTTCCCCGATATGGAGCAGCTGTTGGTAGGTGATTTAATCGATACATCCCACCGAATGACATTTCCGTCAACCATCAATACCACTACACAATTTAAAGCTGCATTTACTCTTGTATTGATGTCTGAGTAATAAATCAACCATTTTCTGACAATGTATCCAGAAAATGAAACATACACGACAGTCATACTAACCACATGTAACATTTTCGAACTTCAAAGTTTTTACCAAGAGAGGTCACTTTTCTGCTATCAAGTTTCTTCTAATTCTGCAGAAGCTGACCTAAGAAATTACAATTTAAAGGTCGAATTATAAGTCAGCTGAAGACTGCAAGTAACGAAGCGGACACAGTTGAAACTGTATGGAACTAATCACGGCTCCTGCAGTTTTAAATGGAAGCTGGGTTACGATGGACAGGGGTGTCTGAAAGGAAGGGACAGTGTCAAGAATTGTACCATATTACACCGAATTAAAAAAATACAGAAAGAAACTAGACACTTATTCTGCGAATACAGTCTCAAAAGTAACCAAACACATAAACGGTAAGGTGTTTCTGTTGCATTACGGCATAAGGGGATAAAGTTGTAGCTCCTTGGTACTACATAGAGTTCAGAGGTCATTTTCATGTCCCGGCCGCTTTACCCCCGGAAGAAAGAGCCCCAGATACGCGTTTAATAGGAGGTTGGATAGCACCGAAGCCAGTTTAAACATCTGAGAACAGAAAAATCTTTTACCCTTACCAGGAATCAAACCGCGATTCCTCGGATGTCCACCCCACAGCCCAGTCACTACACCAACTGCGCTATCCCGGCTACAGTAACTATGCAGTGAACACCAAATTCAAGCTAAGCATATACATATTATCTTACTGCAAAAATAACCAAGGTTACAATGACATTGTAAAAAGTCAAATTTATGTGTAACACGCCGAAATTTGGAATTCACTGCACTGTTCGTTTTAGAACGCTGAGTACAGGAATAAACTTTAGAAAAAAAAAGTACTTAACCAAGTTTAACATAAGTTGTTTATTTTCACACCAACTTATGAACATTAATTTATAATATTAATAATTTTATTTTGCCCCTACACGTATTTCGGCGTCTCAAAACGCCATCCTCAGGGGGTCGTAGAGTTTATTAGCATAGACCATACAATCATGAATGCGTCGTTACATCCGTATAAAATGTGATACATCAAATGGCAGTATAGGGGCAAAATAAAATTATTAATATTATAAATTAATGTGCATAAGTTGGTGTGAAAATAAACAACTTTAGTTGTCATAAGATGCACGGTAAATACAATGTAAAGTTCAAGTTTAACATAATTCACAGATGGTCGTAAGTCGCAATAATCTGTGCGGGAAGAAAAGAAATAAGCACAAAATCGACTTGAATGTTCATGGCGTTTAACGACGCAAATTACGCTGAACGCAGAGTTGAATTCTGAATTTGAAACGTCCGGTTGGTGTCACAGCGGGTAGCTGGTAACCGCAGTGACCGGAAACACACGGCTGTTCGAACGAGCCATCTACCGAACTCACAATTTACAACAAAGTTTAGCGTTCTGGTGAATTGTGTTCCTTATCTCGCCAAACGAGTCAATGACCACGCTGTAATAAAAGAAACACTGCCTCCTCTGGCGCATTTTAGAAGGAGCAGCGCTGTTGTCCTGAAACCAGAGCGGACTGAATGTTTGAGTTCTCTACACAGCGTGTAGTATGATATGCACAGTGACATCATATCCATCTGGCCACCTGTCTCGCCTCCGAAGCTACTGAACGCATTTGGACAAAATTTTGTATTAGAAATCCACATTCAAAGTTGGAGACCTTAAAAGTGCTTTAGGGAGACCCCTTATAAACCCCCTTTTATTACCCTTATCTTAAATCGAATTTACAAATTAAAAAAAAAAACTAAAACCGTAAAGTAACTATACCTCACGCACTATTATTATTATTATTATTATTATTATTATAATAGTACCGCTTAACGATTGGCCCAACAAACCATGAACCGCATCCTCTAACAGCACACAGAAAAACGTAAATACATTACACCTCAGAGCAAGGAAACAAAAGAATGAATTCGTACAACAGCCAAACAGCCAACGCTACGTAGTCAGATCCACGCTCCGGTCACTTTACAACCGAAGGACCCGGATATCAATTACACAAGACAGTGGACGGACATTCGGGTTGGCCTAGGCGTGGTGGCTTAACATAAATCGAACCTCGCTCCCGCACCTGTATCAGTGACGTTACTGACCAAGCTGTTACCAAGATTCAATCGCGGACGCCTAGTACAATAGTTTCAGAGTTTCATTCTTGTTGTTAACAGTACCCAACACACTGCTTGATGTGTGCTGCAGTACGTCGTATGCTTCCCCGACATGTGCACAGGTTTCTCTTGCAGATCTACAAATGTTATTGATCATGCCTCTAGGGACTATTCGGGTGATCCTGAAACACACACGACTGAAGACTTTACAGTGTGCGAATGACTGAATGGCAGGGAATAATAATCAGAAAGGACGGGACAGGTCTAATTTAAGGTATTATCACTGAATTTGCCTGAAAGGTCGGGGAAAACGAGACAAGCCTGAGCCGTAGTGGTGACTGCACAGGCTAAAATAGGAACCAAGCACTTCCCACATACAACTCAGAAGCGTTGACGGGGTGGCCGGCACATCATCTATCACAACGGATGATTCTCGTGGTTTTCTCGGTCCTTCCAGTCAAACAACGCTATAATAGGTTCCATCCACATCCTTTCCAAGACACCCAGTCTTTCCCATATACGGGATCGAGTGAGTAAATCGGACACGCATTCTGGATTACCACTAGGCTTGTCTCTGAACGGAGTTCATGTGTCTGCCATGCCACGAAGACGTACTGGAAAGGCGAGGTACAGCACCTCGCATACTTAATCCCGGTACCAGATGCAGGCTGTGGCGAAATTCACCCTCCGACGGTTTCATACTCGAGGAAAGATACCCCGGTAGCCTGAGAAAATACAATGGTGGGTGGGCCTCCGAACCAACCCGGACGTGTTGGTGAAGAGAAAAATCCGTGCCCCATGTACAAAGTCGAATTTCGCGCTAGTCCGTTGCCAGTCGGTTGACTGAGCTACTCCTACATAATCCCACCACTAAATCAAAGAAAATTTTCAAACGCGTAGAAAGAACGTTGCTTTTACAAGGTACTTCGTCTGTACTAAAGTAGTAACGTTAAATAAACGTAAGGCCGTGCCATGGCTCAGGCGGTTAGTCGCCGGCCTCTCACCGCGGAGGCCCGGGTTCCATCCCGGGTCTGTGGATGTGGGATTTGTGGTGGACAAAGTGGCACTGGGACAGGTTTTTCCCTGTCAATTTCATTCCACCAGTCTCCATTACACGGAAAAACGAAAAAAAAAAAATGATCATAATCCCAGAGTTGCACAATAAGCCTCAAGGCTGCGGTGCATCCGTAAAATCTGCTGCGGGGCCCTTAAAAAAAAAGAGAGAGAGAGTTAAACGTAAATAATGGCACAAGTGCGGTTCATGAAAAAGTGTCTGGATACAAGAACTAAATGAATGTGTTTACGTGCGAGTGTAAGAACCCACCTTGCCTCCGGTCACTGCTGCATTATGGCGGTTGTGCAGATGTCTATAGTCACAAATGGCACGCTCTGCACACCCTTACATGCCAAGGCAGTGCTCATGATTTAATAAAGCGAGAAGAATCGATTACTCCTGCTCCACTAAACCGAGCTGATTATTTCATAACTGTCCACCACAGGGGTCTACAAATTTTCCAAAAATCTGGGAACCATATCAAAATTTTCGGCGCCAGAAAGGTGCCATGAAGCAATATCCACACTGAAGACACACAAATATTAGGCGCCACCATACAAATTTAGGCGCCCGAGCGAGCTGGCAGCCGGTATTTGTGTACCCCTGCTTCACGAAAAAACCCATGACCTTTTTTTTTTTACATTCTTCATATCGGTTTGTTACAAAGAGCTTCTTCAGCACTTTGTCCTCGAACAACCTGATCCCAGCAACAGCTCAAGTTTCCTTGCGTTACGGACGTGAAAATGAAGGCAGAGCATGGGTGGCATGACTATGACCGGAAGTATCAGAGGGAAAACCCGTCCCAGCGCCTGTTCCCCTACTCTGCACTGAATCTGGCCGGTAAGTCTGCGTCTACAAGTAATCTGTTAGTTCTGGCCAGTGAAATTCCTGCCTCACCACCTCACGTACCTCGTAACACCGTCCAACGATTCTGCTCGTTCTACACCGGCCAAAACTAACAAATGGCCTGTAACTGCTTCCTTGTTCCAAAAGGACTGGTTACTATATGAACTCTTAGATTCAAAAACTACAAAACTACATTGATATTTGAACCTACCAGCTCCCTCTTCTGAAATCCAATTTTAGGCACCATGTCTTCTTGCATTCTGTTTACAATTTGTGTCATCAGCTATGTCTGTAGTTTGAACTCTGCTACTTCTATTAAATGGTCGGGACATGTAGCGCACACGGGGGGACGAGAAATGCTCACCAAATTTTCGTAGGAAAAAATGAACGAAAAGATAATTTTCGAGACAAGAATGTAAGGATAATAGTAAAATGGTCTTGAAGAAACAGGGTGTGAGGAAGTGCAGTGGATTAAACCGGCTCAGGTTAGGGTCCTGCTGCGGACTCTCGTAACACAAGAGGTGTGAAAAACTGCACTTCTAGACTGTGTTGCCATACTTCTGCGTGTAAGTGACCATGACTCACTTGTTGGTGCCTATCTATAGCGTTTATCTCCCGTACTTCACGGCTAGACAGAAACTTTCTACATACGTAAACGCACAGCCTATTCTCTCCAAACTTTACCAAATCAACCACTTCTAACCGAAAACCAAGTGCAAATGGAAACGTGTCTCATTGTAAAAATTCTCTCGTCCCATCAATATACGTAAAATAAACGTAAATGATATTTAGCATAGCAGGCAATGTACGCATAACGTAACACTGTGTTACGTTCGCGTAATGTTTGTACCTCCTCGGCTACCCTACGAGCCTGATACCATTCCAGTCCAGGCTGGTGCCAACTTATGTGAGTGATGAAAGACTTCTAGCAGAAAGCTGACCGTGCGATCGGAAAGGAAACAACAGCCTCACGCCATGTAAGACTACGTTCGCGTAATGTTTGTACCTCCTCGGCTACCCTACGAGCCTGTCCAGTCCAGGCTGGTGCCAACTCATGTGAGTGATGAAAGACTTCTAGCAGAAAGCTGACCGTGCGATCGGAAAGGAAACAACAGCCTCACGCCATGTAAGACTGCAGATACTGCGTACCTTCTGCTGAGAAAACGATATAATTACTGAATATCGTACACCGAACTAGCGACGAAGCCAAGGCCATATACTGGTGACGGTTTCTATAACCAAGAAGTTATGTATTGACCCCGTACTTGTAGTTACTCGCAAACAAATACCCTCATATTCAGAGTGATTTTATACTTTTCTTCTTTAAGGTCTATCAAGCACGGTGTTCAACGCACACAACCGGCTGGTTATATACTGAAAACACCAACAGCACGGCTGCAGTGATTAACGCATGTTAATTTACGAACACATTTCAGAAGCTTTCACCTTTATGTGTGACACACCGTTGTGGCGTGTAAATTAAAAAAGACGGAAGAGAGGAACTGAACCATAACTACACCTTTGCAGTGCCTTATATATTGTGCGACATGTTTCGGCTTTAGCTAAAAGCCATCATCAGGCACTATAAAAATACTTGTAAAAAGAGCACTTGTGCACAACGCAATAACATTTTTAGTGACTGACACCTCAACCTCACAATATGCTGTGTGTTGTATGAGACGAAAATGAAATAGTAAGATAAGAATATAATTGGGATATACTAGAAACGTTATGCAGTACCTCATTCATGTGAAAGGATATTCTTTTGTGTTATACAGGCCTCCGAGGGATGGAAATTTCAATGTGGTCTAGTTTATAGAGCAAAGCAGAAAACGTACTGTTTACCAAATTTCATACCCATATGAACTTTTTTTCCTATGGCTCAACAGCCCCTTTTCGGGTACCTAGGCCTCCTCATTTTTCGAGGCTTCACGATCACACTCAGACACGCCACATTCGGCAGGACTCCTCTGTACGAGTGACCAGCTCGTCGCAGAGACCTCTACCTGACAACACACGACAGTCAAAAGAGACAGACATCCATGACCCCGGGGGATTCGAACCCACGATCCTAGTAAGCGAGCGGCCGCAGACCCACGCCTTAGACCGCACGGCCACTACCCATATGAATACATCATATAAAAAGCGAGAGGGTCACCTCACGTACAATCGATTGATTTTTAATTCTGAATATTGCCCTTCCACGTTCGCTGTGCCCAAGCAACTGTTCGGTAGTTACGCATTCAGCAAGGTACACACAAACGACAAAGGATGTCAGTTTATTTATTTACTTAACCTACACAAGAACCATCTTGCTAGATGTGCGGTGAATGTCTAAGTTCAAGGTAATCTTAATTCCAAAGAACAGTTTTGACGTACAGCTGTACAGGTTACGATATTCGTGTGGGCGGTGCTCGGATCAAAGAAAGAGACAATTAATGGGAGACTGCAGGAAACTGTGGAGTCAGATCTGGATACTTCGGCTATACTGAATATTATTAGGCTGCCAAAATGTGGATTTGATGGGACATGCAGCACGCACGGAAAGAATGAGAAATCTGCACAAAATTTAAGCCGTAAAACCTGAACGCAGCAGTCGGAAGAACTTGAGATAGATGGTACGCAAATTATGTTAAGTAAATAGCTGTGAAAGTGCGAAATGGATTCATGTGGCTTATGATGCGGATAAATGGCGGGCCCTTGTTAAAATAGAAATTAACTAATGACATGTGGTTGTTAAAAGAATGAACTAATGAAGGAATCAAATACCGTCAAACAACTAGTGTATGTTATGTTTCATCACGGCAACATGTTCCGACATAATTTGGTCATCTTGAGGCCAGTGATATAAAATTCATAAAAGCACTGTATACAACTGTACTAAAAGATACCAGTAATTCATATCTCAATTATTAATATTTTTAACACAACTATATACAGTACTTTTTATAAACTTTGTATTATTCATACCGTGCATTTTTAGTCGACCACACACCTCTTTAACCGATAAATGCACACTTATTATTCTTTATTATACAATATAATTTACAGTAAAACTAGTCCGACATGTTTCGAATCCCTATTCTGGGATCATCATCAGGGACTTTCTGATACACAGTAGACCCACAAAACAACTGAGATAGTCTACATTTTAACTTTTGTACTTTTAATATGTACCATTATTGTTGATATGTAATTTGTGTAATTCACAATCCAAGTCCCTGATTATGATCCCAGAATAGGGATTCGAAACATGTCGGACTAGTTTTACTGTAAATTATATTGTATAATAAATAATAACAAGTGTGCATTGGTTGGTTAAAGAGATGTTTGATCATACTTGTTATGAATTTCATATCACTGGTCTGAAGATGACATTAGGTCGAAATATGTTGCCGTAATACAGTATACAATATACACTAGTTATGTTTGACGGTATTTCATTCCTTCAATATCGCAATCAACACAATGGGACGATAAACATTAAAACAAAGGAACTAAACCTTCGGAATCCACTGCAGGCGGGGAATTTCCTACCTGATGGTCCCTGCTCCATGTCACAGGCCAGATATTCGCCAAAAAAAAAATGGAAATACAGTACACATATCAACCAGCCAGCTCAAGGTAACTAAAATAACTCCACTCAAAGTCCCAATGCTGGCTGAAAATCCAAATCAGTGCGTTCAGCAATGTTTCTGCAGTTTCTGCTGACTACAGCGATCAGAATCCAGACAGAGCCACAGTGTCCCGTGGATGTTTAATTACGCAGAAGATAAAATAACATGCGACGACACAGAGGGAGTCACGGCACACAAAGAATAAAGGAAACCAGCCGCTCCCTTTCTAGTTCCATTTCCCCGAGATTCAGAGTTGAAACGATGACGCAGCACCCCCCAGTGGCGCCACGCTTTCGGTAATCTCACAGCACGACACAGACTAACTGGGAGGTTGCTCTGTGGCGAGTATCAACTGTGCCCAGCATTCTCACAGCTTCCGACCGTTCTCACTGGCCATACACCCAACTGTACGACGGCACGCCGTGGTATGTAAACTTGAAATCGACCTGTATCTTTACTAGGCACGTTCAGTTTAAAACTGACCTGGCCCATTCTAAACAGTAAATGTAACAATGATCAGTATGAATCTTACCCGGTCTTCATCAGCAGAGAACGCGAATGGGATGCCATCTACATATCCATCCGTCATAATATTTATGTGGGCCGGGATAAGGCAGTCGGTATAGCGACTCGCTACGGGCTGGACGGTCCGGGGATCGAATCCCGGTGGGGGGGCGAGATTTTCCGCAGCCGGCCAGACCGGCCCTGCGGCCCACTCAGCCTCCTGTACAATGGGTACCGGGTCTCTTTCCCGGGGGTAAAGCGGCCGGGGCGTGGAGTTGACCACCCACCCTCATCTAGTGTCAGGGTTAAAGGAGTAGAGCTATACCTCTACTCCCCCTCTGAACCTTCATGGCCTATTCTAGGGAGAACTTTACCTTTACCATAATATTTGACCCTTTTGTTTAATTAAAGAGCAAACTTTCCAAAAATCTATGAGCCACCTCAAAATTTTAGGCGCCAAAAGGATGAACGGAATCAAGGTCCATGCTGAGTGACCACAAATATTAGGCGCCACCGTATAAAATTCAGTCGCCACAGCGACCGGCACCCAGGAATTTGTGCACCCCTCTTAAAGACCCAAAGTCGAATTCAGAGTGCGCAAAGAAACATCGTGAAAAAGCAATTAAAAATCTCTAAATAAACTACGCGAGACATTAAGAACAATCCACGTTTACATGTGTGGACCTCCGCATCACAAAATGAATACAAAGCGGTTAGGTATACGTGTATACGTACTCATATATACACAGGGTGTCTGCACACACAGACATGTACTGCACAATGCAGCAACGACGGCTGTACGGTTTCATAAACAATCTTCATCCTCGTCCTCCTCCTTTTTCTTCTCCTCACCACACACGTTTGCTGTTCAAATTCTGGGGAAAGAAAATTGGAGATTACGATATTCAAGTCGGTCTACACCAATTAGTTAGTAGTAGTAGTAGCAGCATAGTAGTAGCAGCAATAGCAGTAGTAGCAGTAGCAACAGTAGTAGCAATAGTAGTAGCAGTATCAATAGTTGTAGTAGTAGTAGTAGTAGTAGTAGTAGTAGTAGTAGTAGTAGTAGTAGTAGTAGTAGCAGCAGTACCTTCAGGTCACAAGCGACCCCTGGTGACCCTATTGGATTTTCTTAGCAAGAACTGGGTCTTCCGATCCCTTATTCTGTTGTTGGGTCTACACCAATGAACAGCTCCGTAATTCGGTACCCAGTACTACAGAAATAATTGCCTCATCGAAATGGTAATACATACCGCACGGCATTTGTGGAACATGCCAGATCAATGTCAGTTACTGGACGTCACTGTACTGTTGTAAAATATGCAATATGAAAAGAATGGAGCTCTCTTAATAATAATTCCTTTTCTGAAGTACTTTAGTCAGAATTTGAAATTGGCATCAACGATGTAAGAAAATTCATACATTATATAACAAAAGACCCAGCGGTTGTATTTACTTTTACATTCCACTTACGCTTCAAATGTTATAACTTTAAAACATTCCCTTCTGTCACACCCACTCGATAAGTACTTCTACATTCATGTTCAACCGAGGACGTTAATTTTGGTGTACAGCACGATGTCAACAGATGTTCCAAAAAATCTAGAAACCACGTCAAAATTCTAGGCGCCAGAAAGATGAGTTGGGGCGAGTTACATGCTGACGACCCACAGATATGAGACGCCATTCTACAAAATTCAGTCGCCAGGAATCTGTGCACCCCTGGTGTAGTGTCAAAAATACAATGTTGTAGCATTTCATCCGAAGCTATAGAGTACGGACTTTATGAGAGGAGGGTCTCCATCATTTGCTGATATGCTCGTTGGCCGGAATTGTCTGCCAGCCTTCAGCAGCGTGAAACATAACACTGGCTACCAGTGGAATTAATGTGGCATGCTGCTAAGTTCAACACTGTATACGCTGCCAACAACGGGTCAGGGTTAACCGACTTCGTAGGTGGTGTAAACTGAACGTGGGCTGGGCCGAAAGAAACACGTGCACTGCTTCAGACATCATCATTCAGATTTCGAAAACAGTACCCCATACATAAGTGCAGTAGATGCTATTTATCCGGACTTTTAAACGCCCTGAAACTACCAGAAGACGACAAAACTGCTCCAGAAAGACACCTGGACCCAGGAGTAGGCTGACCATAATTCCTTGAGACAAAAACGGGACCGGGGGGGGGGGGGGATGTTCATAAAGAGTAGGGCATTTAAAAAAATGTTTTATTACATAAAAATATTGGCCTTACAATAATTCTTCACAGAACCGCGCAAGTGTTGCCAACACGTTTTTTTTTCCTCTGAATAATTCATTGACTTTAAAGTTACACTATTCATTCAATGGGCAATTGTCGATCTCGATCAACGCGCCTCTACCGAAGGTTACACGAATGACTGGTACCTACAATAGCAGCCACTGAAGCAAACTTGATTATATGTTATGATTGACCAATATTTAAGCATATTTTACAGTTTTTATAAAAACGGGACAAAAATTACATTTTTACTAAAACGACGGGACGGCCTCAACCAACTGCGCCACCGCGTGCCTCCATCGACTGACGATTCGAACATTATTCGCTACTGACGACACCGTAATAAATGCAAATATATATGTCAGGGGTGGCCAGTTAAGACGAGCTTCGGAGGCAACTTAGTCAGGAAGCAACGTGACTTTAAGAAGCCGGCCGCTATGACGGACACTCGCAAAACACCAGCAAGACAAGCGCGGTAAGACGATTATCCACTTCTAGACTTTTCAAATAATTACTTCTCACACTAGTTATTATTTATAATTTCGTTAATAAAATAAAATGTTATTTGTTTATTTGATGGCTTCTTATTTCTGTTCAACTACAACAGGTCATATTCACTTAGTTATGAGTCTCCTCTCTTCAGCATATCTTTTAAAACGCTACTGATGGTCATCCTCGTGTGCTTGTAAACTACGTCGATACTATTTTACAGTCACCTTACCGGTGACGTGCGCTTGCCGTATGAGGCTCGCGAGCCACGTCGTGTTTACCCCTTACGATATATCGTCGAGAACGTAAAAGCGGACAAAATGACGCCAACACAACATCCGAGGTATCGGCAACAGTGCAAATGTTGACTTTACTGCTTCATTCTTCAGGGTACTTCTACAATGAATATAGTGGCGGCCTACCACAATAAACGGTGTCATAAGCCACACACTGACATAAACTGCGCCTAGCATCCCTACATGCATGAATGCGCAAAGCATTAACGAACTTCAAAGGACGTCGAACGCCGGTTCGTTAGCTTCAGCACCTTAACATCGAACAGTTTCGTTCAGAGACAAAAAATGTAGCACGAGTAACACTGGTGTACTAATGGTTTCATTAACAGGCAAGTGCCAGAAAAGCAGCGATCGTGCACCTCATTAAATGCAGGTCTATAGACGAACGAGGCGCTGAAAGCTCTACCTCTTGAATGTGCGAGACGGCAGTCCTGCAGCTGTACGCTGCTTTCAATAACACATTTCAACGCGGCGATCGTAGGTCCGAGTTGATAACAAAAAAACTCGAAAGGTGACGTCATCATGCCGTATTTCTATTCCACCTGTTACAATGTGAGCGATGAGTTGTCAAAGTTTGAGAAAGAATGGCACGTTTCGGTAATAGGAACTTGACAGCTGGTCCACAATACAGCTCCACAGCGCAGATCCCTTCTTGACAAGCTAATAGCCTCTCAGCAAAGAATACAACCGTGCTTAGTGCAGCGCATCATATCCGGTCAAATGCAACGTCAGACAAAAACCTAAGGCAGCACTACATATTTATACAACTAAAGGTAAAGGTAAAGGTAAAGTTCTCCCTAGAACAGACCATGAAGGACCAGAGGGGGAGTCGAGGTATAGCTCTACTCTTTCTTTAACCCTAGCACTAGACGAGGGTGGGTGGTCAACTCCACACTCCGGCCGCTTTACCCCCGGAATGATCCGGCACCCATTGTACAGAGGCTGGGTAGACCCCAGCAGGGCCGGTATTGACAGGTGTCGAAAATCTCGCCTCCACCGGGATTCGATCCCCGGACCGACCAGCTCGTAGAGGGTCGCTATACCGACTGAGCTATCCCGGCCCACTAACAAACTCTAATGTTACTTCCTGGAGTCACTAGCACTACAGAACTATACACATCTCTAACCGATCAAGTTAACACACACATCACGGAGAAGATCTGTAACAAAGATTTTTTTCCGCAGAGGTTGTGAAAGAAGTGAAAACTGTGTGCGTAGGATGGTGCTCACGTTCCCCTTTTGTTGCCTCGGCCACGCACTGATGACAACACATGTGCATACGTGCCTCCTCTTCCATATCGTGACACATGGTCTTGACGCACACGCACCAAAAGAGAAATACTACATGCATAGCAATCATGATCGACAGCTCACCAGCTGTGAAACAACATGAGTCCACACTACCTACAAAATGTAGCTTGGTAGACCGACAGTTGTCACCAGGAAGTGTAACGCATATGACACAAAGCAGTAATCTTATTACCAGATATTTAACAACACGAATAACACACAAAGATTATCATAATTGTAAATTTTATCTTACATTCACAGTGCATTTTTCTTTCAATATTTAACAACCAACTAAATGCACTTTTTTATTTAAAACTATTTTATAGTTTTATGAATTTATCTAAAAGCCCCTACATATGTTTCGATCTGCTTTCAGACCATCTTCAGGGGTCACAACTACACTTATAACACGTCCATGTGTTCGTCCAATTGCATATTAGTGTAGATCACTTATGTCTAATTACGTAGTTTGTAAAATTACTTTTAAAAACACAGGTTAAAATAGATTAAAATAGATACACGATTTGCACTTTAATCGTGTAGCTGGCAACTCAAATCGAAATGCGGACCATTAACTGTTTCCAAGAAAACAAAAGCATGCCATCTGAAAATTCAGACATTTCTTAACATTTTAGAGTCCACAGAAGGTAAAAGTAAAGGTAATGCTGCCCCTGTACAGGGGGAGCAGAGGTATGGCTCCACTCAAGTTAACCTCGCCAAGGCCGCTTTACAGTTGGTATCCATTAAAAGTAGGTTGAGTGAACCCCAGAGCAGGACTGGAGCAGCAAAACTGCGAAAAGCGACTGTTAGCATGGAACAACTCGGCTCCCACTGGACGAATTTTCATAAAATTTGATATCTGAGAATTTTCGGAAAAGTGTCGAGAAATTCTGTTTCGTTAAAATCTGACAAGAATAACGGGGACGTATGCACATTTATATCTCGCTCAATTCTTCTTAGAATGAGAAGTGTTTCAGACAAAAGTCGTAGCGAAAATTAAGACACATTTTATGTTCGATAACTTTTTTACCGAAAATCGTGCCGTTTATGAGATAATGTGGAAAAATATGGGACAGCCGGACAGGCCACAGATGACAATATAATACGGCGATGCGCTTTGCATGCTGGATAACTAAGGCAAGAACACACCCACAGAATATTTAAAACTTACAGCTTTTTCACGGCTCCAATGGCTACGCAAGCACTCCTCAATATTACGTTATACGTACATTGGCCAGTCTTGTGTACTGAAATTTAAGAATGGATGTCGGAGGCCCTGAACCCATTAATTATATCGCTGAAGATAATGAGTAATTAAAGACTCGATCTGTCACAACAACCCCACTGTTAGCAGTAATCCCCATTATCAGTCCCAGCCAATTCCAATATGTAAAATCACTGCACTTTACTCAATCCGTAATATTCTACTCGACTGAAAAGAAATTAAGAATTAAATATTTGAATTCATGGGCGTTTACTTATCCTTGCAGTCACAAATGCAGCTCAGGGCTTCCAGGATACTAATTAATTCCCTGTGAAAATACGGACAAAAGAGACCGGTCCTAGAGATCGATCCACGACCTTCGGACTATGAATCAGTCACGCTACACAAGAGACATGGGGCGAGGTCTCATATGAAAAGGACATGGCATTTGAGAATCGATCATTTCATTATTATTACTTTCTGTATAGTTTACACATTTCTATTTTTCAAAGCCTGTTTGTCACCTCACTTCCCTTCACGAGAACCAACCGCAAGGACGTGTAACTGGCAAAGGGCAAGGTCGCGTGCACTAATCGTGACCCCACACTCCAGTATGCAACTCAATTGATGTCATTCTCCTCAAGGAAAGAATCAGTCAGGGTATAACAGCACATGCATCTGCTCCACTTACGGAATCAAATGTAACAAGCTCTGACGCGTGTGTGTTATAGTATTATACAGACTATACGAGTACGTCTTCAAGCTTTCACGGCGATTAAATTAAATAAAATCTCGGGCTGACGGCCGCGTCAGGTGATTCAATCCTCTGGGCTCATCAATATAGCTACCGTAGCCATGATGACAGAGACGGAGTTGGTTCGGCTGAACCACCTGACGCGCCGTCAGCCGGAAAAAATTTTATTAAAAACAAATCACTAAATCGAACGTTTCTTTATGTATATCGCACTGACACTTCATCTGTGGAATAAAAAAAAGGCACAGCCCACTCTACAACCTGCCATGAACTCTCAGAGAACGGCTTGACGTACACTCTACTCTCCAACCTCCGCGCTTTACCCCGGGAAAGAGATCCACTACCCATTTTACAGGAGGCTTGGTGGGCCCCAGGGCCGGTCTGGACGGGTGCGGAAAATCTCGCCCCCCACCGGGGCTCCCCAAACCGTCCAGCCCGTAGAGAGTCCCTACACCGACTACGCTATCCCGGCCCACCATACGTGGAATATAATCATAACATTTGGTGACGGTACACGGTTCCATCGAATAATGTGTAACTGTTGCAAAACCCCTACTTCCAAGTTCAATGTTCAAATCCGTCCGTCCTTCAGATGTGTTCAGCACATTCCAGTCTTCTGAGTGCATTTTCCTGTAATGTCCTACATATTCTTCTAAAAGGCTGATGGTATTTTGGGTAATAAACGTAATTTACCTGACGACGCTTTCAAAAGTTAAGATTAAACAACGTCAAAAGACAGGGTGTTTAGTGACTAATAACTTGGGAAGCACGTTGAGAGAAGCCATAGTGGCCAAATTTAAGGCACCTCCTTCGAGAGACTGAGAATAACTACGAAAAACCTGACAGAACAGCCCGTCTATGGACGGATATTTGAACGTGGTACCTCCCAAATACGGAGTGCTAACTACTCAACGGTGACGTTTATAATGAGCCCACTCAGACCAAAAGCTGTTCCCTCACCAATTTACTTGGGCACAATTACATTCATAGCAAAGTGGCCGTTAAAATTCAAACAGAAATGCGAAAGACATGTAACCTTCTTCTTTACGTTGTCTCTTACATTCAGGGAAATCAGATTTTGGTTAACATTTTCAACAACCCCTTGGTAACGTTCAAGACTCCCGAGTTGTTACCCAGTGTCGACTGGTAAAGTTAACCGAAGTTTTGGAGAAGCACACTGACTTCATCTTCAGGCTAAAGCAATCACGACCCAGAAGGTAAAGGCACTACGCTCCGCTCCTTCGAAACGTCAGTAACTATTTACTAGTCAACGCGGCGTAATAACACTGTGAGAACCTCAAAATTCGCAACCCTTTGGCAGTTTCCTCTGGAACCCACAGTCCGAGCCGTCCATTTAAGGCACTACATACAAAACCTTTTGAAACTACATCTTCCTTACGTACTGGTTAAGCTGTTACAATTCCACGCAGGTAAAGATAAATGTTAAGCTTCACGCCGCATAGACGTATTGGGGAGTGGATGCATGGCTCCACGCATTCGAGATCTCTGTACTAGATGGAGGTAAGTGGTCAGCTTCACACTCCCAAGCCACTTTAGGCCCTGGTGAAGAGCCGATTGCAGAGGCGGTGGGGTGAGAGTCACAGAGCCGGTCTACGCAGTGTAAAGAGAAACATTTCATGCCCCTGCGGGGAATCGAACTCCGATTCCTCGGTGGACCAGCCCGCAGCGTCGTCACTACACCAGCTGACATGTACGGAAAACAACACGACTCTTGAAACAACCTGTAGTTTCCATGTGCAATGTAAGGTTATTACAATCTCGATAACAAATACAAGGTCATCCATTCTTTTCTGTGATTGGAGAAGTATTGAGAATTTTTATGAAAGGTAAAGCAAGTTAACCATCCCCATGTCTGACAGAATATGGAATGTTCTCTAAGGGATTTCTAGTTTACGTTTGACACCTGGCGAAAAAGACAAGTCCTCTCTGCAGGCGGCTTGGAGGGCCCCAGAGCCGTTCTCCGCTTTGTGGTGAACACGAAAACCCGCATAACGAACTGGCCTGCCTTATTCTCGGCATTTAATGGAAAACAGGGTCCCGAGGGGAATATTTGGACATAAGAGACAGAAAGTCATAAGAGTGTGGAGAAAGGTGCACAAATTTATACTCTTCACCAAATACTACTAGGGTGACCACAGGAAGATGGGATAGGCAGGGCATGCAACACGAACTGAGATGGGAAATGCATAAACCATATTATTTGGAAAGCCTAAAGGGAGGCCTCGGCGTATTATCAGAATGGGTCTACCGAAACAGGTTTTGAGCACGAAAATGGACTAATCTGGCTCATATAGGAGTCTTACAGAGGGCTCTTGTGAACGTGATTTCGAATCGCACAGTTCCAAGACTGAAAGAAAAACAATACGCATGGCGTCAGTATGCCATAACAAGTATTGGCCACTGCGTAGCCAAAACGCTGAGCAACGCCTGCCGCAAATTAATATGAAAATGTTACGGGACGATATTCTATCCGCTCAAGAAGTTCCGAATGTGTAAGAATTTCTGTAAGAAACAGAAACCTTCTACGTTCTACCCAATTAAGAACACAACAAGCGGGGACGCAAACTGATACGCCCTCCAGTCAATAAACTGCGTCAACTTTCATTGGCATGCGCCCTGCTGTGAGCCTGACATCTTTTACGGGCCAAAATCAAACGTTATAAAAACGCGTCTGCTTACTAATTACGCTGACACATCTAATGGTTAATACAAAATAGTAATAAAATAAATTCTAACATTTTAACAGTTAATGAAAAAGAACAAAAAATTCGTCCAAATTAATGACAAATTCTCAACTGCTTCTGCCTCTCGGTGAAAGACAAAACTGTCTCGTTTTGTCACAGATTTTGCCGTTACTAGCAAACACTGCTCTTCAGAAGTCTACAAAAAGTATTTTTCTGTCTTCCCTCTGAAAATTTTCCTCCGGCTCCTAAACGTCGGGAAAACGTGACTATAATACATTTAGCTTCAGAAAAGTAGCAAACTTTACAAAGTACGTCGTGAGGCCAGTGAACACAGGGCGCATAACATTCAGCATCACACTACCACTCTTGAATACCACCATCCTACCAGAACTTCAAAAGCTGATAAAATCCAGAATAATAATGGTCTTTGTACTTTCTACTCACACTGTACTTTAACAAACTGCACTATGGAAGTCTACCACGCACCATATTATTAAATAAACTGATAACGCACTTCCATTAATTCAGCACTAAAAATTGAAAGCAAGAGACTAGTAAATAATTCACATGGCGATTCACGATGCCAAGTGATGCTTAACATCATCAGACTCGTTGCATTTACAAAAACCCCTAATCAGTCAAATCGAGTACCTGTTTGTAGAATTATCGTGAAAAGCTGCATCGCTAGGACCAGGCTATTCCCTAAATCGAGAAAGGTTTTGGACAAATACACTACCGGTAGCGATCCTATACCTGAAAATCGATAGTCTAAATTCAAACCATGAATTCTAACGCCACAACATGACGTGTGTGGGTTTTCTACTATATCCTAGGCTGCATCTGAAAATCACATGATCAACCACACAAAAGAATTCCCTATTCAAAAACTCCACACCCGTTGTAAATATCCGCTACGTCTGATCGGAAATCCTAATGTTATTTAATACATGCGTTACCTCATCAATGTGCAAATGGATGTTCAAAACACGGCACACCAAAATGTCCAACGTTCCATGGAGAAATTTAAATGCTGGATTAATGTGGAACTTGGAAACATGTTGATGTGTAATGTCAGCCTTGTACTGCTACGCATTATTAATTCAAGGATAAGACCAACGAGGCATGGAGCACGAATGGAGAAAATAATATGAAACATCAGCATCTCACGGCATTTTGATTATAAAACATCACGTGACAAAATCCGGCGTACATCTGAAACTATCTCTGATGATGTCATATAGGTCGCCGTGTCCCACGAGACAGGCCAATGTAAGACTGGTGTGAACACGATACTGGAACTTAGGGTTCCATAAACATGAGGAACTACGTCATCAGTTGTAGAACTATGAACTATTGAATGAGCTGGGGTCTGTGCTGTCGCCTCCAGTTAGTCTTCGGGCAAATTTCAAAATTTAAACGAATGTTCTCCATCCAAAAACACCTCCAAACTGCTATGTAGAACCAACCACACTCGTCAACAAAAACTTCCAGAAATATATATTTCATGCAGGCCTACGTAACTTAAAAAGGTTCTCGGTGCAGCTGTGCTGGTACAAAAATAACATACATTTGCACAAGGAACAGCGAAAAAAAGATCAATAATGCAGACAATGTCAGTCAAAACATTTACCTTGCATCATAAAGACAATATTACGGGCCGGGACAGCGTACTCGGTATGGCGACTCGCTACGGGCTGGACGGTCAGGGGATCGAATCCCGGTAAGAGCGACATTTTCCTAGCCTGTCCAGACCGACCCTTGGGCCCACCCAGCTTTCCTGTACAATGGGTACCGGGTATCTTTCCCGGGGGTAAAGCGGACGGGGCGTGGCGCTCACCACCCACCCCCCAATCTAGTGCCGAGGACAAAGAAAGAGTAGAACTATGTCTCTACTCCGCCCGTGGACCTTAATGGTCTGTTCTAGGGCGAACTTTATAAAAACAATATTTGCTTTTGTAAAATGTTGCATGTTTGGTCGTGTTATTAGGACAAAATCTTTTTACATTACATAATTAAGGTGTGTCAGGTCAGACTGATTTTTCATACAACAGTGTAACTGTAGTAAATAAAGTTTAAAGAAAAAGATCTTTTTCACAGAAATGACAATTCACGGTATCTGCCTTCCTTTTTAACCTTGATTTCAGGCTTCCACCGCGACCTTGATGAGATCTGCGCTCTTCTCGTATATTAAGCGCGTCGTGTGGTAATTACCACACAACGCCGCGTAATATACCAGAAGAGCGCAGATCTTACCTTTCTTTTTACTTATTCGCGCCTGATGATGACCCTTAAGTAAAAAATGTATCATTTTATAAAGTCCGATATTATTTTTATAATAAAAGATAGCTGTGTGGACTAAAATTGTCTTTATTATTTAGTTTATGAACACAATTGGACGTCTTCTCTAAAGACGAAAAGGTCCTTCCCCTCATGTATCGGGAATCTAAAAACATCATGAACGTTGTTAAGATTCAGCATATATTTATTCGTACATAAAGTCTTAATGCTTCATTATTCGCAGTACACTGTATCTCTAATTGTGCATTCACAACAAGAATACTCGTTCAGTCTCGCTACATGTTTCGACACGTATTCTGCCCCCATTAGACGAAGTTTTAAAACGTTCATATTACATATCATTATATCACCACGCACCGGATGCGGTCAACAACCATCCGACCACTGTCATAAAACGTATGCACACAAAACTGAAAGTTACAAAACGATAACTTTAAGACAGGCATTTCACAACAGGAGCTCCAAAGCTGTCCACAACTAGTGCTGAACCACCTCACGTAACGTTAAGTGAAGCGTGACAGAAGGGACAGTGACCACCTAGAA
Organism: Reticulitermes speratus; assembly: GCA_021186555.1. NCBI lineage: Eukaryota > Metazoa > Arthropoda > Insecta > Blattodea > Rhinotermitidae > Reticulitermes > Reticulitermes speratus. The sequence continues at coordinate 28,360,917 of JAJKFL010000011.1, read as the reverse complement.
AGTGCAGTAACATTTAACGACGACGAAATAAACTGCTCTAAAAATACGAGCACTCGTCCGCGTAACAATTTTAAAACATTTTAGACATTATGACATTTCACAAATTAAAAAGTTAACTGAATATTACTACTATGTGTAAAACGTCCCCTGATGGCAAAATAAGTTGTCGAAACATGCAGCCGGACTAAACGAGTGTTTTGACGAGTACACAAAACAGGGTTATAAAAACAAATTTTTTCCAATGGCTCGACAGCCCCTTGGGGGCCTATGCCGCCTCATTTTTCGAGGCTTCACGATCAAACACTTTTTAGACACACCACAGTCGGTAGGACTCCTCTGGACGAGGGACCAGCTCGTCGCAGAGACCTCTACCTGACAACACACAACACTTACAAGAGACAGATATCCATATCCTAGGCGGGATTCGAACCCACAATCCCAGTAAGCGAGCGGCCATAGACCCACGCCTTAGACGGCGCGGCCACTGGCATGGACATAAAAACATTAAGATTACTAAATACAACATAATGTAGAACACAATGAACGTAAGGTCAGTCCACATCCTGGCTAATAGCTTACATATGTATATTCATATCAATAGCAGTGCAGGATGACTTGTACTGAAATTCTCATTGCCACGTGTACAGAAGTGTATGTAGGACACAGATCGATCCGTTCTTACAACATCCCAGCAACAAGACCGGCGTCTAAGCTTGCGTCAACCGGACAGATCCGTAGCAGCGCAGTACAACATCGAATTGGGCCATCGAATCAAGCTGCAGTATACCTATGTACACAGGAATATTATTTTATCTGACAAATATAATCTGTCACTTCCTGACGACTCGCTTATTGTATTAACGTAACTCACTCATCCGATCGCTCATACGCGCGTCGGGAAGTGACAAAAGATATCTGTTAGATAACGTAAGACCTCTGCATCACGACCAAGGCTACGGCTTATCTAGCCTGTGAGGGCGCCAGTCTACATCTCACACAGAAAATGTTGAGAGAGCGCAAAGACACGCTCTACTGAATTAACAGCTCCGTTTCTCGCCTTATAACAATTCGCTATGGTTGAAACACTAAAGGAAATTAAAAAAAATTAAGAAACAAAAACGGCACATGGGCAGCATATGATACACATGCCTTCACGTACTGACCACTGACATTTACGCTGTGTCGCGAAGACGTTGTATCCCGGCGTAGAAGAAATAGATGTCAAGCGCCTGTACGCAGGATGCGACAGCTTGCTTTGCGTCCGCGTCTGTTGTAAATTGCTTGCCAGCCAGGTGCTCCGAAGGGATCCAAAGAGACGGGGCGAGATCAGCACTGTTGAGAGGGTGGTCCGTAGTGCCCGAAGTCCGGTAGACAGTATGGGGTCCAAAGATTTCCACATCTTTGGACCCCTTAAGGAGCACAGACGCAACAGTCGCTGATGTGAAGCAAGCTGTCAACCTTCGGCTTCACAAACTTGACACCGATTTCTCCTACGCCAGGATACAAGCCTTGGTGCCAAGGTGGAACAAATGGTTAAATGTTAATGGCGTCTACGTGCAGGCCTGATGTGCACCATCCACGTGTCACGTATACATCGAAGTGAGAATAAAGTTGTCGGCATTGGGGCGTTACGTTACTTTTTGAAACTTCCTTGTAGTAGCCGAAACAAAGGGGCGATATAAATACGGCTACACGTGAATAATTTCAACAGGGTAGGTTTCAAACTTGGCTGAGCATGGAATATCGTCAAACTTTTACAGCTCTCGGACACAGAGGGGGCAAGCTCCAGTATGGTCAGGTTGAAAAACAGCGGACGGAGACTAATCCACAAACGATGGGGGGATTCGTACTCCACGGTAAGCAACAAGGTGTCAAATGTAAAGTGAGTGATGACCGACCGCTCAATTTGACTCCACCCTCCTGTGGCTTGGTGTGCCGATAATGAAGAAGCACAGTACTGCACTGACATACGGCCCACACCTGTATACAGGCGACTTCAGGTCATTCCCCAACCGATCCTGATAAAGGAAACAGATAAGGCTCCTGAAACGTACATTTCTAACAGGACTTCCGAGGTGGTCAATCATCCAAGAATGCTTTAGTGCATCACAGACCCAGCCACAGCCTTAAAATTAAAGTACGCCTACCTACAAAAGTCCTATAGAATCTTCGCTTAAAATCTACGATCACGCAATCGTGTTGTTTAACGAAGAAACACCTACTACAATTATAGTCTTCTGGGCTATTACACCGTGTATGTTCCGACGTTTCGGAGGAATGTGCTGCCTTCATCTTCAGACTGACTGATGGTAACGAACTATTCTAAATCAGCCATCCTGAAGGCAGCACGTTCCTCCGAAACGTCGGAACATATATGGTGTAATAACCCATAATATTACAGAGCAACATCAGCATAAAGGCCTGTAAACTTACTAACACGTACAAAATTTATGATTACGAAATGGGAAACAATGGGCTGGAAACACTGTGGTCCATTTACATCCTGCTGCCTTAACTCTCGGACAAGGATCCGGCAAAGGCACTTGTTAGGGCAGTTCGACTAGGAACTATTCGTGATAATACGTGAGGCTGATGAGGTTAACCTTGTTCAGTACACTCGAACCTCAGAGAAGTTGAAAATAATCAATCCTAATGAAGGTCTATGATTAATGTAAGGTAACTGTCAGTATTTAAATAACTGAGAGTAGTTGCCCTGATCAAGGGAATGCTGTGCTAAGCAGCACAGGGAGGAACATGCAAAATTCTTTTTGCTTATAAAAACCCCTATCGTTACAGAAACATTCACAAAAATTATCAGGGACAAACGTTTCGTTGCGTGAAAGTTGTCAGATAAGTTACAAACCTCAAGTCTCGCCTCACTGCCGTGTTTGTAGATTATTCTAGAGTCACATGACATTTCGACTGCAAACGTTATACAGCGTCGAATGAGGGTGAAGATGATCATGAACCATCAGTAGATACGGACTTGGCAGGTGAAAGTCATGGCCTATTATGGCATTTGTCGCAGAATCCGATAATCACCAAAAAAAGGGGGGGGGGCTCAGGACAACATAATCGTGTCGAGATACGAACTGGGTACGTGCTAAACACAACCCTGGATAGCTACCGCTACACCTATTTTTTAAAAAGGGATTATACTGTCGAAAGGGATGGCAGGCGATATCTAATGGTGAGTACAGACGAATGTAACAAGATAGGCAATGAACAATAAAGTAACATTGATGCGCGTTCGCGTAACCATTGTTGCCGTGGAAAAACAATAAGTATTACATATTCTGAGTGTGTGTGTCTGTAGCCTTAGTTATCCAGCAAGCAAAGGGCATGCGCCGTTTTATGCCATCTGTGGTTTCGCTCTACCATATTTTTCCACCTTAACTCGTAAACAACACGATTTTCAGAAATAAAGTTATTGAACATAAAATGCGTGTTTTGATTTTCTCTACAACTTTTGTCTGAAACATTTCTCAGTCTAAGAAGAACTCAGCGAGATACTGTCATAAATATATACAGGTCTTCATGTAACGTACCCGTTATTCTTGTCAGATTCTAATGCAACATGGATTTTCTCGACAAATTTTCGAAAAATACTCAAATATCAAATTTCATTAATATCCGTCCAGTGGGAGCGGAGTTGTCCCATGAGGACGGAGAGACGGGCGGGCGGCCAGACATGACAAAGCTAATAGTCGCTTTTCGCAGTTTTACGAACGCGCCTAAAAATTACGTTGTCGTGATAATAGTATATTCATAGGCAGACAATACTATCACAACATTCGCTTGATACGTAACCGAGGACAAGTACGAGAAGCCTGTCACTCTGTTTTTTCCATTCCAATGGAGATATTCGAATCCGGTACCTCCAGATACAAATCAGACACGTAAACGTAACGACGCGCTGTGCCGCGTTTCATTTCACCATTTTTTAAAATGTGCACCTAGAAAAGTTCTATCGTTCCTTCATGGCATAACTTGACACACACTTTTGACTCGTACGAAGGCTTTGTCACGCTCACTAATGAATGATTTAAACATTTCGAATCTACGAACGCAATGCTAAATAAATCCCCAAATCGGAAAATCCAGGGTCTAAACAGACCCAATGAGTTACACTACCGAAAGGATTAACTTCGTTACGAAAAATTCCAGAACAGCGGAGCTAAATGTTACCAAAGGGACTAGGCAGCTCTAATCATTAAAAATTACTCCACGTATCTCGAGGCGTAGATAGCACAAACCTCTGGAATACTGCCAACACTCAAATGGGAAGCAGCGCAACACCGTGGGTTGAAACACGACTCATTATTTCCAAGCACTCAAACACGTCCGACAACACTGATGACAAACCATGACAAATAAAGCAACTTGTTCGCAACAGAGACTATAATACTAACAATTTCTCAGCACTAGTTGGTACAGCGATTACTATTCGGGCTAAAGGTCCTGGTCTGAATCCCAGTAGGGGCGATTTTTCTCTTCTCCAAAGCGTCCAGAGAGGCTCTATTGCCCATCCACCTTTCTACTCAAGGGGCACCGGGGTTCTTTCCCGGGGTAAAGCGGCCGAGGCGTGAAGCTGACCACTCACATCCATCCAGTGCCGGGGTTAAGATTAAATGAAGATACACGCCTACTTCTCCTCCCCTTATATACCTCCATGGTGTGGACAGGGACAGCCTTACCTTTACCAAGAACGTGTACCCACCAAGCTGGACAACACACAAATTCAAAACACGTTCCTGACCCGTACTAGGGAAGTGTCCGTTGCAGGATCCTGACTAGCCGGATGTTCTGCAGAGTCCCTCCAGGAAAATCCCGGACAGTATTTCAATCAGGCCACGACCACTTCCACATCCTGTCCAATTATTTCATCAATAATTCTACCATTTGACACTACATAGTCAGGGAAGACGCCTCAGAGAGACTAGCAAGCAAGCAGATATTAGACTCCCTTGCAAAGTCGATGTCAGTGATTTTTTCAACTGTTCTGTTTTTCCAGGGTACTACAAGGAAGCAATGCACATGACAGGGTACTGAGCTAATAGCATCCCTACAAGCAGCCACCGCCGATCCCAGTGGCCGCGCGGTCTAAGGCGTGGGTCTAAGGCCGCGAATTGCGGGTTCGAATTCCGCAGGAAGCATGGATGTCTGTCTCTTGTGTTGTGTGTTGTCAGGTAGAGGCCTCTGCGTCTGGCCGATTCCTACCGAATGTGGTGTGTCTGCTTGTGATCTCGAAACCTCAACGATGAATAGGCCTAGGCCCGCTACGGCTGTCGAGCCATGGAAAAAAAAAACACCAACAAATGACTGTAATGTCAAAGGTCAAAGGTCCTAGCACTTTTACATGTTTTAGGCGCGTCCGCATTTGCGAAAAGCGCATACTAGCTTCGTCATGTCCGTCCGTCTGTCCACAGGTATCAAATCGGCTCCCACTGGACTGATGTCCGTAAAATTTGGAACTGGACACTTTTACGAAAATCTGTCGAGAAAATCGGAATTTCGTTAAAATCGAACCGAAATATCGGGCACTTTACATGAAGGCCTAAGTACGTTTTATTGTCGCCGGCGAAATAACAGAACCATAAAAGTGTTGTCTTCGAGTGAAATGGTATCAGGCTGTTAGAACAGCCTAGGAGGTATAAACATTACGCGAACGCGCTACAATGTCATGTTACACGTACATTACCTGTCTTGTTAACTTCTATTCCGCAACCAATTAGCAGTTCCCTGCAAGCTGAAGCTTTACAGGCCATCCACAAACCCACGTTGTCATAGGTACCACAACTGCATCCAAAGTTACCTCATGATCAAACATTAAACAATTCAAAACCCTGCCCGACAGTCAAAACATAAATTAGGCTCTAACAACAAGTATCGTTTATCCAATACTTTTAAATTGTTTTCAATTTACTGCAGTTGTTAACACGAAGAGAACGAAATATTGTAACGTATACATTTACGATTTGGATCATTAAGTAATTTCAAGGCCTGACCACTGTCATCAGCTTCACAATATGCGCGTGGCACTGGGGGCAGTTCACATTACGTACACAAATCGTGAGCTTAATTGTACGTTTATTCGGTAAGAGTCGGGATACCCCAGTCGGTTTAGCGACTAAGCTACGGACAGAATGACCAACGAATCGTGGTTCGATTCCCGTCAGTGGTAAAGGTTTTTATTTCCAAAGCGTCCAGACTGGCTCTGGGGGCCACCCCGCCTCCTCTTAATGGGAACCGGGGAGTTTCTCCGGGGGTAAAGCAGCCGGGGCGTGGTGACCGTGGTGCCGAGGTTAAGAGCGAATGGAGCTATTCCTCCACTCCTCACATGCCTTCATGGCATGGTACTTAAGCACAGGCAGAGATTTACTTTACCATACGTTTATGTGCGTTGTTTGATATCATTGTTCCCTTCTCTTTTTTTTAATTTTCGTATTATTAGCCTGCATGCTGAAAGAACACTACTTAACTCCGCGTGACAAACGGTTACCTGCAACCGCCTCATTCCATATACCACAAGATCCACCTTACTCGTATTCTACATTATGGAAAACTTGAACCAGGTACTTCATCTTTAAATGACCAACAAAGAATGTAATACTATTCATTCCGTGCATTGTGCTTGTAATCATTTATACATACCAACAAATGCACATAAATTGTATATAATTACACGTCATCCATTTATCGCTGAAACAAACAAGACAGTTCATGTTTATGGATAACTTGTAATTTTATACAATGTATGCGCATATGTTGCTATATATAAATGACCCACAAGGGATGTCTAATAGTAAGGGTTTCTATGTCACAAAAGTTAAACACGAAGTAATTACCACGTTAAATGTGGCTCATTTATCTCCGACTCAAGTATCACTTTCAACACAGGGCCTAACTCCCGAGCACGCTGATGCATCTTCACCATCTTGGCATGAGTTTAAATCGGAATCTCGCATTCGTAACCACTCACGAATAGCCACCTCCACTCCCTCATATTGTGAAACGTACCAAGATGAGACAAATGAATAAATGCGCTCGGCGATTACTTCAGTGGAACAAACGAGCAACATTTAACGTTGTAATTACTTCTTATTTAATTTTAATGACTAGGAAACATTATTGAACATTCCTCGTACAAAAAAATACGTAACTAAATACACCATTCATCACAGCACACAGAAATACAGAAACTTGGCTGAAGAACACAGCACATATGATCCTGAAAGCAATGTATATTGCAAAGGCGCGTATAATGTGTTTGTACATACAGCACTTTTGCTGTTGCAATAAATTGCTCTTTCAGACAGCTTTAATGCACAGAGCGTATCGACTTCTGGAACTGCTGCTCAAGTTGCTTGCTTTCAGGTTTACGAGTACAAAACAAAAGAACATAATGCATCCCTTGACAAAAATGTGATAAGATACGAACGATATCGGCTGCCTTCTGGTAAACATACGATTTCCTGGTTTCTATGAAACGTGTATTCGTAAAAGGTTCCAACCGTCCTTCACAGATTGCAATGACATACAAACTGTCTTAAAACAGACTATTTTAATTCCGCGAATAGCTTGTAATGTATGTACCTTCCAGTCCGCCAGAATGCAAAAGCGTCATGACAGCTTCTATAGCCCTACGCAAGCTGCTATAACCAAAACAACTTTCCTTTTAAACTTCCTGACATGCTAATAGATATAAAAACAATCACTATATTAAATAAACGTTTCCCGAAATCTGATAGTATCGCCTAAGGCAAAAGTCAACCAAAAAGCTCCTGGAAAAAGGATGAAGTGACAACTTTCTCGTTATGTCATCTCGCACTGATATAACGTACCTTACGCACTGAGCAAGTTAGTTCTACAGCACTTCACTAATGGATTTTAAAAACAATCGACTCGCCAGCAGTCTGAGAGGCCATTTCGGGTACGAAGTTTCGCTGTCTTACGCAGAACTGTTAACTTTCTGCACCCATCACCTTTACTGTTTAAGACCGTCATTAACAATATATAATCAAATAACAAACGAATCATCATTGGACAGACTTCCTTGTTAAAGGACCTCAATTCGACGAATGACCTTTACACTTGTATTTACGTGCAACTGTATCGAGAGTCTTCAAAATCCCGATTTTCATTCACAGATCCCTGAACTCTTCACTAATTCTCGGCATCAAGCTTGAAGCTGAATCATAACACAGCAGGGTCTCAATATTCGTGATTAAGTGAAACGGATAAAACTATCACGAACACTGGAATCCATCTGCAATGTAAAACGCCTATTTGGTTCCAAGAACCTACAAAATACCAGTAATAAAAATATAAAACACCCCCAAAAAGCACAATAAGAATGAAAGTTTATTTTTAATAAAATATAACCACTTTTGGAAGAACAACAAATTACATTAAATAATGAAAGACAGCCTCATTCCATACAGCACGAAAGCAAATGACCTCACTTAATAAAAGACGGAGATTGACTGAGCTGACAGTGACCTGCGTAATAGCAGGTGTGTGGGAAGCCGACTCGCCAGCCATGCGGTCTCATCCCGAGTCGTCGGAACCAGTCACGAAAGACTGAAACTGTATTAAAAAGGGGTAATCACGAAAGATCGAAATCCCGAACACCGATATCTAGTGTATTTAATACTTAATACAGCGTTGTTAAACGGAATGTAAAACTGGAACGACCACAGCGGCGTTTTGCACTTTGAAAGTTTCAGTTTCAATATATCATTTACACGTACACTTGAGGTTCCTGCGACATCGACTTTCGGTTCAACAGGAAACATACGAAGTAACACCGAAGGTGAGTACGTGCCGAAGCACGTATGAACATTCTGGCCTTCTACAGTGGGGCATTCCTTATGCCATAAAGAGAGACAGACAGGAGGTAAATCTGTCACACAAACATTTTCGTAGGAAATTTATTTTTGCCTTTAAAAAGCAGAAATTGTGATATGTAGCGAATGTAAATCACTTTGATCTTCGATGTCTGGCATCCCGTTGTGTTACGTCTGTTAATAAACTGTACTTTCGCATAATCAAACATAACTTTTTAATAATGATACCGTCCTTTACACAGTCGGATGGAAGTCCCAGTAAGGTAACTAGTCAGGTCGGTAGCACGAGGTCTCCTCTCAGGTTAATCTACAAGGAAGGTCCCTGCAGCGCTCGCTATCCAATTCCAAGATGATTGACAATTAACACATTCAAATATAACCACTTGTTTATTGAAAACAGTTCCACACTTACTGTCGTACATTAAGTGTGTCAGTTGCACGTAAAGGGCGACCACGGCACTTTGAATAAACGCAGCACTTGTGTAAACAGTTCGTTATCACTTTCTAACTGAAGTTTTGTTATAAACGGTCCGAAATTTACGGAGCACCCAACTTTTGCCACCGTACTGCTCCGACAGCCAAAACGGAGTGTCCTCATTACTACTTCGCATTCTCGTCCCAACACACAAAGTCAAGTTCCCCTTCCTACATATCAAAATGATTCTGTTGGCCGAAACTCAAATTTAGAGGAACCTCATACGCCGAATCCAACTTTTTGGAAAAGTAAACCTGATTGGTTGCGCTACTTTAAGCCGCTAGACCCCAAATCTACGATAAACGAACATTTTGGGGTGTTACCCACTGGCACTTCCCACTCAAGGAACTAAGCGCTTTAAAAGTGTCAAGTCTCGGGTTTCACTAAGGAACACCGAGCTGCAAAACATCACTCAGCGTGACAGTTGGATGTTCTGCTCAGCCTTATTCCTTTGAATGCGTTAGCCGCACTCATTCCGCCTCGCTCCCTTCCTTGGCTATCCTTATCCCACAGCCAAAAGTCCCTTTCTAATTTAACTAAACTAAAAGGAATTTATCTCAATAAGGCCTGTTCAGAATTTGAACCCGAATCGCCGGTCCTGTTCTGAGTTTGAACCTGAATGGCTGATAATAATATAATAATAATAATAATAATAATGTTTGACGGTGTATATAAGACTATTATGAAAGTGAATCATTCGGCAACTACGCTGCAGCGATTATTAAACAGGAGTACACGATAAATTATCTATGTGCCGTGCAAGTTCGAACACACAAAAAACAAATAAGGGGTGATAATACCGTACACGTCAGCCTGTATTTTATGTTCGGTACTTTAACAAAAAAAATTTCGCAAAAGTCTTGAAATGTTACATTTTGTAACTACCTTGCACGTTTACGAAAAAAAAACAAAACAAAACAGTTACTTTACCGATTTCAAGTTAAAATTCTACAGTGTCATTTTACATTCATGTCGCTGGTGTTAAGTAGTAGTTTACAAAGAACACACTTCTTCAAAGGCTCTATAAAGATAGTACGAAATGCAATAGATATATTTATGTGGCAGGTCATGGCGATAAAAGCTCGACAAAACTTAAAAGGTGTTAAGTGCTGAGTCACAAAGGGCAAGAACCTCAGAATTTGTCTTACTGCTCTATGATTCATTTGCACGAGCATGCTTATGGATTCCGCCGAAAAGAGGCCGTAAGTGATCCATCGAACGAACGTAAAAGTGTACGAGTGGAGCTACAAGTACCACTACTCCCCTATACGCCTTTGTGGCGTGCAGAGAACAACTTTACTTCTACATACTTCTCAAAGGAGTATGATCTGAGAGACAGACGCGACAGCAACACAACACATCGACTACGTGGACAGATCCTTAAAAATTATCACCTACTGCCATTACAACTCGCGTTACCAAGCACGGAGAGATGCGTATTACTTGGCTGGTACGTGTAAATGTAATTACATTCGCAGTATACTTTGTTTTCTCTCGGTTCACAAACTACAGCAGAGGGGAAGGAGGAGGTCTCTGACGTCGCTTCGGGAGTAAAAATGGCCCTGGAGGCACTTTGCAACTAGGGTAACATCCAATTTCGTGACATACCCTGCAATATTGTACATTTTAAAATTCGTCAAAAAATTACGTTTGTTCCATTTCGTTTTAACAGTTCTCCATAATGGAGATAACCCAACACAGGGGTACACAAATTTTCCAAAAATCTAGAAGCCACCTCAAAATTCTAGGCGCCAGAAAAGTGACATGAAGCACGTTCCATAAAGAGGACCCAAAATATTAGGCGCCACCGTCCAAAATTCTGTCGCCTTAGATTTGTGCACTCCTGACATAACACGTAAGTTCGTGTCGCATTTAAAGTGTCGTACACGAAATGGGCCGGTTTGCCCAATACAAAGGTTCAGAAGAGAGGAGAAAGTGAAATATCCCTCCCAAATGAGCTGGATGTTAACTGCTGTTTCCAATGTTCGGTACAACGGTATACAGTAAAGTTCCCTGCCACCCAATACATTCATTTCTATAAACGTAACTCATGCCGGCGTTCGCGTAATCTTGAGCTGGTTGAGACGCAGGCAAAGGGGAATTCATTCTTATGCACGTTCAGCTGATCACTTAATTAACCACCAAACGAGGGGGAGACATAACGTTCTCGCATCGTCACTGGACCATTTCCCCAGTGACGTCAACACATCACGGTTCACAAACTTATTTCCCCTACAGGCTGGTTCTACATGACCGAACACGGCTGGTGCAACATGCAGCATGAATCAGTACTCACAGGTTCGTGATTTTGTTCCGACACATTTGCAATCACAAGGAACTACAGGAAAACGAGAATCATCTAGATATAAGCAAAGAATAAAGAAAAATAAATGAAGATAACAGCAAAACCGTCAGTCTTTTCAGACTTCCGTTGTTCACACACACAACAATATAGGCCTAACCCGAACCAAAAGGCCGTGCCTTGGCTCAGGCGGTTAGTCGCCGGCCTCCCACCGCGGAGGCCCGGGTTCGATCCCGGGTCAGTCCATGTGGGATTTTGGTGGACAAAGTAGCAATGGGACAGGGTTTTCCCCGGACTTCGGTTTCCCTGATGCATTACTTGGAAAAATGATAAAAAAAACTGATCATCTTTTTCATCTTCATCACAAGGGTTGCACAATAAGCCTCAAGGCTGCGGTGCGTCCGTAGCTTCCGCTGCGGGGCCCTTCTCCACTAAAAACCCGAACCAATGAGTAATAATGCCTGCTCCTATTACTGCCATATTTTGAAAGCTGCTAATGGCAATGGTAACACTGGTAATAGTAGGAATAATGGTAATAGCAGCAATAGCAGGTCTAACAACACACAACATTAAAATTATGAGATCCACAAATCACATAACGCCAACCTGTTTTCGCACCCTGCCAAATATTGTCCTGTCACTCGGGGCTGTATTCTCCCATGCAGTTAACAGTAACAGAGTAACAAGCTTCATACTAACTTACTGTCGAAACTTCTCACACAGTTCGCACATTTCTGAATCGTCCAACACTAAACAGTTTGCCCAATGTTACGAAGAACAAACACCGCAAAATACGAACAAGGAAACGAGGTGATGACGAGATTTGTGGTTTCCATGGCGGTGAAAATTTAGACTAGGTTCTTCCGGGCTATGACACTGTGTAGTTAGCGTGGTGGGTGGTTACCAGTGTTTCGGGGGATCCTGCCGATTCCATCTCCATATTGTCCGTAGCCTTACACAATACGCGATGTCACAACATACAAGGCCGCAACGTAACAAGGTTATGGCGATGCCGAATTAAAAATAACGTCACATCTGTCAACGCTCCCCGTGTAATTCCCTGCAATGATCGTATGCCCATAACTTATACTATACAGCTCTTAAGCCTTAGTTTTTAACAACCACGCAATGACACTTGCGTGAGCGTGAAAGAAGTCAAAGCTGTAGTTTCGACGGGGACTGGGTTTTAAACGTTACGTGCATTTGTGTCGCGCAGGGACGCTGCGCAGGTTCCGCTGTATCGTGCGGCGGCAGCATCCGAACCTTGACTTCTGCGCGACACGCAGTAGTCTTGCGACAATCTGGAGGAGTTGGTGTTGTCGTGCTTTGTATTTTTTGTATTAGTTATTTCTTGTGTGTATAGGAATGATATGAAAAATTAATAGACTGGAAAATGTCTCTCCAAACTCTGCAAAATTCCATGAATTTAATCTCACGGCCACAATGCCGATGAAACGGCGCGGGGGGGGGGGGGGGGGGGGGGCCGGTACAAATTACCGAGGCCCGACAATGTTGCGTATGTTTTTTTTTATTTCTGGTAGCATCATTACTTGTCGATTGCGCACATTAACCCTTTCAGACCTGGCCACGTCACTCTGCAACTGAGAGTCAGTCTTTCCGATTTAGTGTAGTATATTTTCAGCTGGTCCGCCTTTGCTAGAGGGCACGAAACAATTTTTTCCACCGGGACCCAAACGCACTCTCGGCGGCCCTGACTGTCTATCAAATACCTTCATCAGACTGAAGTAATATTCATCTTTTCTTTTACTGAGAATGTCCGTTGCACCCTCACTCATACAGTAAACCTGTAAATCATCATTTTCCTCTTCTTAAAGTATTATGGCAGCTCTGAGTTCCTCTATCTTCACTCTTTAACCAAGCAATAACTTCTTACATCCCGTCCTCAAAAACCATCGTGTGTGTCACGCAGGTGTCACTTCACGTGTTAGCGCATCACGCTCACGCAAGCGTCACTGCGTGGTTGTTAAACACCATGGCTTTAGCAATGATACACTGAGAAGTTTCGGAACTGGGATTAATCCGTGTTCAACATAATCCACAGACGAGCGTGCAAAAACACGGTAACTAACTAACTAACTAACTCCATGGAGCAGAGTCCTTCTTGAGAAGCTAACAGGTCGTCAGCTAGTCAAGAAATTTCCCGCATTTTATGGAACCCGAAGGTTCATTACCGCACTCACAAGAGCCCGCCACCTGTCCCTATCCTGAGCCATATCAATCCAGTCCATACCCCCCCCTTCCCACTTCTTGAAGATCCATTTTAATATTATCCTCCCATCTACGCCTGGGTCTTCCAAGTGGTCTCCTTCCCTCAGGTCTCCCCACCAAAACCCTGTATGCATTTCTCCCCTCACCCATACGTGCTACATGCCCCGCCCACCTCATTCTTCTCGATTTGATCACCCGAACAATATTTGGTGATGAGTACAGATCATTAAGCTCCTCGTTATGTAGTCTTCTCCACTCCCCTGTTACCTCGTCCCTCCTAGGTCCAAATATCCTCCTCAGCACCCTATTCTTGAACACCCTCAGCCTATGTTCCTCCCTCAGTGTGAGAGACCAAGTCTCACGCCCATACAAAACAACAGGCAAAATTATAGTTCTGTATATCTTAATATTTGTAATCACGGTAATTAAATGCAATTAGTACCTTCAACAGGACGAGAAAAACCAAAGCAAGACTCTTTAAAATGGTACACTCGTTCTATATGCCAGTGTCTCAACTCTGGTGACCCCAATGCGTGTGACAAACCTCGCTTCATCCGCACTACGTACAGAAACGCAAAGCAAACAATGCCAGATGTCAGTTTCTGACGTTTTCGCAGCGGTGTAGCTGAGGATTCCGTTCTTCTGGGATATGGCGCTGATCAGCTTCGCACCCCGGCACTTTACCCCTCGATACCCAACTGAATACTTTCCGCACCCGTCCAGAAGGGCCCACCCAGCCTCCTGTTCAAAGGGTAACGGGGCCCTTTCCTGTGGGTAAGGCGGCCGGGACGTGATGACCACCCACACCCTTCTAGTGCCGAATTACAAGTCGAGCTATACCTCTACTCCCCCTCTGTGCCTTCAAGGCATGTTATAGGGTGAACTTTACCTTTGTAACACCTAAATAACACAACGGAACGACATCCTATGAAATTACCTTTTAACTTTAACCACTGAATAGGAAGACAGGCCGCAAGCTGGCTTGGGAACTTTGATTAAAAAGGCAAATTGCTTGCTCCTGCATGGAACGCAACCACAATTCCTTGCAGCAGTAACGCTTTTACCTTGTATTCGAGAGGTGCAGGTGTTTTTGTCAGTCTCTCCCGGCAAATACCGGGACAGTGTCCCTAATTATGTCATGGCCATTCCCTTCCACACCCTTCCCAACTGCAGAGGTTAGGACTTTATGGGGTCGAAACGGATGGATGGATGATAATGAATGGGAAATATGTAATGGACTGGAAGTACGATAACTGGACCTTGTGGTGCACCTAGTACGAAGCCCGAACCTTGCCACGAAACTGATTGCCACTTGGAAGCGGGAGCGAGTTCGCCCGTTCATTGCTGATCTTTCCGTTATAATCCTAGGTGAAACTGCCCCCATCAAAGCATATTAACATGTGTGATGTTTCTGTCATGTGAAACTCAACACAAAGTACTAAATTCAGAGGGGATTTACATGAAGTGTTGGTGCCTTACGCCGTTCCTTTATGTCTGACTCATACAACACAATAGGGTAACTTCGTCGAATAACGCCGACTGAATTTGTCACGCTAATTCACGGTTAGATCAACTGTACATTTGAAATTACTGTTCCTCGTGTAACCGGTTATTAGGGTTTGTGACCTTGAAGGCGCGTGCCGACATCATGTGCTTATCGGCCAACAGGTCTGAACTTGTCCGTACTGCTAGATACATTTTACAGGCTGAATATTCCACAATGCTACAGGAAGTACAAATACTGTCTCTATGCACATTCAGCCGTAATACGGTGTGTGGTGTTTGTAAACTCAAAATTTAATGTCCTGTAATAATTTACAATATACAGTTCGTTAAATTCATCAGCTAGGACATAAATATTGGCTGAAGCGAAATATGTTTCACGTGTATTTCTCATGAACTGTTCAAGAACAGTAAACCGAAAAACAAATCAGGGCGACGTGGAAGATGGACTAAGGACAGCGTAAAGACGGTCACGTAAGGTAGCCGGAACACGTCGCAGTGATGCAATAATCAAGAAAAGTAGAAGAAACTGTGATGCAGACTATTTATTGTGTTTACGCTGATTATGCAGCACAACTGGAATGTACCAAATGGTTACACCTACAAAAGAGGAGTTCTGCAGACTTAGGACAATTCCAGCAATCATCGGTTGTCAGGCAGAGTGCTGGTTTCTGTGGATGGGATCGCAGCCACTTGCATAATTCCGTGCTTGATGTAGCTGGAAACAGGAATCCAGCTGTTCAGTCTCCCAGCACACTGTGGTCATAACTACAGCCACCGGACAAGAGTTCCCTCAGGCCTCTGACTCAGATCACATTTACAAACGCTAAAGAGATTTTTTCTTCTTAAAAATGCCCAGGCCGGCTCTGGAGCCCATCCAGTCTCATACTCAATGGGTACCGGTTGTTCCTTCATAGGGGTAAAATGGCCGGAGCGTAAAGCTGACAACTCACCTCCACCTACTCCTATATCCATTCATGGTGTGGACAAGGAAAATTTTACCTTTAATTATCTTACCTCACAAATGTCACTTCACCAGCAATAATTCTGGTTTTGTCTTCCGCCTTTACTGTTCCCAGAAGTGTTGACACGAGATGGCATTAATCTCTTTTTTTAATCTAAAGAGCGCGAATCCAACATCTTTCAAGAATCCACAATCATATACGTTTCACGCTTCTGTGTATAACTTGCTGATGTCCTCGTGTATCTACTGTGAAACAAGACTCTGCTCACCACATAACCAGACCAGTCAGTCATTTCCTTCCCTAGTGCTATTGTTTCAAATTATGCGTTCTAAGCGTGTGGCTAGCACGCGTAGTCAGGAACAAAAGTGTGAGTTCATTAACACGGAGGGAGATATTGTCACTCCACAGCTGTAGAAAATCGGGCACTGTAAAAGTTATGTGGCATCTGCTGTATATAATAACGACCAGGTGGAATGGCCTGTATAAATCTGACAGGAACCATCACAAATACACCAATATTATCTGTCTTACAAATATCGTGTCACTTCCCGCCGCACACGTAGGCGGTCGTTGAGAAGGCTACGTTAAATGCGATAAGAAAACCGACATGTGACAAACGATATTTGTCGGATGAAAAAATGATCCTATATATTATATTACACGCAGGCGTCAATAAGCTACGCTTTTGCCATCAGAATAAAAAGATGCAGAGATCAAATACACGTCATGATGGAACCACTACAGAATTTCAAAATAAAAATTTAGCTTCAGTTCATATGAATTTTAACTCAATAGGGTAATTTTTATGAACTTCATTTCACCAATATGTTTCAAATATGTAACGCAGAGAAGGTTTTTCAGTTCTTTGATCCATAGGTGCAGTTAAATGTGCAAGATTTTTAACATGAGGTGAACCCTTGGTGGCTACCTCAGTGACACCAAGTAAACGGAACAAAACAACAACAACGCTTCAGTTTTATACTAACAGCATTGCAGTTTGAGGACTTAAGGGTTGCAATGTTGCCAGTTTCACTTTCATTTACTCAGCAACGTGCTAGATAAGTCCTTGTGGCTGCATGCTGTCATCCGCATCTCACCATGTACCTACATCAGTGTCACACGCCTGCACAAGACACGGCCCGCGAGGCGCTGTGTGCGGCCCGAGAAGACTTTTGGAACCAACATTTATTTTTAAGAACATTTGTGTTTGAATTCAACGCTCTTCTCTAACGACCATTTGGAAGCCATTTTGAAAACATCCACTTCATATATATATATATAACCCCCGAATACGACAGCTTGTTACCGAAAAGAGACGTAATATCTGGCGTTACGTGTGCAAGGTGATAGGAATAACACAAATGTTTTGTTTCAACGGAACATACTGTTTGCTCACAGTAATGAAAAATATAGTTATTTTATTTAATTCGAAAATTATTAATACATTACTAATAAAGTACAACCCTCCACTCCCCTCCCGGAATCTATCCCTGCAGCCTGCAGCTGTTTTCTTTGAGGCAATATGACCAGGCTAGGTATATATACTTAATCGTATTCAATTACAGGGAGAAAATGTAAGTACGTACACAGCAAACGGAGTGGAGACGAAAGCGATTTACTCAGAATATATGTTACCGGACACTTCGACCATTCAAGTCTTCTGGAATGTCACGCCGTGTTGACTGGTAAATACCGACATTTCAGTGGAGTCCATTCTTATGGGACCACTTCAATCTGAAGATGGTGGCACTACGCTCCTCCGAAACGTCAGTAACTTCACCAGTCGACGAAAGGTAACATCCCACAACACCTGAATCTCTATCAACACCGCTGTGACAAACTAAAATCGGGAATTTCCTCCAGGCTTCGTGGGGAAGATCAAAAAAGACACCCAACAGCAGTTATATTTAGTTCACGTCACGTGTTTTAAGATGATGACTACGAGGACAGGACTGATTACACATACACAACAAAGTTCCTTATTACTACACATGAACCATGACTGGGAGGAAACCCGCCACACAAGAGGCACTGCCAGCTTTCCGGTTTGAATCCTGTGACGACTCCACAGTAAACAACCTTTACCCTACAAACGTTCACCGTATTGGAAACATTCACTGCAGAGTAACGTACTGCATTATGAAAGAAAATAAACACACAATGAACACCACGATATCAGGCATCCGCCGCGATGTTGATGAGATTTGCGCTCTTCTGCAATATTACGCAGCGTCGTTTGGTAATTGTTTACCGACGCTTCGGGACAACGTATCGGTCCGACTCTTGACCCGTAAAGACGGGACCGATACGGTCCCGAAACGTTGGTAAACCATTACCAAACGACGCCGGGTAATATCCCAGACTAGCGCAGATCTCACCACAGTGAACACCTCGTCTAAGCGTCTCAACATTCCTGCTTGTTAGACGAAGCCCAAGGTATCGTGGTTCTCTTCAGTCCCTCCACTCAAATGTCAACGTTGTACCTCAAACCTGGCAACGACTGCATGCTACAATACTTCGACAAGGGCAATGAACCTAAACAAGCTAAACACGAACACTACAGGAAAGCAGGTGTTTTCATTTGGTATGTAAAGTTGAGGAAGCAGCTGTTCACCAAGCGGTGTATTATAAAGAGGTAGCCATTCTATTGACCAGGGAGCCACACATTTTTCAAACATCCAGGAACCGCCTGAAAATTCTAGGCGCTAAAAGGGTGACATAAAGTGTGTCCCAAAAGGACCCAAAAATATTAGGTGCCACTGTACAAAATTTAGTCGGCAGGGCGATCTGGCGCCCGGACTTCTGGACCGCTACAATCGTCCATACTTCTACAACAGTGGCTAATCTGCAGCACAGAGAGGACTGACAAATTACGAGTAACATAAGATTACAAATCAATCAACGCTTTCAGCTTTATGAACAAAAATTACACCTGCATATCCTTCATCGCGGAAGGTTCATATTTTCAATCCACAGAGGTATCATGCCGACAAGAACGCAAACACCTAGTCGAACCTGGGGTGTCTGTACCGTTCCTATGTATCCCCTATGACCCTTCAGTTCATGTACTGCAGATACAAAACCATTCTGCCAACCTATGAATACCAGATATAACACTACATCATACTACAGAATCACACAGTATTTATTCAGAACTAATTTTTCTCTTATTCAGCTCCGTATTCACTAAATCGACAAATGTAAATACAAGTTATATAACTCAACAACATCTAAAATGTTACGCAACGATTGTCTGTGAAGTATTCACTTCTATTTATTTACACAGCCAAGAAATGTAGGTTTCAGCTACGAGTAAACTCGACCGACTGTAACCAGTCAGATTCGCTAAACAACTTTTGTCGCAGACCCACTTCCTCCCACCAATGCCGAATGTAATGGAAATCCGTTTGGTTGCGTTGTGCATGAAAAATGCGGACGGAGGAACATGACCTCCCCATCGTGTGTTAACTTACATGAACTCTGTGCAGGCGTACTTAAACCCACAGGAAATGATAAACTGGACGATAATTATCATAAGAACTGGAACAACATCCCTCAACCACCTACATTTTATGCTGCAGCAAGTTTGATGATGTTAGAAAGTACAGTTCCGGCTGCTGGTTTCATAAAATCGGTCCAATGATACATAGGTTCTTTGGCAAACGCAAAAGAAATATCGTTACCTTCGACTCTAACACTTGTCCATACAAAACAATGCCCGCTTAATGGGAACCATAACCCTGCAACCGTAACATTAGCAGTAGATTAACAAGCACCTTAAGCGAAATGGAGCAGCAAATGAACCGAGACTGCCTCTCGCTGTTGCAAAATGTGCAAAACAATTAATTAAAATTAGTCCACACACAGCTCTTGGCAGCTATGGCGCCATGTAGACCAGCAAGTATAAACATTTCAAAGAAATGTATTGCCTCCGTTTTCAGTGCAGAAGTTGGTTCCTCATAAAATCGGTTATCACACACCAGACTACACGGTGTCACCACCCAGAACACTGCACCGCACTGAAACCCTATAACCTTACAAATATGAAATTCAGTTCTTGACAGCAGTAAATACCCTGTCAAAAGACAAGAAGTAAAGTTACCCCTAAACCGGAGGGCGTTTTTAAGACCATTACAGCTTCACACTCCGCAACCCAGTGGGCGGACCCAAAGGTAGATATGGCGTGGTAGCGCTCAGAAAAATTACTGAAACCAAGAATGCTTTTTCCCACTTAACATACTTTTATATTGGTTTAGCCTGATAACGCCTTTGGTACAAAAGCTGAAACATGCAGCTATTTTAAACAAAAGAAATTCACTTACCAATACAGTTGTATCAACTGAGTAAAAAAGTATTCTTGGTTTCATATCGGGAAACACAACGGGATGCCACACACCGAGAACAACGATTGGCATAACAGAAATCGAACACCGTTTTTCACAGAAAGCCACTCTACTGCCGCCATCACGAAGTTTAATTACGGTTCTTTGTTCAAGTAATTCTTCATCTCGTGGTTTATGAGCCGGCAAACGCAGGTGTTGGCAACAGATTCAAAATCAGGGAACCCATGTTACTCGGAGGCAATTCACGTCCCTGACAATGTCCACGTGGGTTAATTCCATAATTACCAATTAAGCTGGAGCTAAAAGTTTTGTAATTACGGTAATCGAAACTCAGTTGCATCACAGTACATAGCTATTTGTCCTAAATTAACCCATAAAATTACACGAAACGATTTCTGATTAACTATCGCTTGGCCTGCATCCTGTAGAGTTTGAATCAACTCCAAAACGTACATATAATGTGGTGGGGGAAAAAGGACAACGTTGTTCGTGCACGTTTGTTAAAAAGGATATGCACAAGCAACCGTCGACTGGACAGCTGCTACCTCCACAACTTGGGTCACTGAAGAATCGATAAACCCGGAGAACCTGTTCAGTACACAAGATGAACTCATCTCGCTGTCAGCTGCTCGGCATGCCACTCAACCGTACGACTCGATTAAAAAATTGTGCGACACGAACTACATCACCCAGTAACGTCACCCTATCCTACAGGAATGGAATGTTTTAAAACTTTCGCGGCGACATGATTCAATATAGTCTTCTCGGGCGATCAGCCGAGTTAACTGGTTTAAATACAACGTTTTAAAACTTATATCATGCACCTCTACGGGGAGGACATAAATAAAAAAATCATATCTGTGGTCTTCTGGGTCGTGTGGTAATTATTTACCGACGTTTCGGGACAACGTATCGGTCCCATCAACATCGCGGCGGAAGCCTGAAATCAAGGTTAGAAAAATCATAAATCAGTCCTGCCTGAGGATGGGGACGGAGCCAGTCCCCAAGACGTTGTATTTAAATCAGCTGACGCGGCTGATGGCCCAAGAAGACTATATTGAGGAATGGAATATATCCGACTGGGGTTTAACCGCAACGTCAAATGAGGGGAAGCACCACGCAGTACTCCTCTAAATAACAAATGACGTTCCTACAAATTGCACACCCATTTCATATACACAAATACAAAACCACATGTCAAAACCCGAATATCATTCTACAAGAGCCTCCCGACTCATGTTTAGTATGAATGCGAGCGGAAGAGATAGAGCATGCGCGTGCGTGTCTTTCGTCAACTGTCACTACACCGAAACAACAGGAACGACAAGCACAGTCAACCTCAATGGTACAATCTTACTTAAGTCGACAGTTACGAATTAAAAAAAGTCCATGTTATTCTAACTTGTTGCATTCCGTTGTGTTCAATTTCAAAATGGCTGAAAAAATAATCCCCCGACACAAAAAAAACCAAAAAGTCGTTTACGTTTCGGTCATCACACACCACTGCCACGCCTCACACTGGAATATTATCATTCTTATCACTTCAGCCTATGGCTATGACATATTTTGGCCATTATCCAAAAAAAAAAACAACAAAGGTTAAAGACAAATTGATAAGTCACCTTCTAGTGCAAACTTAACAATGGTACGTGATTACCGAAACATGTGGTCGGATGTAAAATCTTTCTACTAGTCTTTTTTGTTTAAATAACATTAGCGGTGTCAATGGATTATGTACTTACCATTTGTTTTTAAATTCCATGTTCTTATAAAACTTAAACATGTGTCATAGCCAGTACGTACGCCTGCAGCACGACCCTTCCCGAACCGGTTGTTCACTTCATATCGTCTTCGGTCTATTCCCCTGAGGTAAAGGTACATTCGCTACTGTGCACGCCATATGTGCGAGACTGGAGGTACAGCTCCACCCATTCTTAACCTTGGGAATAGATCAGGGATGCACACATTTTCCAAAAAAACATGGAGCCATCTCAAAATTCTAGCCGCCATAAGGGTGACACGAAGCAAGTTCCATACTGAGGACCCACAAATATTAGGTGCCACCGTACAAAGTTTAGTCGCCCCGGTGAGCTGGCATACGGGACCTGTGCATCCGTACACTAGGTGGTGTTAGCAGTCAACTTCACGACCCGGATGCTTTACCCCCCGAGGGAAAGAGTCCTCGGAATCCAATGAACAGGAGGCTGTGTGTGCCGCAGAGCCGGTCTGGACGCCGTGGGAGTTGAGAAACAGCCCTTGCCCCTGTCGATGCAGCCCGCGGCCTAGTTGCTATACCAACTATCTTCCATAACTCCGTATTTCCCTAAGACCGAATTCAATTTTATCCCCTTACCTACGTCTCAGCCAGCCTTTCCGAAGAAATAACGAATCTATCGCATGCCAGTACGCCCACAGTTTCTGCACCCTTAATTTAACTACCAGAACTATTTATGACGTTTCGCGTTATATGTTTTCACAATTCCCCCGTTACTTCATCTCCTTTGACTTTAATTAATCACACTACATATACAGAACTTTAACAGTACATAAAACACACCTATGTCTCTCTAATATTAAGCACTGGTATTAATATTAGATTCATATTTCTTTACGTTGTGTTCACCGTGCATCTTGACATTAACTTACAATCTCTTCAACCGACGAATGCACCTTTTTATTTCTGTTCACTACACCCTACATATGTTTCGGCCGTAACTCGGCCATCATCAGGGGTACATTGATAAGTTCACTTCACTGTTCACTGCTCCATTTGGTATTATCACAACCGTTACACTGTGTAAGGCTATTATTTACGTTGGCGATCACCAGTATACTGGTGCATTCGTTGGTTGAAGAAATTGAAAATTAAATTCATAATTCTAGGGATTATGATGAAGAATATAAATGGCAAGGCCATGGTTAGCTTATAAACAAATTCTCACACGTGGTAACAACAGAGTACTCATATACGTAACCGTAAAATTAATTCTAACTCCATGGGACAGAGTCCTTCCTGAGAGGCTGACCGGTCCTCAGCTAGTCACGAAATTCCCCGCGTTTTATGGAACCCGAAGGTTCATTACCGCATTCAAAAGAGCCCGCCACTGTCCCTATCCTGAGCCAGATCAATCCAGTCCCTGCCTCCTCATCCCACTTCTTAACTCAGCATTTTAATATTACCCTCCCATCTACGCCTAGATCTTCCAAGTGGTGTCTTTCCCTCAGGTCTCCCGACCAAAACCCTGTATGCACCTCTCCTGTCTCCCATAAAATTAACTTGTGTACAAAATCAATGGCATCAAACCCGAGAGCTTCCGCATTCCATATACACGGCAGCCAGATAGGAACAGTCTACAACACCATCTGACGGCTTGATCAGCATATTCCCAAGTCCGATGAAGTGATAACGCTGTCACGGAGCAAATCGACGTTCGTTATCAACACCCGAGCGATATGGCGTTGCAACATGGCCACTACTGTGTCCGGATCTCACCCCCATACGTTATGGTAGCTGTCTTCAGAGTTCTTTCCTAGTGGCAAACGGTTGAATTCCACACGTCAGCAAGCAGCTGCCTGTTTCCATAAAATCCCAGGTGATTTAAACTAGTGCGGGCCTCGTTAGTACGGCGCGAAATAAAGTGCGCGCGACCAAGGACGGACGGGGCTCACGCTGAACATCTGCTGCAACTACGAGCCAACGAACAGTCTCTTCGGACAATGAATACATGCGGCACTAGCGCCATAAGAATTCTGAGCCCCCAACCATTTAATGCTCCCCATGTGCTCGTTCCGAACC
The DNA here is from genome assembly GCA_021186555.1 of Reticulitermes speratus. Lineage (NCBI taxonomy): Eukaryota > Metazoa > Arthropoda > Insecta > Blattodea > Rhinotermitidae > Reticulitermes > Reticulitermes speratus. The sequence continues at coordinate 28,336,455 of JAJKFL010000011.1, read as the reverse complement.
CTAGCATTTGACGACAAACACGAATATTTTGAACACAATGTTAAATTAGCACGCGTATCCTGCTCAATGCTGTCGGCATATGTACCGACTCATCTGTTTCACGAAATGAGTACTTTCCAAACACTGTCTTCAAACAGTATCCATATTTCAAATAAAAGGCAGTCTACATAAGTGTACCAATCATCACTGTTGTCTCTCAAAGACAAGAATTTCATATAGCAAATCCATAGAACATTTTTCATGGCAACAAATTAAAGACATACAATAATTAGTTCAACTAATTTTCAGTACTACACCAAAATTATGACAAAATTACGAGCAGAATGAACCCACAAATGCTTGACAACGTTCAGTTTCAACATGCCTGTGTGGAAACCAAAATTATTGTTTCTTCTGTTGTTTTACATGATTGTGGAACTTGGTTTAGTAATGAAGAGAAAAACACAGTTTGAAGGTGACTGAGAACGAAGGTCCGAGGAGAAAGGGTTTGAAAGACATGAGGTAACGGAAGGAAAAAATTACACGAGGAGGAGCTCCATAATTTACAAGCTTCACTGAATTGACAAGGATGAGGGACAGAGAATCCAGTATACATGGCTGAACATGAGAAATGTATACAAAATCTGTCAGAAACCCAGACAGAAATAGGCAACTTGGAGGCATAGTTAGAGGATATTAACATGTAACTTACAGACATAACAACTAACGGTGTGGATTGTACTCAAATGGCTCAACTGGGATTTAAAGGCAGGTTCTTGTGAACGTGGTTAGGAACGTGTAGGTTCCATAACATGTGGGAAATGTGTTGACTAGCTGACAACTAACAGCTTCTGAAGAAAGATACTGCAGCAGAAGTTACTTAACCCTCTGAAGGCTAAAACGAATCTAGATTTGCCTGTACATATAGGCTAATTATACATATACATATAAACACACACACACACTTCACGGAGAACACAATGTGTTTCCATTAGATAGATTAATCGAAGAATGTCATGTAGGGACATAATTGTTAATTATGATAGTTGCAAGAATCATATGAGCACACAAATACACTGTGTGGGCAAAATGCAGACTTTATTGTTCAACTTCACAGTATATACACTAGCCACTAGGCTTTAAAAGGTCAATTAATGAGTTAATTATCTGGTCACTGCTCATGTCCAGCTCCGTAATTAAAATGCTTTCTTTAAATTTAATTTCCGGCCAGCATACTGCGTCAACATATCACTTCTTCACTCATAACTACAAGGAACAAGTTTCATTATCAGAACATTAATTCACGATCACAATTACATTTATGTAATCATAGGCCCACTACACAGATTGGCAGCCTGCCAGCAGGCAAAATATGTATCTTTATTTTGCATTTCTAAAGATGCCATAACATTAATTTTAATAAGTACAAATTTATTGTTGCTATTATTTTGAAACATATGAGAAATTATATCTGCAAAGTCTCTGCATGTACTACTGCTACTACTAAAAAAAAAAAGAGGGAGGGCTCTGTATGTGACTACAATGCAGTCGCAGTTTATGTGAATCTGAAATAGTGTGAAGTAAAAATAGTACTAAAGTCTCACTTTACAGGCAAAGTTTAAATAAAATAAGGCAAATCCAAAATTAAAAAACACAAAATTGTCAGTATAGCCTTCAACATCAAGCAGAGGGACAGCATGTCCTAATTAGGTGCCTGCTGCATCTCCTGTTCCTTAAGTGTCATTGGGATACAATGAGTTTTCCAATTTTTTCAGGTAGTGTACTACTTTACATTTATTCCCATGTGACAATTAGCTTTAAATGATGTAAGTTATGAGTTATGCAAGGTCTTCAGAAACAAGTCCCTTGCATAAAATGTGACCGCGCTGTATTTGAAATCTTAATCTTCGAGTACAGTGGGACCCTCCCTCATAACACAAGAACAGAAGTACATGTATTGATCAGCTCCATAGCTTTTGAAACCAAACAGTCATTACAGATACCATCTTCATATGATTCTCACACAAAATGGCAATTACTGCCTTAAATATCACACACTAATTTCCTTTCATGATGTACAGAGACTGTACGCTGTGAGGTAGGAACTGAAGTTTTGTATATTAAAATAAATGTCAGTCATCATTTGGGTAAGGTATAGATACAGTAACTGTCAGCCTAAACTGAATGATGTGTGCATTTAAGAACGAACTTTGCAGTCACTGTCACCACCTAGCAAACATACCTGCATGAAGTACCAACTAATGTTACACATTATACAAATATCTTGCATGAATCACATGTAACACAACATATGGGTTATATGTGTAACTCAGAAACAAACTGAATCTACAACCTGACCACTAAGGATTATCCATAAGAGTGCCTTCTGGGAAAGACACAAAACATCAGAATTTCTCTATCAATCTTCAGTCTAATTCCAAATATATTTAATGACTAACTGCTCTAGGGATGCACATTTCCCAGGTGCCAGATAGCCCAGGTGACAAAAGTTTGTATTATGACACCTAGTATTTGTGGGTCTTCAATCTAGAACTTGCTTCATGTCACCCTTCTGGCACCTAGAATGTTTGAACGGCCCCAGATTTCTGGAAAATTTTTTGGACCTGTAAACTGCACATACATGGAACAAAGTCATACTTCAGAAACTAATAATCACTCAGCTCCGTGTCCTGGAACCCCAAGGCTGATTAACTTGTTCAACAAAGGCAACCACTGGTACCAACCCCAGGTCACACAAATTCTGTCCACACTGTCTCACCCCATTTCTTAAAAGTGGTTTTAATCCCCATCACCCCATCTCTGTCTCAGTTTCAAAGGCAGTTTTTCTTCCAATTTTCAGTCCAAACTGTGTAAACATTTATTTCTTCCATAAATGCTACATGCTTCGCAAATGCACTGTATGGAGAGCCAAATCTTGTGATCAGAAGTTCCAATAACATTCCTAGACGAAAATCAAATCCACACAAATACAAAAAACACAGGAAAAATGAACAAAATACAAATTTTTGTCCACATAATAAAAAAAAACAATGTAACACCAACTTCAGAACCTACAAAGCTATCATTGCAAACCCTGCTCTCCTTGTCACAAAGCAGGACACTTATGGAACACAAGCATGGTAACTACAGGAAGCTGTGTTACTGGCAATAAAACCAAACTTCTTTTCTTTAATTCTAGTCAATTACTGCATTAGCTTTGAAGCCCCAACCAAGGACTAAGAAAAACAAGTACTTCAACAACACGTGACAGGTCAGAGGCCAAGCTCCAAGCTGGGATCAAAGTTTTGATAATAAGCCACTCGGTCAGATTCATTCATTCATTTTATTCATTGCACATCACAAGCGATGCTCACACGATTATGAGCTACTGGTGGAATGACGACTGGTCAGGGAAAACCAACTCCCATGCATTTTCATCATCAGTCCCTGATACAACCTCATTACTGCAACAATCGCTCTTCCAGAATACTGTAAAGCTATGTTTACAGAAAGACATCACACTTGTATATTACAATACAAATTAGTGTATCATGTAAATGTTTTTCAAGGACCTGGTTTCTAAATTAATCGGACAATGACACATAAAGCTGGTATCTGGCAAATTTCCTCAAATAAGTGATTATATGTACTGCCTCCTTGTTCAGATTTCCAAAGGCTTCTTAAAATTCTTCTACAAAAATCTTGTTTCAGTCACATGCAGAATCTTACCTAGAGGAATCATGTAAGAAATTTCCTATAAATAACACTTTAACACAGCAGCATAATTATCCATGAACTCTCCCTCTTTTCCTGTAATCTTCACTTTCTTATCCATATTGAGTAGGACCTTATGCACAATCACAATTTTCTCAAAAACAAATTTTTTAGAAACAGACACCTAATAGTACAAGCAATTCACAGTTGTTTTCATCAGTCTAAAATATTTCATAAGTGAAGGATGAAGAACAAATTGCATGTTCCATACAATAATCCTCTGACCCAAAGTCCATGACATAAAGAGTCTGCATACATGCAATTGTATAACTTATTATCCATATTACAAAATATATTGGATACTTACTTCTTGACCTATTCTGCCTCACAAACATGCACCTGGTATTTTCAAAATGCTAAAGCATCACATGTACAAAAACAATATCACTGGAATATGGGTTTTACAAAACTTTCTTCAAATGGTTCAAAAGTTACTGGGACACACATGCCTGCTGTTACTATTCAATGGCAAACAACGGTAAGAACTAATTTCAAAGTGACAAGCACATTAAGGAATTCTTAACATATCATGTGCCAAATACAATTACAGAATATTTTTAATGGCAAAAATTTCACACTACAGCAGTTTTTGATATAAGAAAGAGCTATAAACAAAACACCCTGAACATAGCCTCTGAAAGCTTTCCATATAAAATGAATGTCACAACCATCTACACATACCAACACATAATAATGGAGATTAACTAGAGGCAAATACTCTTGAAAGTGCTTATAAGAAGTGATAAGGTAGCAAGATGAGACAACCTGTTAGCCACCCTCCTACCCTGCCCATGCAACATGGTCACTGGCACACCAATCCTGTACAATAATTAGTGCAGGAAGTATACACAATATGTAGTGTGTAAGTCCTTGATGGTACCTCCACCTTGCTGAAGACATTTTGGCAGGTGAGGGGGCTTGTGTACATCAGTGAGGTAAAAAGCTATGCTGGCAGCAGCTTAGCTGCTCATAGCACTACCCATGACATGTTTTGAATGCGTTGTTGAAGAGAAGTATCTTTGTCCTGCTCTAAGGTGGGTGGTAGGGACGTGGATCTGACAACCACATTCTCACAAAAGAAGTGACATAGAGAATCCTCAAACTACAAACTATGCTAGCCGAATGCAACCAGCTATGGGTCACACACACACACACACACCTGCTTCAGTTGTCTGCTCTAAACTGAAGGCAACAGCAAACTTTCAATTTTTGCAGTGAAAATTACTTTCAAGTTAAATTTAGGCTTTTATTATTGCATCATGCAAGCTAATAAAATTAAGCTAGTCTTTTTCCTCTACACGTGATACTGAATCTTGAGACTCTAAAATTTAAATGCTTTGACTCAGAATGCAATAACATAACAATGCACTAACAATTTTTTTTTTCTTGAAGGCTACTTCTCTACTAAATAATCAGAATGCTACCATGTGCATGCAAGCACAGAGAACTACACTTATCACCAATGAGATAAAAGTTTTCAGCTTCAGATATGTAGGTCCACCTGATAAAACCATGAAGATTCAACAAAAGGAGGTATATGATATTCTAAGACAGATAACGTATATTATAGTTTGCAGTTTTCTTCCACATATGATGCAAACAAATGATACTAATACCACAAACACACATAAAACCGTAAGATCCTGATTTCATGGTAATGTAAGGTGGAAACTGTATGCAGGGATAGATAAGTATTAGCCTCATGACACACATTTCACTTCTTATGAGATTTCTGGAGACAATGGTGGCCGTATAGTGCATTAACTTCATGGTACAGGGTATTTTGGAACAATTAATACAATCAAAATGAAAGTTATTCTGAAGAGACTCCCTGTTGTTACAGATCATACACAATCTCCAACACTCATACCTTAAGAGAAAGACTGGTCTAAATCTAAACACAATCTCCAGCACTCACACAATGAGAAAAAGACTGGTCTAACTATTTCCCAATATTATTAACCTTCCTAAGGAATTTACAAATTCTTGTGTCTTCTACGGCTTAATTTTTTGTTTGGTACAATCTATGTACGTTTTACTGCTGGCTCACTCCCTAGTAGCAATCTTGCAATCTATGCTCTTTAATAAAATCCAGTTAATTTTTTAAATGTGTTATTTAATGATGCTGTCAACTGCTAAAACTAGTGTCAGTGATAGATGAGTATGGAGTACTGCAAGAATGATTATGGGGAAAACAAAGTACTTGGAGAAAAGCCTGTCCCAGCACCATTTTGTCCACCACAAATCCCAAATAGACTGGCTTCGAAATGAACTTAGGCCTCCAGCTAAATCATTTTTTTTTCAATGGTACAACAGCACTTAGTGGGCCAGGGCCTCCTCATTATCGAGGCTTCACAATCACACCCACCCAAATCCCAGCCACTGTAATTGTACGACAGGGAAATAACACCAATGGACACCCAGACTCTTCCTATTAGTGCATTAACGAAATGAAACTCTGTAAGCTTCACAAATGCCCTCACATTCACTTCACTAATAAAAATACCCCCCCCCCAATCATGTGGCAAATTATGTTAAGCATAAATATGCAGTGCATGGGAGAAGTATCTTTTCATTATGAGTAAACTGAAATCCTGTGAAAAGTTAGATGAGATATTAAGTTTCACAGTTTACGTTCAGTGTATGGAGAAATGGACCCCAGTAGAGCAAGTTCCCTAAACATACAAGTGACGTGCAATCTCAAACCAGAGTTTTGAAGCTACAGACATGAATTATAACCATTACACGCTACTGGATGGACAATGTTAATTTGCAAATAACACAACTGTTTAAGTTAAAACCTTAGTACGTGCCATGGACACCAACCATGCAAAAATTTTTGTTTGCGGAAAGATTGCATCAGAACCAGGTATGTTTTCATTAATATTAATCACGTACGTTAACTACTCTTACCTAATCTCAATTCGCCAAAATTTCCACATCCTATCTTCTTTCCCACCCTGAAGTTGGGGCCAACCATCAACACACCCGAACTGGTGGATACACTGTGCCCTCTTGTATGCATGTTAGTTCTTGCTCCAGCACTTGAACGTGTAACTCTTCTTGAAGATTCGTCTCGTGTATCTCTATCCCTTTCTCGATCTCTTCCTTCGCGTTTCTGCATACTGTGCGAAGCACTCAAACCAAACTAAATGTATTACCACTGCAAATGGCTGCTCTTGTCACAGGTAGGCCCCGGGCCTACAGACAATACTAGCAGCCATGCTATTTCTTGGTGAACTTGTTTGGTTTTCCCACTCATTCACCCTTATCAAATATCCATCCTCTACACAAATAAATATGGTACACACACCACTGAACTTTTCGCACATCGCTAAATATTGCCAAACGAATCCTGGCACTCACTTCCAAGACAAAGCACATACACAAACCCTGCTTGCCATTTTCCCCTTGCCGTCAGGTCGCGCAATGATACATGAATATATTTATGAGAATCTATGAATCAACTCGTCACAGATAATTTGAAGAAGTTTCATATGATTGGGAAATCCACGATAATCTAAATGTTACAAAATAAAATACAATAAACTTCTATAACATTACATTATACAAACGCGCAACAAAACACACTGCATTATCTCTCATAACATTTCGTATCGCAAGAATTGCCCATAAAGTTTGTTAGAAGGCAGCGCCTGCGTACTATCCGCTTCCGTTTTCAATCCACATAATTCATTACCGATGTATGATTGTACACAATTATAATAGTTTTAGAAGTTCAAATATATAATATAAGCTTAAAAATGGTAGAAACAAGGTAACATTACAAATTATTACGGCATAGTAAACTGTCAACCTTTAATACAATATTTCAGTCGACTCCGTATGTAGCAGTGTAACCATGGAAACAGACACCAGCTGTGATGCGTTCGTTTCTTAACCTGTAATGTCCGTAATACTGAAATGCTAGTAATACTGTCTTGAAATTACATACTGGTAAATCCCGATTTTTAAAAATATAAATGGAAGGGATTCGTGGACAGGATATCCGTGTTATTCTAAGCCTTCAACAAGGTAAGTCACCTTCATTGAGGATATGCTCACAGGAATGAAGTTAGCACGTTTATGCACATACTATATCATGGGTGTTGTGAGAAATACATCACTCCAAACAGAAACTGAGCATATTTTGTGACGGTTCTTGAAGTATAATATATTTTTACAGGACGTGGCTTTGGCCATTTAAGCGTGGCACAAGGTGATGGAATTTTTATTGAAGCTAATTTAAATGGAACAGTTTTGGATACCGACGTTATTCCCATAAGTGACAAACCAGTCTTTGATTCGGAATTGATGTGGGAATCGGATAAGAAATTACTGAGAAGGTAAATTATTCTTCATATACTTTGTGGTAAATTTGGCGTAATTTACTGTATATCTTGGCAAGTACTCTTCACGGTTAACCTTGTACTGAATACCAGTCTTGTAATGTTATCATCTTTCATGTATGAAGCTGACAGTTTAGACTGAAATGTGTCATGTGAATTGACAGTCTACTTTAATAACGTTGACAATTGATATGGTTAATTTAATGAATTACATCACATTAATTTTAGATTTATAATCTAAGAAGAGGATTAATGTTGGAAGAGGATAGTATTGTTTAAACATTTATATCTTATGCCATTAGTTTTACCGTGTGGAAAAAAGTCACAATGGACCTCGTGTAAATACTTCTACATAATAATTACTTCAGGGTGATGATGAGGATTAAAATAAAATATATTAATAGAAAACTATTATGCATACTTAAATGTACATTTGCATTTGGTTTATTTTCAGACTGCGCGCTGGAAGGACCACAATCAAAGTTCAATGCATTTCTGTAGACGATATGCACATAAAAAGGGATCAAATTGGACAATTCGTCCTGGCCTTACGACAAGCACATATTGTCCCATCTGGGAAGTCTTACACTGTAATTATGTGACGGGATATTGCTTGACTTAATCCTATGAAACATTAAGTTATGCTAAATAATATGTAAAAATTAAGTTCTTCCCTCACAAACAGCACATTGCATAGCCATTCAAAGGCCAATTGGTTGATGCTATTTGAGGTAAAGTTGTCCTTATACTTAATTAAACACCACACCATGAGGACATGTGAGGGGAGCAGAAGTTTAGCTACACATATTCTTAACTAAATGGAGGTGTGTGGTCAGCGTTCTGCCCCAGCCACTGGAGAAAAAGTCCCCATTACCCACTGGATAGGAGGATTTTGGGGTCAGTCTTGACACTGTGGCAAAGAGAAAAATTTCTTTCACCACACTAAGTGAAGAGAATCATGTGGAACCCATGTACACTTTGTGGAGCAAAATGCAGAGCTTCTCAGTGTCAAACCTGGTGGTACAAATAGTAACCACTGTGCTTTACAAAGTTACCTAACATACACTAACCACAAATTATGAGAAACCTGTAAAGTAAGGCAGTAGTCTGGGAGGAGAGGGTTATGGGTTCGGATCCTTTTGAAGTCCACACTTATGTGTAAATAAGTTCTTTTTCCATTGAACTTAGAAGGTAAAAACGTTGTTTTGAACTGAGACAAAATTTGTGTCACATGTATTCTTGTTTCTCTTGTTTCAACATTTAAAGTTTTAACTCATTTCAGTTTATAGCAGCCTATCTGAAGGTTAAATTCTGGATACGGGTCTCTAGAAAGATTCCCTTTGGATGCAGGATTTTCATTTTTGTTTTTGTCATTCTCTGACTCATAGCCTGTAGGAAAAGTTTAAAGTTTATTCCAGTAACCACAACATGTGCATCCTAAATTTTTGTAGTAAATATCCAACAGACTACTAGGAATATGTAGGCATATATGGGAGAAGAATATTCAACCGTATATCAGAAACAGAAGATGGTGTTTGGCTTGAAAATCCTTAAGATGAGACTGAAGGGTGGGCTTCTGTTGACCTTTTGAGTTTTGTAACAGAGAAGTTCTGCAGCAGCTGATTAACTGTGAACTACTGAAGTAAAATAATGTGGTGTAAAGTCTGATATTATCTGACACAGATTGGATGTCAGAAAATGAGGAAACACTTTCTCCTGGGCAGAGCAGTTCATTTCTAAATTTATTGTTTTTTTTTTATATGAAAGAACTAGCTATTAAAAGTTCTTACAAGAGTCCCAATTCCTGATTACATACTAGTACACATCACCAGAGAGGCAAAGCTTAAAATGAAATTTTGGATACAATATAATTCCCCTTCAGTTGTATATGTGACAATGCAGCTATGAATTATGAATCACAAGTAATTAATTCAGGTCACCTTAATGTATCAGCTTTGGTGCTGGAATTCAGTGGAAACGTACTGATTAAACAAACCCCCTTTCCATTTAGGCAGACACAGCATACCAGCCACAGAGGTGTGTATATATCTCACAGGGCCATAAAATAATGTCCCATAATTAGCACATTCTTGGTGTCATATTCAGCTGACTTCAACTTTTTTAGCATCACACTGCATGTTGACTATTGTCAGTGTTTGGCTTCAGACAGTTAAGAATCAAGTCATCCATTTCAAATATAATATAACATGACACATACAAAAACACTTAGGTACTGTCTAGTTAATAGTTTTAACAATTATTTTCATGTTTGGTGTAGGACATTGGTGAAGCTTGGCCAGAGTGGCACAAATTAAGTGGAGCAAAGTCACCTTGTCCAGAACTTCTTTGTAGCCTTAGGGTTGAAGAGAGGCCAAAAATGACAGAAGAGGTATATGAAATTTATGTTCCTTATCATTTACTATAACATAATCACTAGGCAAGTAGTGTCAGTCTAGTTGTAAGGTGGTGTGTCTGTGACAACAGGCAAAGTTTTAAACTGTCAGAATATAGTATTTCTACCTTATCCATCAATCAGGCAGAAAGATTTTTGTGACCAACAGGTATATCTGAGTCCCATCACAGATTAGAATCCTTGTTTGCATGACAAACTGTGCAAGTCATTAGCTTCACCATAACTTGTCATGATTAATACTCCTGCTTCAGGTTTCAGCCCTACCACAGAGATCAGCTATCCAAAAAGTCTGATGACTGAAGAACGTCAGATACATCTTTCAAAGTGATTAGTTCTCTTACTTGATCTTATTTTCAAGTAAAATTAAGTGATGGTAGATTAGTCACAGCTGTTACAGTTATTTTGTAGAGGATGTTCATGCATCTATTCATCTGTATGACAAATATTCACTAATAACTTATGGTTCACTGTATTTCAAGGGTATAAAGATAAAATGCAACTGTCAGAAGCAGCCAGTAACTCGGCTTCCGAATCCCAGTCTTGTTACCCAGTTGCATCCTGATAAAGGTATTATCCAGATCGGTTCTGATGAGACAGCAACTGATAATTTTATTCTCACTATCTATGTGGGACAGGCAGTGAATTTGGACCTGGTGAGTTATTTGCAGTACTCTTCAAATAAAGGTTTCTTATAACAATGTAAACATAAGGTTAAGTTGTCCCTGTGCATGCCATAGAGATATATGAGGGGAGTGGAAGTACAGACCCACTCATTCTTAACCTCGGCACTAGATGGGAGTGAGCAGTCATCTTCATGTCCTAGCCTCATTACTCCTGGGAGAGTCTCTGGTACCCACTGAATAGCAGGCTGTGTGGGTCCCAGACCCAGTTTGGATGATTTGGGCAAGAGATAAATCTCTTGCCTTTGCCAGGAATCGAACCACTGTTTCTCAGACTTCCAACACATAGCCTTGTCACTATACTGAATATGCAGAACCTAAAGGTTCAACAGTTTCTACTGATTTCACTACCCCCTAAATACTAGGTGTATAAATCGTGAAGTTTGTTACTACATAATATCCTAATCATATAAAAGTACAAGATATTTCTGTACCTTGTGGGCTGCTGGATTATGACACTGTGCAATCTGATATGAAATTCAACTTTTGGACGAACACAGTGTCTCCATCTTGAGAAGAGGTTCAGGTGATCAGGCCCAGGGGAGTTACTGTAAATAAAAATGAATAAATCTTGCCAGTCATCAAACTTTACATTTAAAATCAATATAAAAGCTTACGCATCTTGTATAATGGAAAAGACTATTTCAAAAAGTATTGCATATAACCTAAAAGTCTTATATAGAAATAGATTTCATAAACTTCCAAAATAAAATTCTGAGCTCTTATTATTACTTCAAATGAAACAATATTTAGATTTCTTTTTCCATGTCAAGCAGCCCTCTATGTCAAACTCTAGATGCTTTGTATGTTTAGGTATATGTTTGTGTTAGTGTGCAGTGTACTGATTTGGATTAAGTTACTTTGTCTTTTGAAAACTGTAACTATAACTAAAGTATCCCATTATCATTTCCTTCCAAGACATAGCATTTACTTTTTAATTCAGCTTCTGAAAGAAGATGGACATGTTGGATAAGCTGTATACAGTTCAACATAAATTATTCATATTATTTGTTGTTTCTCTGTTGCAGCTTCTTCCAGGAAACTACAATGTAGAAAATGCTACAGAGAATGAACAATTATGTTTTCATTACAGCTTTCTGGATTATTCCGTTAGCACAGCAAAGATAGCTATGAGTAACATATACAAACCTATACCTTTAAATGAAAAAATGATAATCTCATTATGTTCATCACTGGAGAACTTGCAGCAGTACTTCTCAGCATCACCAAAATTAATAATGAAATTGATGGTTGGACAAGATGAAATTGGAGTCACAGAAATGTCCATGCAAGGGTTGGTGCCAACAATAAACATGGATGCCTTCTGTAGTCTCAACAAGGACAATATTGTTATGGTTGAGAGTCCATGTTTCCTTAAAGGATTTAAAACTGGTAATGTTCCAACATCACCAAGTGGTCTGCAGCCATATATAAACCTCAGAATTAGGCTTAAATATCAAGGGATGCATATGAAGGATACTGACCTGGAAGAGGGTCAGTTTGAGGGTTTGGAGAATGAACCAGCAAGATTAATTCGCAGTTCTAGCTACACTGTTCTTAATGCACCAACAGAGACATTGTACAAAGTGCCAATTATTGATATTGAAGAGAGTGATACTAACAGTAGTGCGAAAATAATGGGTACAGTGATGCAATGTGGTGAAAGTGTGGAAACAAGTGTCATGATAAAGCAAAGCACTGAAAAGAATGTACATTTAGGTGGTCATCCACAAGCTTCAGGAGATGTAACAGAAGAGGTGGGGAATGTGGCACAAGGTTTGCAAGAAACTGAAACAACATCTGGAAGGAGTCAATTACCTGCTTCTGCTGGGCAGCTTGGATTACCTTGTTCATGGATACACAACAAAGATGTTCAATCAGAATGTAGAATGCATGACAGTTCAACTCAGACTTCAGAAGAAACTGATGAGCTGCATCATATATATACTTTGGACATCACACTGCAAAGTGTTGCCTTCCAACACCTTCCTGTACAAAGGAGATGTTACTTCACGTATGTGGTACATTTAACAGGCTTTGAATAGAAGTACAGATCAGATCTATTAGACACAAACAAATACATGAACTTTTCATCTAGTATGACAAGAACTGTAACAAAGCAAGTTGGATCTAGTCACAATGCTTGTCACCTGCATCCAAGAGTTGCCCAGTTCAAACTGGCCAGAACACCAGCGATTTTTTTACTTAGGTTTGCCATGGTTTTCCTCAGTCCCCCATTAAATGCCAGGATAGTACCTCAAGTTATGCTATTGCCACTTCTTGCCATGTCCTTTCCAATTCATCACTTGTTATCATCCAATCATTCAACATCATATAGCCCAAGTTACTGACAGTGTAATTAAATACACTATAAACTGGTGGCAAATCCTGATCCAGAGGTCAGGTCTAGCAGAAGGGTAACTGGAAGGCATTGTATACCCTTCTGCTAGACCTGAGTGGATGTATAATTGCATGCATTCTTAACCTTGGAATTAGATATTAGATGGAGATGAGTGGTTAGCTTCACCCCCTGGCCAATTTACAGCTCCTGCCCCCCCTTCCAAAAAAAAAAGCTCCTGGTGTCTCTGTCCATTTACAGCCCTTGTTATGTGTAGCACTGAATGGTCACAAGGTTGTTACCAAAGCTGTACTAAAATAGCCATTCGAATTGAAGGCCCTACATAACATGCTAGATTTTATTAAAAATATGTTGTTTGATGTAGTCATTCAAATTTATATTGAAAGATGGAAATTTTGGAGCAGGTTGTCAGTACTTCATGCAAAACGTAAATATCGTTTAACACAAACGGTATTAAGTAAGGTATACATAAAATTTTCTCTTCTTTTACCAGGAATAATAACTTTGTGTGAATGTTTAATTTCAGTCTACTAGAGGACTGTGGTCCCATGCTAGGTGCTTCACAATTATTATGTCACAAATGCGCAACTGTACTTTGTGTTTTACTTCATACAGATTTCATCACCCCCAAGCACAGATAATCAGCAACTGTCATCCAGAAATCACAATTAAAGAACCAAACAAGGACATTCAGCTCGAAGACATGAAATGTAAATTAAGATTTGTGTCTACTCCTGGAAAAATAAACCATCTGTTGGTAATAAGCCCTCCCACAATTAGTGTTTGTGACACAGCTGAAGGTCAGAACAACCAGCTAGCTGTTGCGATGCCCAATATAGGCCCTGTACTGGTGGAAAAGACAGTAAGTAATTGTCATTATCTTCTTGTGGCTCTTAGGCTCTTAGCATGTGTGCTGTTGGCAGAAAATCTTGAGTTTTATCAAGTCACTACACACAGCCCAAACCAGTGATGCAGAGTAATTTGCTTCCTTCTTGGGGTCAGAAATTAATGTATTACATTCTTGTGAAACCTTTCGTCTTTCTTCTGCGTACATATGTGTTGAACATTCAAAGACCCACAGACTACATAAAATCTATTGTGTATTAATTTTTAATATCTTATAAGTGGCCAAGATTGGGAATTATAAAAATATCATATAACTATACAGATGTCACAAGAAAACTGTGCCATATTTGCACAGAGGACACAATTTCATATTTGGGAGTTTTATTTACTTTTAATTTGATTCATTATTTTTCCTTTGCTTTATTTGAGAAGATGAAATTATGGGGTACTTTTGTTCCTTCATCTATAGAAACAGTGCCACTGCAACACACCTTTGACTGATCCAAGAACAATGGAGGAAGTTGGCACCCTTGGTATCACACTGTCTCTGAATGATCACGGACCCAAAAAGACTAAGGACAAGGCTCTGCTATGTATACAATCAGGTAAGTTTTAAAATTCTGTATTATATGCCTTGATCATTCCAAAATTTATGCAGAAAGAAATGCAAGAAATAACCTTGTCAGGTAAACTAATGTCTATGAAGTACTCAGACAGAATAAGAACTTGAAGCTACACAAATATAATAGTTTTCATGTGATACTCATTAATGCTATTGGCATTCCTACAGCATTTCTGGAGAAATCTCAACAAAACTCTACTGTGTTACTATGGCACTCCAGCTGGATGTTTATCCATTCTGTGATTAAAATAGAGCATTTTAAAACCACCATGTTTCGGAGACTCGTTCATCAGTAAGCACAGAAGTAACAGAAATGAAAATGTAATACATAAACACATACACACACGGTCAACAGCAGGTTTATAACCCACCCACCACCATATTACCTGAGGATGGAGACACAGCCACACTCTGAAACATATCAGTTTTATAATGTTTTATTTTAACCAGATAACAATGACAGGAATGCAGTAGTAGTAGTAGTAACAGCAACACAGTCATTAAATGTGTTTCCTAATGATGACATTCTATGTATTGAGTACTGTTTACATACTTCAGTCTATAATTTGAGATGAGGTGACAGAATCAATTCCATACATGTGGCATGTTAAAGTTACATGTACATCATACATATGTGAGTTAATCAAAATGCTTCTGTTTCTCTAATTTATAAACAGACATTACTAAAAAGGCGAGGTTTGACTTCAAGTTTAACTACATTTTGACAGTTTCCAATCAAGAGTCACCAAATGGTTGGCACTCAGCACTGCGGTGTTTTACATTTGCATAATTGTGAGTCTGTGTGCTTTCTTATTATTCCCTAGAACAAGGCCGGGAACGTGCTAGATTTGATGACCAAATTGCCTTCAAAATTGCAGAGGAGCTTGAAGACTGGAAAGAGAGGCAACAAGAAATCTTCAGAGCAAAGGTAATGCATGTTTCCAGTACGTTCCGGCTCTGATTTGTTTCGAGTTGTTATATCTTTGGTGCTTGGCAAGGAAGGTATGAATGAAATTATTGCAAAGGGCACAAATTTAGTAGGAAAAACCTTTATGCTAGTGAGATGTTACTTCGGGCTTAAAGCCTCGGTACTGACAAAATCAATCCTTTCTTACCAGCCACTATAGATGTAACATCAAATGAGATTGGCAAAAATAATAATTAGTGACATGGTGAAGATTTTCAACTGGACATAACCTATTTTAAGATAGTGATCTGGCATTTACCTGGACACACTGAGGAAAACCATGAAAATAAAATCAGAATATTTTATAACTCAGTCGCAATTCAATTCAGGTTTTTCCCCAGTACAGGTCTGGCTGGTTACTGCTACACCAATGTGATCCATTTCCTGCCTGAGGTTTTAATATAATTTACTTTGCTAATTACTGAGATATTGCTCCATTCATTATTAACCTCAGCACCAGATGGAGGTGCATGGTCAGGTTTATGCCCTGGCCACTTTACATCTGGAGAAAGAGCCCCCTGTGCCCACTGCATAGGCTGCAGGGTGGGCTGCACAGCTGGTCTTGATACTTGTGGTAATGGAAAAATCTCCTACCCCTGCCAGGAAATCAAACCACTATTCCTTGGATGTCCAGCCTGTAGCCTAGTTACTGTACTGGTTACACTATCCTGGCTCTTGCTGTGGTGCTGTTACCGATGCAGTGAATTAAAAGGTACAAATTTACATAATGCTCATACCAATTTTCATCAAAATTCATGGAGTTGAAACACAAGGACCGGCAGATGGATACAAATGCATGCACAGATGGTAATATCCCTGTATGCATGCTTGCACATTACACAAAGAATGCACAAAACATGATAACAGAAATGGTTGCTGACAGATTGTAGATGTTGTGTGTTCCAGTTGAAGAAACAAGAGCAAGCTCATCTTCATGTATTGAAGGAAGAATGGAAAAAGCGACAGATAGTAATGGAGACAAAATTCAACCGCAGTGTGGAACAGTGTCAAAGGCTAGCACAGTCTCTTGGTGATACTACTGATGAACTCCGTGAGAAAATCAGTAAATATGCTGACCGAGAACAAGAAGTATGTAGAGTCAAGTGAATGAAGATTGCCACAGCTTAGTTACTTACAAAGCCTATCCATTCAAGCACAGTGTATTTAATCGTCTGACAATGACTGAGTATTTTCATCATTTTAGTTTGCTGCAACATAAATGCTGAGAAAACTAAGTACATGGTCATGTCTTGCAATCAGAATGCAGGACAAAATCACAACATAAAGCTAGATAATAAATCCTTTGAAAGGGTAGAACAGTTCCAATATTTGGGAACAATCCTAACAAATCGAAATTCCATTCAGGAAGAAATTAAGAGCAGATTGAAGTCGGGGAATGCTTGTTATCATTTGGTGCAGGATCTTCTGTCTTCCAGTTTGCTATCCAAAAATACAAAGATTAAGCTATACAGAACTATAATTTTGCCTGTTGTTTTGTATGGGTGTGAGACTTGGTCTCTCATACTGAGGGAGGAACATAGGCTGAGGGTGTTTGAGAATAGGGTACTGAGGAGGATATGTGGGCCTAAGAGGGACGAGGTAACAGGGGAGTGGAGAAGACTACATAACGAGGAACGTAAATGATCTGTACTCATCACCAAATATTATTCGGGTGATCAAATCAAGAAGAATGAGGTGGGCGGGGCATGTAGCATATATGGGGGAGGGGAGAGGTGCATATAGGATTTTGGTGGGGAGACCTGAGGGAAGGAGACCACTTGGAAGACCCAGGCGTAGATGGGAGGATAATATTAAAATGGATCTTCAAGACGTGGGATGGGGGCATGGACTGGATTGATATGGCTCAGGATAGGGACAGGTGGCGGACTCTTGTGAGTGTGGTAATGAACCTTCAGGTTCCATAAAACGCAGGGAATTTCTTGACTAGCTGAGGACCTGTTAGCTTCTCAAGAGGGACTCTGCTCCATGGAGTTAGTTAGTTAGTTGAGGGATTCAGTAAGGTCATTTATGTGGTCACTCTTAATTTATCAACCAATTCTAGACATTTTGGTGTCTTGTCTTATGCTATATGGCTTTAATGAGTAGAGACAATAAAATACGAACCATGTACAATTATCTGTCAACAAAAATTGTCCATTTACTTGTTATGATATTGATTCTTAGACCTCTAAACTGATTTGTGACAAGCTGGTTATACAAGATTATACACTTTTCCACTTACAGTTCTTAAAATAAAGATCAAATTACCTTCAATCTTTGCACAGTAGAAATGCCATTGCATAGTATTCATTGCTCAATCTCAAGGTCATCTCCTTTCACAACATGGAATTTCAAACATTTGTACTGGAATTAAAGAGCATAAGTAATAATATAAAATTAATTTTTATGTGATAGAGGTCTGAAGTGCTGATGAATGAAACAGTTTGGGACCAAGAACTAGCTGCTTTTAAGAGAATTTTGTATTTCCTGATTACTTCTGTCACTCTTAAACATTACTGATTACATATTTACTTAACTAAGAGATATGGAGCTCAAAATGCAATCAAAGTAGCAAGTGTTTGGAAACAAACTACAGACAATATATGAACATAAGGAAGGTGAATGCAGGATATTTTACATCGAGGAACTTCAACATTTATAATGCTTTCTTGGTACTGTCTGGTAGTCAAGTCAATGAGCTTACAGCAGGCCAGGCAGTGAATTTGGATGGGGAAAAGGAGGTAAAACTATGTGGATAAATCCTTTTCATAGTAGCCACTTGAAATTTTAAGAAGCATATCTTATAGTGTTACACATCACCAGGTATTTTTTATACAATCTTAGTAATTGAACCAACAAATACACTTTACTGGGGAATAGCCCCTGTCTACAATTACCTCCTACATGTTTTATCCCCTCCTGGGCCATTATTAAGGCGTATAAACTAACCACAAGGAGAAGTTACAAAGATACAACTTTACACACATCATAAAATCAATTACGCATTAACAAATGTAAAACATAAAGGTGTAAAAAAATGTAGAAATAAAGGTTGAGATCGCCGATACTTAATTGGTCTGACAGATGGACAAGATACAATATTAAGTTTTGAGGCTAAGAACAGGCTGAACTGGCTCAGGGTCAGGCTTTGTCACTGAGCCTTTAGATTTCATTATCAAAGAGTGAATTAATTGTTAGGTGCGTGGGTTAGTCCGTTATTTGACCAGTTGAATAATCATCACCTCCACATACTGTGCCTAGGACATAGGTGTTTAATAAAAGTTTTATTTCCAATAAATGTACAGAGTACAACATGACAACATTCAAAATTAATTTGGGATCTCTGACCAAATAATAGTAGTTGCAATGTTCGTTACATTGTTTGTTTGTTTCTTTGTTTCAGTTAAATCGGCATGAAGAACTAATAGAACAACAATATAAACTGAAGGTTCTGGAGATGAAAGAAGCAGTTAAAAAAATTGATAGTGATTACTCCCATAAGGTAATACAACTTTTAAATATTGATATTTTAACATTTTTTATAAGGTAAGGGTTGTTGGATAAATGCATCTTTCCCATCAGACAACCCTTGCAAAATTGATTCTTTGCATATGTGAGCTTGCTACAATTTCTAATGACTGCTGGCAATAAACAAGTTTTTGATTATTGATTGAACTACTCTAAATACTATAGATTTCTTGTTTTACCATCATTTTCTGTCTTAGATGGCATACAAACATAAAAATGAAATTGGATTATGTCAAAGATGGTGGTTGCAGTAAGTTTGCCCATGTTGTTGTTAAATTAACCCTTCAAAGGCTATAAAGATAAAGCTAAATTATATTTAAATATTCAGGTTGTACCGTCCTATAAACACACTTCATCTCGGTTATAAAGCTCAATCAGCTACTGCTGTATAGGGAAATAATGAACTGCTGTTTGTTCTGAGAACCATACCTGACACATAAACGCACTCCATGAACAGGACATACAGTTTTCTAACGTTGAACTTGGAGGTACATAAAGCAACCACTGAACGTTAAAGGGTTAAATAAGGGATTATCTGTGACTGCAGTCTTGATACAAATGTGTGTTCATAATGATGGTACTTGTGTAGCCGGACATTCGTTCAAGCCAGTTGGGCACCCCCACCCCTCTGCGTTTGTAGGGAGAGAGGTTGGTGACAAAGGGGAGGGGAGTAAGAATAGAGAAAAGACCCTGTGGCATGCAACAGTTGGAGTTGAATAAGGAAGTTGAGAGATCCAGGTTGTGGCCGGCTGATGTATGTGTTGTTGCAACTGAATAAAGGTAGAAACTGATCTAGAGAGTCTTGTTCGTTGTTGAGTGTACACGAGACCAGTAACGGGCGGCAACACTTGGTAGTGATGATAACTGACAACCATCTACCTGGCCTCCAGAATATTACAATGAATACCTGACTACTGATCCAAGATTTAACTTTTGTTAATCATATTTTGTTTTAATTCAGGTTGTTAAACTTGAACGGGAGAAGGAAGACCTGGAGGACAAGATTTCGAAAATGGAGAAGGAAAATGCTCTACTTAAAGAAACAATAGCAGCTCAGGGACATGATTTAGATAAAATGAAGAAAACCTCACTCACAGAGAGCCAAGTTACATCCTTATTAGAGGAACTGGTATTGTGATTATTTCTTGTGTAGCAAAGTAACAAAATGCATGTTTATAGACATACTTCTGAAAGGAAAATAGTCTCATAGGGTAATGTCACTCATAACATATTCATAAATTTTTCAGTTTTCATGAAACTTGATATCAGAATAATGTTATATAAATTCATACCTTGAAATATTTCAGGGTGACTTTCAAAATGAAAGTGCCACTACAGCAAACTGTATAATAAAAGATCTTTGTGGTCAGAATGGAAAACAATAATAAGAAAACTGCATGGAATATCAAATAAAATCTTCTTGGGCTGACAGCCATGTCAGGTGGTCCCAAACAACTGAAATTTCAGAGACTGGCTCCATCTTCATCACCAGGATTCTGATATGATTTGACACCCAGTCTACCCAAATTAGATATCTTCACCAGGCTGATGTCGAGACATACCAGAACTCTAATGATGGAGATGGAGTCAGTCTGTGAAACGTTGGCTGATCCAAACCACCTGATGTGGCTGTCCATCCAATAATATTTTAATGAAATCTGTCACTGAGAAAGCTTCAAAACATACATGTGTGAAATATACCTATTTGTCTCTTTATTTTTTTATTATAACCGATGAACTTCCAGAGTCAGACATGAAATTATGGTGGGGGTAATCAACATGCTTGTAACTTTTGTAGGTCCATTTTATAACAAAGCATGAACACCTATTAGGTTGTCCATGTCAATTGTCTCTCTACATATAAAACACGTTTGCTCTGTGTGAATGAATCATAATAAATATGAAATTCAGAGTTCTTGCTGAAGTTCATAATTGAAACTGAACTTAGGTACAAGCTGGATAATACAGTGTGACACTTTCATAAATACTCTTCCAGTAGCTACTAAGCTTACTGATTACAACGTTGGCATTTCTGGGGATATTTAGGAACATGATATTTGTTACTGTGCTGAAAATTTTATTCATTACTGAGATATTAAACAACACAAAAAACAT
The DNA here is from genome assembly GCA_021186555.1 of Reticulitermes speratus. Taxonomy (NCBI): domain Eukaryota; kingdom Metazoa; phylum Arthropoda; class Insecta; order Blattodea; family Rhinotermitidae; genus Reticulitermes; species Reticulitermes speratus. Next base: position 28,314,823 of record JAJKFL010000011.1, on the reverse strand, counting down.
GTTGCCTGTTATTCATTTAAGATTCTTGGATTTTTCACTTGTTTATGTTTCATTTTGTGTTACTTTGGCAGAAATCTATGGAAGAGAAACTGGAAACAGCATTAGAGTCCAAGTCATTTTTCAAAGAGAAATGGGTTAGAGCACTTCGAGAAATTAATCGTATAAAAAATGAACACGAACGAGCTACTGAGATTCAGATTAAACATAAAGAAGAAGAACTACAGAATTTGGGGTAAATCTCATATTTGTGACATGTGAAACACTAATTTTGGAAACAGCACCTGCAGCCTCGATCTTCAGGGTGCTACCACCCCAAAGCTGGAGGCAGTAAACTGCTCTAAAATGTCGTCTGTCCACCAGACTACATAGTATTGCAACCTACAGGACCATATTCACCACTGTCAGAGCCTCAAATCTCATACAATATATACACCCCCCCCCCCCCCCCCCCCCCCCCCAGTGCAGTTATAAAATACTTGGTCATTAAGCTGAGGAACTTATAATTAGCTAGTTACACAACATGCATATGAGACACATTAAATTAATACATGTAAACTATTTTGGTGTGACACCTAAGGAAAGTTCAATAAAATTTTATTGAAGTTTGTTGCCAATAAAAACTTCAAGACTTATACCTAAGGAAAGATCACTGTACTATAATTATCAAAAAGGAAAATGACTCTGAGATGGCCAATTACTTTCATCAGTATTTTATCTTATCCCATTCTCTGATCTCCTGGTCCATATGTCCATATTTCCATACTAATATATTGATACTATTTGAGATCAGTGATTTGTAAATTCTGAAATTTAATTGAATATTTACAGATTATTCACTATTTAATACTAAACTTCTAGCATGTTTGGAGGAGCCTCACAGCAGAATGTGGATGTAGCACTAAATCAACCCACCCTTATTCAAAGCAATATAACAAGACATGCACTGTACTCAGTTTGCAGAATTTAATGGCTATGAGTGAGAAGGAACTGAAATCAGATCAGTCAATAATCCAGCAGCTACGAACAGAGATGAACACAATCCAGGCAAACAGCAATGCAGGAGAAGCCAGTCTGAGATACACCAAATTCTTTAAGCCACATGAACCACCAGCTACTTCAGTACATTCACTGCAGTCAGGAATGGTACGATAAGTTTTAGCAAACATGTAATATGTGTGTAACCATATTTAACACTAACACTAAATACTTTATATACACACAGCACCATAACTTCATTCACTAATATATTTGATTCTTCCAGAAAAACGCATGTACAGTAGAACCCGGATAAGAAGTCCCCGCATAAGAAGTTTTCCCCTGTAAGAAGTCTGATTTTTAAAGTCCTGAAATCCTATTGCTTTTAATAAGCTTCCCTCTTAATAAGTCTTCCCACTTAAGGAGTCCCTAATCCATTGGTCCCTTGAAAGACTTCTTAACAGGGTTCTACTGTATATATACCAAATGGCACTATAAATGCCAAAACATATCACTCTTGAAAAGTGCAGATGTGGGAATGAATGGAGTGTTGCTTGTACTGCACATACATACGCTGATAGTTTAAAGGACAAATACTGCATGTACAATATACATTGTTTCAGTAAGTTCACATTAGCTTTATAAGATTTACATTGCCAGTACACCCCAGTGGCCCAGCAATAAATGCCAAGACCGTTACTATGAGTGCATATTTTTGACTACTTTAGGTGACAGTGGGCCACTCACCATAACAACGTGGGCCTTACAGGTTAAGATGCACCAACATAATGTTCTGATATGGTATACAATACTTCTTAATACTTCCTCTCACCATCATGGTTATTCCTGGACTCTACAATATTTGTGAATAAGAAAGGTTGCAGATATAACAATCAGGGCACACAGAAACTTAGAATTGACCAAAAGTGGACATACTATATTTCTGCTTTAAATCATCAATATAAAAATGTACAACTAATGGTGACAGTATTCTAGTGGCTAAGCATCACAGCAGTAGAGGTAAAGTTCCATGCATTCTTAACCTCTACACTGAATAATCTTAGACTGATTAGTTGACCAGACTTTTACATTGTGTTTCAGCCTACTTCACGTGCCCATCTAAACAGACCCAGCTCCTTGCAACAGAAGGGTCATGAATCACGACTCAAAGCACTGGTGGAAGAGCGAGATACGCTCATGAACACGGGTACTTACTCACTTGAGGATCCAGTAATCAACAAACTGAACAACGAAATAAAAACTCTCCTTTCCAATGGAATAACATGAAAACACAGAACCAGAAAATGATAGTCTCTGGATGCTATGCAAGAAAATTTGTCCATGGATTGTAGGAATGGTGCATTTATGTACATGAAATAATGAAGTGTTTTTTATATGATTTTATAAGAAGAATATATTTTTATGTCACCCAAACACCACATTATAAAAGCATGCTATTTATGTATAAAACAATAAAATGTGTTGAATATGTAACACAAGAAGCCATTTATTTTACTTTGTTGTAAAGCAGTAGCACATCCCATGACGTATGCACCACTCAGACTAGTGCCTACTACCACAGTTTGACAGTTAGCACTCATGATCCCCATTCATGAGACTCCAACCCAGAGATTTGCTTTCCTGTTTTACCTTCGTCACTCCAAAGGAATGAACACATGGATTAGGCCACAAGTGCTAAGTCTCCCATTGCTCCCAACTCATCCATACAGCCCATGTAATATCGAAATGTATGAGGCCTTTGCTCTTCTGGTATGTTACATGACATAGGTTAGTAGTTGGCAAGCATTTAACAAACTAACAAACAAATGAACCAACCAACTCCAATGAGCAGCGTCCTCCTTGAGTCTAATAGCTTCTCAGCTAGTCAAGAGATTCCCCACATTTTATGGAACCCAAAGGTTCATTACCATGTTTATGTGATCCCACCACTTGTCCCTATCCTAAGCCAGATCATTCCTCCCCCCCCCCCCCCCCCCAATCCTATTTCTTGAAGATTTAGAATAATATTATCCTTCCATCTATGCCTAGGTCTCTTTTCTTCAGGTTTCCCCACCAAAACCCTGGATGCACCTCTTCTCTTCCCCCATACGTGCTATATGCCCCACCCATTGCATTCTTCTTGATTTGATCACCCGAGTAATATGTGGTGAGGAATACAGATCATGAAGCTCCTCATTATACCAAGCAACAGGCAAAATCACAGTTCTCTATATTTTAATGATTATATTTTTGGATAGCAAATTGGCAGACAAAAGATTGTGGAATGAATGGTAGCAGGCATTCCCGGAGTTCAAACTGCTCTTTAATTTCTTTATGAATGAAATTTTGTTTTGTTATGGTTGTTGCAAGATATTTGAACTGTTCCACACTTTCAAAGAATTTATTACCTATCTTTATGTTGTGATTTTGTCTTGCATTCTGTTCATGAGACATGAACATATAATTAGTTTTCTCTCCATTTACTTCTGTACCAACCTCCTTACTAATGACTAATAAAGTTTCTGTGTTATGAATGCATTTCACCATAAATAAGAAAGGCTGAATAAGTCAGAATACATATCACAAAGGTCACTGCAAACTGAAATATGCTGTCTCCATATCTCTAGTGATGAAAGTATGAAACTTACTTATTCATAACACTGAACAGTGATGAAGTTCAAATCTATGTATTTGAGCAAAAACATACAGATTAATGGTGCTAATAACAGCATACATATAATAATGAAAGTTAGATTACTGGGTTTCTAAACTATATCTACCATCTAGTATGCTGAATGGCACAAATTTCAGAAATGTGATCTACTTCTGTCATTAAGTGAAGAAGAGGGAAAGCAGCCACTCATTTGGGTCCATTACAAATAGTCAATCTCAGTCACTGGCCAGTTACTGTTTTATAAGATGTGAAAGAAATGTTCAGCAAGACATTTCAGCTACAACACAAAACAATCTCAGCATGTTTGTAATAACATTTGTACTGGAGTGGGACCTGTACAGAAGCAAAACTGGCACTTTGAAACCCTGCTGTAAAGTAGGGTTAGCTACACCTCAGGGTCAAAGTGGGCTGCAAGCCCTTCGAAATGGCTGAAATGATACATAGGGTTTCTGTAACAGCTTTTGGAAAGCAGCATACTCTCAAATTAGATGCACTGTACATTACCTCAGCTATAAAAATTACTAACAGCCAGTCACATGTTTTGTTCATGTTCATCATTTAGTGAGCTGAGACATTATTTTTGTACAGGTCTCATTACATAAGTCAATAACAATTACTATCAATTCCATCATATACTAACCTGACAACACACAAGATTCTCCATTCTTAACTACATTCTCCTGAAAGCCTGCTATTGTAACTAGTTGCAATGCTGCACTTAGATTTCAAGAAAACTTTTGAGCACTGTAACAAATTTTGGACATACCTCGTAACAGATTTTAATGGAATTGCAACAAAGTTAATTACGCTTGTCTCATCTCACATTATAACAATAACAATTCTACAAAAACAGTTCTTAAAAGAAAAGGTAGTAGTAGTTCCTTCAGGTCCATTGGATTTTCTGAGCAAGAGGTACAGGATCTTTCTATCCCTTAGTCATTTCCTATTTTCCACAGCCTTGTAGATCAGGTCCCTCTATTGCATTCTGTTTTGCATGGTATGCATCCTCTAATGCTATGGGATGTTTAAGGATTTCCACTTGAAAGCTCCTGATTTCAAACCTGTTCTGTATACAGGAATACATATTTAAAACAAAAATACAAACACTTCCTGAACCAAGGCATCAAAACTACTACAAGACTTCTATACATGTGTCTTGAATATTCCTTCTTCCCACCACCAAGATACACAACAGCCCTAACCTTTCTCGATATTCAAATTGTCCTTTTCTGGGTTTTTGCATTGTTTTAACAAGGGCTGACACCTAATTTTTAGAGGAGCCTGCTGCCACCATCCTCAGGGCTAAATAGGGCCACCTACACACAGAAGTAAGCAGATGGGACAGGCATGCTGCCTCCATCCTCGGACTGAATAGAACCACCTACACTTTAAGAGATTTGCAGATTAGGCATGCTTGTCCGCGTATGAAGTTCGAAAGTACCTCTGATCCATCGCTCGCAACAGGCCGACTCGGAAACATCGATTAGATACGAAGTACGTAATTGGTCGGTGCTCGAAGCTTGGCATATCATTCCTCGAACAGCGGGCGAAGACGACGTACACAACCTAAGAAAAAATACCGGCCGCAATTAAACACCGACAGTGCCCATTACAAAATGACGAGAAAATTAGCATCCGACGAATATATTTTAGTGAAAAATGACGTTGAAGATCAAGATCAGCATTTGCACTTTTGGACTCACGTCTCTTTTGTTACGTGTACAGGTTAGTTTATTCATTTCGTGACAGTTGCCAAGTGTATTTTGCGAATAACAGCAATATAGTGTGCCGTACCACATTGTTGTTGAAATACACAGCATTTTATTGCAATTTGCTGCTGCTTTTTCAGGAAATATTTTAAGCATTATTTTATTAACACAAAATTACAATTGCCATGTGATACAAATTGCACACGATTTATTAAATTCATCTACAACGCTGTCACGCCCATTGCGGCTTAGGTGATAATTCATCGTAGCGCAGTCGGTATAGCTACTCGCTAAGGGCTGGACGGTCCGGGGATCGAATCCCGGTGGGGGCTGGATTTTCCGCACCCGTCCAGACCGGCCCCGAGGCCCACCCAGCCTCCTATACAATGGGTACCGGGTCTTTCCTGGGAGAAAAGCGGCCGGGGCGTGGAGTTGACCACCCACCCTCATCAACCAGGGTTAAAGAAAGAGTAGAGCTATACTTCTACTCCCCCTCTGGGCCTTCATGGCCCGTTCTAGGGTGAATTTACCTTTTACCTTACTGTTACCGCATATTCAGTTATATTTCCTTGAAGTATGTAAAAGTTTCAAATCAAAACTGAAGATGCCCTTTTGCGAAACTTACAAGATCACGACTATTTTCGCGGCCAGCATCTGAATTATAATGACCCATTTATTTGAACACATTACATCCTTAATTAAAGTGCCACTTAATGGGTGATGTATGAATTAAATCTAATGTACAGAAAATTCAGTTCCTACGTCAAAGTAGACAATGCATCTCTTTTACAAAGACCAATCAGTTAATTGTATTAGGGAAATACTTGCTCTTTATTTTGAGACTCCTACAAAACATATATTCACCCTGTGGGTAAAATATAGCGCTCCTTAATATTGAAGCATGTGGCACTGTCTTGCTGTACAACCTATTGTAGGATGGAAATCAAATACATCAGTATATAGGCACCAGCAGAAAAAACACAAGTTAGAAAATATCGATGGTAGGTGATTTGTACAGTCTATAGTTAGTTCATCAGGATGCAAAATATAGACACATTCACTTAAAACAATTTTATAACAAAGCTATAGTGGCAGCTTCTCCAGTATTAGTGCCCTTAAATAGGCTATATGAATTATGTTATGAAGGATTTATAAGGTGACAGCATTTTGAGATTATATACCACTAGCATTTGTGCTCAAGAATATATTCACTACTGGGCACTACTGCGCTCAAAACTGTATAGCACAGACAATGGGTCTCTTGAAATTAGTGTACATATTCTTTCACACATATTTATTAGGTCTTACAAGTTTCACAGTAATTTCAATTGTGATTTTCAATACAGTGATCACATTTGGTATCCTGTTGACATTCTTTGGAGTCCGAGTATTGTTGACGACTGAGCCTCGAATACCCCAAGTTACATTCAAGCTCCTGGCAACCAGATCATCAGCATCAGTTTCTCTGTGGTCTCCACATTCTGGTAATTAACTAACTGTCAGACTGTAAGAAAGTAATCAATGAAAACTTTGCATATTTTGAAACACAGTATTCATTCCATTCTTTTAAAATATTTTTTTCTTAACAGTTTATACATGATGATGAAAGTTAGGATCTTCATTATTCTTTAAACTTATACTTTTAATTCAGAGACATTCTCTGTCATTTAAATTCACAATTAAAACCATATCTACATGACATGAGGAATACCTCATCAAACTTACGCATGTACAGTACCAACTATAAGACATAAAACAATTTTAATACAATTTCAACTTATTTTATCTATTTACATTCTATGTTTTATACAAATACTGATGTACACTTCCTGAGGATGACCCACAAAGGGTCGAAACATGTTGGAGTTCTAGTGCTTTAATTGTAAAAACTTTACATTCTAATATAGTGCATATGTTGGTATTTTCTTGAAGAGAGTCAGATATAATATCAAACATAAAATACTCAACCATCAAATGCACTCTTATTATTATTATTTTTTTTAGATATATATTATGATCCCTGTAAACCAGTCCAACATGTTTCGATCCCTTCCTGGGATCATCATCAGGGACACTTGTGAGAGTATAAATTACATAACTAAAACCAACAATATAAGTACATGTTACATCCTATCCATCCACATATAAACAACCAATTCTCTCTACACAGTAGACCAGGGATCCACCGTGAAGTGATTGCCTACAATTTTAAGTCCCTGATGATGATCTCAGGAAGGGATCAAAACATGTTGGACCGGTTTAATATATAATATCTAAAATAATAATAATAAGAGCGCATTTGTTGGTTGAGTATTTTATGTTTGATTAATGACAATGCAAGGAATGAATAATATATAAAAAAGACTCAGATATGTTTCAGCATTTTTTATTTCTCTACACATTAACCAACCAACTGGTGTAGTGAACTATATTTCAGTGATGAGCAGTTGCCAGTCTTACTGCTGTGATATGCCACTCAGTCTACCCTATATCTGGAAAGGAACTTGTGTTTCAGAAAATAAGATATGATAGCAAAATTTTGTCATTGCACAGCCTGTAAAAATTTCATCTCTGTACACTTGGCTTCACTGCTTGAAACATTTTCTTTCATTCTGAGATGGCCTGTAATTGAGTCTTATTACATTATGCACAGGAGAACTTATGGAAGTAACTTATTATGTCTACTTTCCTTCAAACACAGAATCCATATAATGAGGTGAACAAGAATCAATTAAAAATTGTACAAGTTAACAGTCAATTTCTGTGCATAATTTTGTCTACTAGACAATTTTTCACATTTGATTTTGTCAGACATAACCGCAAGGTTTCCTATAGCCATCATATTTGTGACTGATAACATATCAGACAAAATTTCATAGAAATCTGTAAATATGTTTTATCTCTGTACAAAATTTCACATATCTGGCTCAAATTGCTGTTTACTGGCCAGCACCATATCAAAATACAAATAATACAAATCATAGAGATTGCACATCATCAAAATGATGTCTGACATGGTACACAAATACCTGCATGCATGCACGCGCACACACACACACACACACACCACACAAATTAAACATGTATTTCTTAATACTGATGGTACGAAATTGAAGGATACAAACATGGAGCAACCAGTAGTTGCATGATATTCTTACCAGATTTCATCAACTGGGGTCTTTCCCAGGTGTAAAGCAGCCAGGGCATGGAGTTGACGACTCACCTCCATGTAGTGCTGAGGTTAAGAATGAGTGGAGCTATGCCTCTACTCCCCCTGTATGCCTTAATGATGTGGTCAGGGACAACTTTACCTTTTTATGGTTTGTTTAATGACACCATCAGCAGCTCAGATTCTATAGCTTCCAATACTGGATGATCAATGAATAATGTATTCAAATGGATACAGAAGGAAGCAGTCATGGCCGAATTTGAGGTAATATTCCAGAATATGCTTGGATGGTCGGTGGTAAACCAGCACCCCCCTCCCCCCCCTAAAAAAACCTTGGTCAGGATAGCTAGTCTCTGGGTTTGAACCCAGGATCTCCCTCTGAAATTTTATGATCATATCCACTTCTGTCTATGAAGAAACATTACAAAGAACTCCAAAATTTCTGCCTTATGTATGAGATATAATTTTTTGTCTTGTATGCTAATATCATACCTGTGAATTACAATAACATTTTGTTCACAGATTTATAAAAGTACTGTATTTACCCACATATAGGATGAGAATTATTTCCACATTCATCATCTGAAAAGCTGGGGGTCATGATATAATCATACACACAGTTAAAACCTGTTCAGTGTAGGATTGCCTGAAAACTGAATGGGGGTCGTCTTATATGCAAGGTCACCGTAGTTTTGGGTGAATATGGTATTTGTCCAGGGTTAAAAAATCACTAATAGAGATACATCTGAAGTCAGACCACAGTTATTTTTAATAATTTATTTTTCCAGGTGATGGTAAACCCTTATCAAAAATAGACATAAAATTTTCAGAAGAGCTGGGAAATCCTAGTGTATGTGATGAAGAAGGATTAGATTTGTGTGTGAAATGGTTGGAAGACAATGGCAACACTCCACAAGGATTGCTTCAAGTGAAACAAATTTCATCAAAAGATCAGGATGATGTCCACTGTAGCATGCATGTTACTACAGGTCCTGGTGATAAAGAGATTGGTGCTTGTATTCCATTACAGGGTGACCTACTGTATGGAGGACCTGTCGCAAGTACCCAGTACTGGCCGTCACAAAATAACACAAGATCTGATTCACCATATGTAACAGGGTTAGGTGGAAATGAAGGTATTGTAGAACCCTACTGGCTTACTTCTTCTGGAAATTCCATCTTTGTTCCACCAGATGTGCCTTTGTTTGTTTCCCAAAATGAAACACACTTGTGTCTTATTAGCAAAATACAAGAACCTTATCTGCCTGATCATTCTGGAGCTGTGAGGCTCAAATACATTCTGTGCTCAGGAAGCAATCCCGTTGTCACACACCTATACAGTACTCGCACATTCTTTAATCTTCCTCATGGTACACCTGATGAACGAATGTTTCGGCATCCCACTTGGTCGACATGGGCACGATATAAAAGGTTCATTAACACATTCCTTGTCAATGATTTTGCAGACCAGATTCTATACTATGGTTTTAACAACAGCCAGTTGGAAATTGATGACAACTGGGAATTTTGTTATGGTTCTACAGAGTTCTTCAACAAGACATTTGATGATCCAAAGTCATTAATTGAAACTCTGCAGATGAAAGGATTCCGTGTTACTCTTTGGACACATCCTTTTATTAATATGTACTGTCCAGCTCATACCATAGCTTCACAGAATCAGTACCTAGCTAAGAGTGCAGATATGGAACGTACCTTAACACATTGGTGGAATGGTGTTGGTGGTGTTATCAATTTTACAAATCCTGATGCAGTTTCATGGTGGAAAAGCAGACTACAGAACTTAAGCAGGGAGTACAATATAGATGCATTTAAATACGATGCAGGGGAAGCTGCATACTTACCTGGAGCACCTAAAATAGGTAAGCTGGCTGGTCCTGTTCGCCTGCAACCCAACACATTTACTACACAGTACGTAAAAACAGCAGCTAGTGTCAGCAAATTGAAGTTAGCAGAAGTTCGTGTTGTATATAGGAATCAAGAGGAGCCCATCTTTGTAAGAATGTCAGATAAATCTTCAACATGGAGTATTGAAAATGGACTCAAAGCTGTAGTCACTACTCTTCTGGCCATGAACATGGTTGGTTACTCCTTCATCATTCCTGATATGGTTGGAGGAAATGGATACATTCATCCTCCAACCAAAGAATTATTTATCCGTTGGCTTCAAGCAAGTACATTCATGCCAACAATACAGTTCTCCTATGCCCCATGGGATTTTGATCAAGAGGTAAGGAATTTTGGTGCAACAAAATAATTGATTTTATAAAAAACTTAAACATTAATACTGTATTGTGTTCCTTTGTGACAAATATACATCTTTTAAAACACCAACACAAGCACACTTTTAACCTAGTGAGTAGTTATTAATTATGCTATAGTTCAGTTGATTAACCACTAGTTTTTGTACTCATAACACGGGGACGCACACTTTATTCAGGCCATGTTTTATTTTGCATGACCCCATACAGATCATGCACCATCAGTATGTTGTCACTATGTCAGATTTTATAGATTGTGATTTGAGGAACACACTTCATAAGTAGGGTCAGTGCCTGAAACTTTTGACATTATGCTCAGGTGACCTACCATATTTTAACAGTTTTTGCTAGAGTTACAGTCCGAAGACACTGTAATATTAACGGTACTCGAAGTTCTTGATATATGTAATCTGAAGTCATTCAGTTGTGGAAAATCCAGTTTGTTTTTCACAAGCCAGGCTTGCTTTACAACACAATGGAAACAGTTCATTCCATTTCTTTTAGGAATGATATATGAGTTACGCCTCTAGTACAGAAACATGGTAGAGGTAAAGTTGTCCCTGTGCACTCTGTGAATGCATAAAGGGGGAGTAGGGATGACATAACTTCACTCATTCTCAAATCTGGTACTAGATGGGGTGAGTGATCAGCTTCACGATCCAGCTGCTTTAACCCCAGGGAAAGAGCCCCCAGTACCCATTGTATAGGAGGCTGGATGCCCCCCCCCCCCTCCCGCCCCTACCAAAGCTGGTCTGGACAGAGAAAAATCTTGCCTCCGCTGGGAATTCAACCACAATTCATCTGTCATCGAGCCCATAGCCTAGTCACTATACTGACTAAGCTATCCAAGTTCCAGTTCAAAATGGTGTTTATTAGGTGGCAAAGAAAGTCTTATTTTTTAATCAGTATCTCTGTGCCAGTTGTACTGGTAAATGGTTCTATCGTCCTTTGCTGTCTATTTTGTTTATGTCATCAGGCATTTCCTTTAAGTAGCAGCTGAAAGTACATACTCCAAAGTGCTTATCAGAGCTGAAAACTATCTATACTAAACATATCAACAGGTGACAGAATGAATTTCGTAACGCGTCAAATGCATCCGAACTAGGCCAAATTCATTATCTTTTTTAGGATTACTGTTAATACTATTACATGGAAGTACTAATAAATATACGATATTTCAGACTGTTGAGATAGCAAAAAAATTCACAATGCTCCATTATCAGTATTCTGATAAAATATTAGAACTCGCAAGACAGAAAGTTGCAGATGGCACGCCTATCAATCTTCCCCTGTGGTGGCTTGATCCTACTGATGAAGAGGCACTAAGAATTGATTCAGGTGAGTCACATGACTAGAATCCTTCCTCTATCAAGTTCAAATCTTTAACCTTGAAATACAGTAAAACCACTGTTTAATGAATTGCTGGGGGATTAGAATATGTTTCACTAAATCGAGGTTTTCATTAAATGGAGGTTTTCAATTAATATGGAGCTATTGTCAGGACATGAAAAAATCATCACTAAATCTGGGATTTCACTAAATGCGGGAACATTAAATCGGGGTTTTACTGTATGTATAATTCTGGACATTTTCAGTGACTCTTCATGGCATGGGAATGCAGGTCCTATGCAGCAGATTAATCTTCTCTTGCCATCTACATACGTGTGTCAAGTAGAAATGAATATTTATGCAATTAATGGTGGGGAGTTTTATTAATGTTTGACCCAGCAGTAATAATCTCAGACCACTTGTCAGCAGAATTCCACTAATTCAGAGGACCAAATAACTTGTTAAAAATGCCTCATTAGACACTTTCAGTGCATACTCTTGATCAGATGTGAAAAATTTGATTTTAAATCAATTTTTTATGAGGCTGAAGTGAAATAATTCACAGGAATTTAAGTTGCACACAGTAAAAATTAAATATGTGTGAAGTAACAAAGGGGGGAATTTTCAGAGTTTTTATATCTACACATAAAACATAATGTGTGTGTGACTTCGAAGTCAAGAATGGGCCGTTCAATTGCAAACCATATTTTCAAGATTTGCTCACTGTGACCACATTACAGATTTTATGCAGCTCATAACTTTAAAGAGTGCCCATGTGATTCATAGGCTTAATAAAATTTATATTAAAGACCACGTACACTACAATGCTATATGCCAACAATTTAGAGTGATGAAAAAATTTCAAACTGTTTCGTTGTAATGTCACATTGTATAAAAATTCTGGTACCACACACACTACACTGCTGTTAAGCTAACAATAGAAAGACGAAAGAATTTCAAATGTAAATACAATAAACATATTCCTTGTAACATTACAATGTATTAAACTTCAGGTGCCTTAAAGTGTGAAGTTTATTAATGAGCTTTTCAGACATTTCACCAGAACTCCAGGGCCTTTTCTATAATATGGTGATCTTTGGTTTAGAAATATTAATTATGTAGTGATGTCACTGCATAAATTTTAATTTGTGCAAATTACAGTTACCCAGGTAACAAAGCACAATATGAAGACCTTACAAGAGTTGTCAGTAATAAGCAATATGATTAAAATCATGTAAAGAAATCAGCATAATCAGAGATGGGTTTTAAGATGAAGTACAGCTCTTTATAATGGATTATTTCACTTATTTTTCTAGAGTTCCTTCTAGGAGATGACGTGCTTGTGGCTCCCATTTTGAATGAAGGAGCAGCTGCCCGAGACATTTACCTCCCTACTGGAAAATGGCACGATGAATTACGACCTGGAGTTATATACGATGGAAAACGTTGGCTAAGGAACTATACAGTGCAACTTGATGAACTTGCATACTTCACGAGAATATCTTGACTAATACCAACTTTTCAATAAGCCTATGGCATATTACCAATCAGAGAAAAATAGCAGCCATCTAAACAAAATAACCAGATATAACCAGCATTAAAGTATATTATAATAAAAAATCCAGGCAGGAATGTTGTATTGTGCCAGGCATTTGTACTCAAATGTTGTTATACATCTGTATATTTGAGATTGGTATGAGTCAATAAAATGCTATATAATAACATTTCAGTTTCACGGGATCACCTACAATTAATACTGATTGCTCATAATAATCTTAACTTAACCTGTCTATATAAAGTACCATATAAGAAAGCAGTAATTATTTGTAATTAAAAAAAGAAATTTAGAGTGGCTATTTTAAATGGCTACCTGATTTCCACATATATATGCGTGTGCTCTGTACAACAAAAATAAAGCACTGAAAATTTTCTGAGTGCAAAACCATTAGTGATGTAAGCATTACAGCTGCTGTCATAATTCCAGTCATTCTTAATTTCCTTGCATTTAAATTCTAAAAGGTTCTGATGATGGTATGTAACATTGAGAACTAATTGGTTTCTGGACCTTGTCCATCGTCCAGGAATCCTCAATCCAGTTCACTATGGAAGTAGACTCATACAGTGTGATTCCGTTTCTGGATGTTCTGGTCACCAGGAAAGAGACTACACTTGTTACCAAAGTTTATAGGAAACCAACCCACACTGGCCGATACCTCAACTTCAAATCAAACCATCCGCCGCATGTGAAGAGAGGTTTAATTCAGAGTCTGTTCAATAGAGCTTCCATTATATGCCAAGAATGACAAGATCTGCTTCATGAAATCAAGGACCTGAGACATGACCTTCAGCTTAATGGTTATCCCCAAGGTTTCATTGACTTGGCTATTAAGTCCAAGGATAGCAGTCGTCCAAAGAAAGAAGACAAACCTCTGAGCTCGGTGTATATCCCATATGTGAAGGGTGTTTCAGAGAAGTTTAAACGTATAGGGAATTGATATAACATCAGGATGATTTTCAGGACTAAATACACTCTCAGGAGTTCACTCATGAGAACCAGGCTAGAAAGGGATCCGCAACAGACGACACAATGTGTCTACAGCATTCCATGTGAATGCGGCAGAAGATACATCAGGGAAACAGGCAGACCTCTATCCGTGTGGCTCCGGGAACATAGACACAATCTCGAAGGTCATCTAGAAAAATCTAAACTAGACCAGCATGCCTATGAAGAGGGTCATAGGGTAGACTGGGATGAAGCCAGGATTTTGGAAATTGAAAGCAACAGCAGGTATAGGAAATACAAGGAATCGGCCCATATGGCATGGTTAATCAATCCAATCAGCCAACCCAGCTTGGACATTTCTCCCATCTGGATCCCTGTTATCAGCAAAGAGGTCATCAACTCACAGAGAAGATCAGCATCATGGACAGATTCCGCATAAGACTCAGTTTAGTCCCGTGTGTTTGTGGTGTGCTCCACAGATAGAGGAATAGGTAGGAAGTTTGATCCCCCACATAATTTCCGCCCCTACATTACGCAGGGGTCTTTCATGGACTTGGTTTGATGCACAGAATGTTTACTTCTTATTCTATCTTGGTTCCACGTCTGTTCTTATATACGACAATTTTTTATTGCTTATTGATCTGTTATCTTCCTCTGACATATCCTGGTCTCAGGTACTCGTATAGCTGTAGTTTAACCGGCTTAGGTTGTACAGTGATTGAGGTTAGCTCATCTAAGAGTAGGTGTCTCCCTATGCCTTCACCTGAGGATGGAAGCAGATCCAGCTTCCGAAACGTCGTTATTTTAGATTTCCGGATGATGGACAAGGTCCAGAAACCAATTAGTTCTCAATTCCTTGCATTTGTCCATATGTGGCTTTTCTCTACCTACAAGTACTTACAGTTACTTGTGCCAGATACCTATCAAGCAGACACAGATATGTCTGCCTAATTTGCAGAAAGGCATGGGTTAATGGTAATGACTTTTCCCAAGATGTTCCAAGGCAAAACAAAGGTTAAGACTGAGCTTTAGATATTCTCTGTAGACAAAGAGGACAGGAGACTAACAGTGATGCAGAGGTCAAGTGAGCCATTTTGGGTCATGATATCAGCATAAGTTCTTTTTCTTTTCTCATATGGAGATCTTCCCTGACTTATGACAGTGTTCCATTCTGACAACCAGCTCATAAGCCAATGTTTTCATAAGCAGAAATACCTTATACATATACATCATCTGCCCACTAGTAAACTAGTAAAATGTAAAACAGATCAGACACCCAAATGCAGTATTGTATACATCATAATAGGAAACATGAAAACAACAACAAAGGGACCAGATACAACACTGACTTCTACACAGGCTCATTCTGTCAACCAATGATGGGGTTTGCCAGTTGTATAGTGTTCAAAAATATGAGTGGTTGTAAGTTGATATGTCATAAGTTGGGGAGCATCTGTACTGTATTGACACAAATACTCATTTACACTGTGCAGTTACATTATTCAGTTAGTCATTATAAACTATAATATGCTAATTAACTCCATCAGGATAAGTAGCTACATACCTGATGAATATCACAGGAACTTGGAAAAAGAAACCTGCCCCACCCCCCCTACTGATGTTGCTTTTTGTGTCGCAAGATTTCTGTTGGTGTGAGATACAGAGTTTTGTTGCACTGTGCACACTGATAAGCCTGAGAATTGGGCTTCCATTTACTTGTTTCTGCTTCACTATCTGCAACTGTAAATAAAAAATGTGCACTTAATTTTTTGAAACAGAAAAAACAATTCTGGTTGGTCTCACTTTTACTGGCTGGTACCTTTTATTTCAAAGTACAGAATTATAACTTGAACCCAGCCCTAAGAAGCTAACAATAGATCATCTGTCTGCAAAATTTTGTGTTGTAGTGGAGCCTGAAAGTTCATCCATATTGCTAGAAAAGCATGTCATCTCATGTCATTCTACCTATTTGTGAGCCAGTTCAGTCCACTTCACATGCTCACAATCTATTTTGCTAATACCCATTCTAATCTTATTTTCCTAACAAAGCTGTGCCATGGCTCAGGAGGTTAATTATTGGCCTCTCACTGTGGAAGCCTGAGTTCAATTCCAGGCCAGCCCACGTGGGATTTGTGGTTGATAAAGTGGCACAGGGACAGGTTTTTCTCCAAGTACTTTGGTTCTCTCTGTCAGTATCAATACATCTATACTACACACTCATTCCCTCATCTAGCACCAATGCTGCATAAGAGTAGCAATGGTCAGCATAATTAAATAATGTACTTAACATTCATTCTATTCCTATGTGCGTTTCTGTCTTCCAAGGAGGGTCTGACCATCAGGTCTTCCAACAAAAATCATTTATCAAGATTTCTGTGCTTTATTAAACATGTAAATTACTGATTCAATTGTAAAATACAGTAAAACCCCAATTTAATGTTCCCGCATTTAGTGATGATTTTTTCATGTCCCGACAATAGCTCCATACAAGCAATGTAACCTCCATTTAATGAAAACCTCGATTTAGTGAAATATATTCTAATCCCCCAGCAATTCATTAAATAGGGGTTTTACTGTAGTAACTAACTCCACAGAGCAGAGTCCTTCTTGAGAACCTAACAGTTTCTCAGCTAGTCAAGTAATTCCTCGCCATTTATGGGATCTAAATGTTCATTCCCATCTTTATATTATATACACCGTGTATCTTGTCACAATCTTCATAACAACCAACAAATGCACCAGACAGAATACATATATATTAAAGACCCCTACATATGTTTCGACAAAAAGTTGTCATCCTCAGGGGGTTCATCACAAAGGAATACCAGAACATCACATCAGTTTACACATTCAAAAAATCGCACATTAAAAGCCCAGAACATACAAAAGCCATAATCATAGTTCACAATAATATGATGATAAAATATTAAAAAAGATAAAACAATGCACTTCTGGTGTATGTAGTTGTTTTAGGTCATGTTGGCTGTCACACAAGCATCTGCATTGATCATATACGGATCTTGTCCTGTTGGGGCGTGTGCTGTGTAGGGGTCTTTAATATACATTATATATGTATTTTATCTAGTGCATTTGTTGGTTGTTATAAAGATTGTTCATTACCGTGTTCACAACAACCAGCCACTTGTACCTAACCTCAGCCAAATTAATCCAATCCTTGCTCTCTCATTCTACTTCTTTAAAATCCATTTAACATTATCCTCCAACCTACTCCTATGCCATCCAAGTAGCCCCCCCCCCCCCCCCACCACCAAACCCTGTATGCATTTCTCTTCTTCCCCATACGTGCTGCATGCCCTGCCCATCTAATTCTCCTTGATGTGATCACCTGAATAATATTTGGTGAGGAATATACATCATGAACGTCTTCATTATTCAAATTTTTCCATTCTCCTCTTCCTCCTTTGTAAGCCCAAATATCTGTCTCAGCACCCTATTCTTGAACACTCTCAGTATAGTATAGAATAATACATTTCTTATGTAACCAGACAGAAGTTTAAGCTGTGACTTAACCTACAATGAACACTTACTGCTTTGTGGACCTTATTATATACCACTCCACATAATTAGACTCAAATGCATGTTTCCCTTTTACATGCTGCACATTGATAGCATTTATTTTTTTTTTTATATTTTGTATGTTTCCTGAAAGAGCACATATTGATGCACATTTCTCATTAATAAGCATAATTTTTTTTTTTTTTTTTTTTCCTATGGCTCAACAGCCCCTTTTCGGGTGCCTAGGCCTCCTCACTTCGAGGCTTCACGATCACACACATTTGACACACCACACTCGGTAGGACTCCTCTGGACGAGTGACCAGCCCGTCGCAGAGACCTCTACCTGACAACACACAACACTCACAAGAAACAGACATACATGCCCCCGGTGGGATTCGAACCCACGATCCTAGTAAGCGGGCGGCCGCAGACCCACGCCTTAGACCACACGGCCACTGGGATCGGCAATAAGCATAATGCTTATGTTAAATACATGCAGTTTTGCATTATGTGGTCCTCACTATTTTCGTGAACATACTGAACTAATGTTTTGCAGCTAACACCTGCAAACCATCCTTGGTATGAGTTATCTTCTCATCAATGTCTGCAACAGCAGTGTTGCCAAATGGCAAGTACAACACTGAAAAGCCTTATGAACATATGTGATACTGTCAGGAACAGAGATGCTTCTGAGAAATTCTGAAGGATGTGTATCTTCTGCACTGGTGGTTTTGCTCTCTCTCTCTCTCTCTCTCTCTCTCTCTCTTTTTTTTTTTTTTTGTGGCATATAAGTACACCAGGTTCCTGGGGTGATATGAAGATTCTTTTAAATTCCCTTTGAGAATGAATTCAAGTAC
The DNA here is from genome assembly GCA_021186555.1 of Reticulitermes speratus. Classification (NCBI taxonomy): domain Eukaryota; kingdom Metazoa; phylum Arthropoda; class Insecta; order Blattodea; family Rhinotermitidae; genus Reticulitermes; species Reticulitermes speratus. Next base: position 28,295,810 of record JAJKFL010000011.1, on the reverse strand, counting down.
AGTTTCAACACTGTTGCTGCCTTAATATTTTTCCTCTTTCCCAGCCCAGTAAATCTTACAAGTGGTATATAATATTGTTTTCACTGTGCATCTCATATATATCAAAAACCAAGAACCAACTAGATGCACAATCACTATTAAAAACTTTAATAGTAGTATTACATTAAACCCGACATGTTTCGGTCAGGTACCTGACCATCTTCAGGGTACACTACATTAAAATGCTATGTCCATATGTAAAACACACTTGAAATGTGAGCATATAAGGTCTAGTTATGTGTAATGTTTTATAAAACACCGTTTTAAAGTCACTAAAAACTTATTTAAAAAACCGTTGATGGTTGATGGTTGAAGATGGTCAGGTACCTGACCGAAACATGTCGGGTTTAATGTAATACTACTATTAAAGTTTTTAATAGTGATTGTGCATCTAGTTGGTCTTAGTTTTTGATACTTACAAGTGGTATTTATAAATATAAAACATATGCTTAATATATATTAGAATCTTACAGTTAAAACATAGATATTTCTCATTCATTCTGTGCATATAACATCTGTGACTCTTTGTCATTACTGCTTTACAACACTTACCTTGCTCATTTTGAGATGGCTGACATGTCTCCATGTGTTGGAGCTTCTCTATGGACCCAACATTCATAGCCAGGCCACAATGTGGACAGTTCCATTCATTTGTAGAATCATCATCATGATCATCCAAATATGAACCAGATACATGAACACTGAAAGCAGCAAAAATAATGACTTAGGACAGAAGTCTGTGGCATTTTTCCAGGACTTTATAACTCTCCACTTACCACACTGCAACAAACCAAGACAAAAAATACATTTCATATTACATTTGTAAGTTTGTTCATAACAAAGAATTGTATGCACTGGTGTGATGTTACAGATGATTTATTACTCACAGTGAAACCAAAATATTTCAAACACTTGTCACATTATTTTCAATTTATCTCAGGAATAACTTCCCATGTTCCTGAGTGACCCACATCAGTATGTCCTTTAGCACCGAAGGAGAGATAACAGACATAACAGAATTTGAAGACTGATGTCTTGTGGGCTGTGACACTGTATGGCCTACCCTGACAATGGAGGCAGCAGGATATTCTGAAACATTGGCACACTTTTGCCAGACTACACGGGGTCACATCCCAGCAGACAGCAGTCTTCATAATCACTGCCATGAGAACCTCAAATCTCTGACATTGGAATACGGCCATATTCTTACATTCTTACAAGGCATTTACAAGAATCCTTAAACATACTTTGTTTATACCTTCGATGGTTATCAGTTTAACTAAAGCCACCTGCATCAGGACCTGATTACTATACATAAAATTAAAGCAGTAATTGAAACCAATGATAAAATCGTGCTCCAAACAACACATTCATTATTTTGTGGAACTAAATTGTACATGAAATATGAATTCTTCATGCTTTTTGTATTCAGACTCATTAGTGTCTATGAGTGTAAAATCCCTTCAATTCAAAGTTTTCAGGGCTAGTAGGAGCCAACAGAGTTCCTTTGGACCCTAAAAATGGGGAAAATTGCAGGTCCTGGAACACAACTGCAGTACTCACCAGTTGAATGTGATGTATGGAGTAACTCGAACCCCCCCTTTATCTGGATGTGGTGTACATTTCCAGTCTGAACAGAATGGATTAGGGGTAATGACATCCTCGTTTTCCCCAGGACCAACATACGTGACCTTGAGGTCAGCAGGCAGCAGTCTTCGCAATGTGTAGACGATCTCAGTATGCATGAACTGTGGAAGTTCACTTGAAAGTTCTTGCTCCAACTTCTTGGCTGCTGCTGATGACTTCTCCTTACTGTTAATATTGGGTGCAGTTGCTGAAAAATTAAGCAATGTAACATCTTGCATAGGCATTTAACACATTGCTGACTGGGTGTGGTGCTCTGGCTGATGGGGACTGGCTCCATAAGCATGTTCAGCTCGAATGAACAATATTACTTCTACTATTACTCATAATGGGCAGAAACAGGAAGAAAAAAACACGTAATTTATATTAATTTTCAGTTTTTTTAACCAACGAATGCACTTTTTTATTTCTGTTTAATTCACCCTACATGTTTCGGCCGTGACTCGGCCATCATCAGGGGTACACTGATAAGTTCACTTCACTATTCACTGGTCCATTTGGTATTATCACAGAACCGTTACACTGTTTAAGGCTACTATTATTTACATTGGCAATCACCAGTATACACAATTTCTTCAAGTAGTTTCTTGAAATGTCTTGGTGTATATAGTATTTATCTTGTGTTTGAAGTATATAGTATAGCACTATGTAGGGTGAATTAAACAGAAATAAAAAAGTGCATTCATTGGTTACAAAAACTGAAAATTAATGTCAAGATGCACGGTGAACACAACGTAAAATTAATGTAATTTATATATCTGTAGAGCTTCTACTCCAAGGCCAACTACTACATAGTTCAAATACATCAACAGTGATCTACAAAAATTTGCATGTGTAAAAGCATAAATTAACATAGCCTGTCAACTACAGATGGCCCATGAACTACACTGAACTATGTAGTCTGTTGACATTGTGTTAAATGGCCTGCTTCTATGCATTTAATTGAAAATGACCTCCCTGCCATCTGCAAATGACAAACGAAAATAAAATGTCAGAAGAGATAATCAAAAACTTAGGGCAACACACATTGATGCCATGTGTTGACTGCAACATTTATTGCAGGCCTACCTCAGCATTTCCACACAATGGGTTAAGAATCCAGCACTGTAAAACACTGTCATAGCAAGTTCTAATAGTTCTTATTGCACTGCACGAAGCAGTTTCCATTTTCTCCCACAAAGCTACACTGTTCCTCTCAGATGGTTCACATGTTGCCATTTAGTCATACTTGTTTTAATATGTTGCCAATAACATAACTATTAGCAGTCCCACAGAAGCGAAACTCTTATGCTTGCAGCTAATGACTGTAAGGCACACTGACAACACATGGAGTACAGTGTTGTCCCACCATGGGAGGAAAAATAAACCTCATCTGTTAATGAAAGTATGTAAGTGATCTGCTCAGGTTGGTGGTGGGCCACATAATGACTAGTATCACAACACAGCAGGTAGCAGTGACATGAACTGCAGAATTCTTTACTAGCTACATATAGTGAACAAAACTTGCCTGCCCCCTTCACAACTTGGCTAACATAGTGACTTTTAATGCGGGTCACATCAAAACATATAGGAACAGTTACAATTCATTACTGGGTACTGGAATATACCACTTAATTCAAAGTTAGTGTCAGCCTCCACATAAAAACATATAGGAAAGCAGGATTTGTGCAGCCATCAACTTTATATAGTCATCAAGGAAATCAAATGATCTTCAGCTAGCATAAAGCTATGAAATGAAACTAAACATTAAGAATTCACTTTCAAGGAAAAACATTCCTATGGTAAAATATTTAAATGAGATGTGAATAAATATCAAAGATAAATTATTACCTTCAAGCCGCAGACTAAGCAGCTGTTCCCATTTGCTGCGCAGTACCGCAGCTTTCAGTAGCAGTAACATAGCAGCTTCAGGCAATGGAAATTCTAGTTGCAGCCATGAGTCACATACTAACCTGTGACAATTAAAGCATCACATTAACACTGCCCACAAATTAAATAGTGGCAAGTTGTCCCAACAATAATTAGTATCAATTCAAGTCTTCTAGGATATGACGTCAAGTTGAACAGTAAATAGTTACTAATGTTTCAGGGGAGCTTGCTGTTTTCACCTTCAGGGTCCACAAAGGCAGCTGCAGGCAGCAAGCTCCTCTGAAATTTGCTAACTTTGTACCAATATAATGCATTTAGCTGAATATACATGAGAATCTTTTCCAGATTCATTACCTGAAAAACCAGGGGTCACCTTATAATGTTGCATTAAGTTAAAACATGTTCTGTCAATAGGGTGAATATTTTTGTGTCTTCTGTGGCTAGGTGAATAAAGAAAATTACACAGCTATTATAATAAATTCACATTTTATTTTATACTGCTGAGTTCATCATTGATTGCTGACAGATCATTACAGTCTGATTATTGAAGTGAGATGCTGTTAAAGTATTTTGTAAAAAACATGAATGATTGTGTTGGAAAGAGAGGCACCAACAGCGTCTAAAATATCAAAATGAGTGCACTGCAGTCACAACACTAATTTTAAATTAATGGTAATTAAACATGCAGAAAAAATAAATAACTGCACTCTGGCATGGACATACCATGTCACAGAACAAAATGTATGACAGAAAAAAATAACTATTATTAAAGGGTGCAAATTCAAGCCGAAACATTCAAACACTATGTCACCTGTCTGGGGAATGGCTGTTATCTGGAACTGCCCACTAACACCAGCAGGAAATATACGAAGACCATTCAAACCACTGTTTGATCAGTGCATTTAGACTGCTTGCAGTGACATTTCACCAAAATCCATTGTCAAAGGGTTTAAAAAGTGCTGCGTACCGAAAAATACGAAAGGAAGAGATGATCTTGTGGGAGGAAGATCATGAAGAACTCTTCTTCTAGTGATGAAAGCATCGGCAGTGACTAGTTAATTCAGTGATGTGTTTGTCCTTTGTTACTACAGTAATATTCTGGTGATTATTTAATTCCAGAATATTAAGCATGCAAACATTGAGTGGCATAAAACCTGGTTAATGGATTTTCCTGAATTTTGAAGATTGTGAAGGAAGGCTGTCTTAATTTAGGGTCATCTTATATTCAGGTAAATATGGTACATGATGTCACATGTCAGAGTACTTGAATTTTTGTCAACACAACTGTGAGAACCTAAAATCTCTCATAATTAATGTCACTTACTTAGAGAAATCAGAGTTGGTGTCTATCGACTGGCAGAAGAGAAGCAACGTCTGTGCAGCAGGCATTCGCATTGTAGTCACAAGGAAGGGTTTCGTTGTCTCCAGCAGTGATCTGTAGAACAGCACATACTGCTTTATAAATTGTTACAAAATTCAATAAAAAAATCTGAATAAATAGGCAAGGCATTTAAAGAAAGGGTGCCTGTATGATCTAACATAATTCTGTTGAGCAGGTTAACACATCTGAATCTTTTTACGTTATATTCACCGTGCATCATGAGAACAAATCAGAAGTTTAAAAACCAATAAATGCACTGTATTCTTACAAGTAAGACAAATGCCCCTACATATGTTTCGGCTTCAACAAGCCATCTTCAGCGGGTCAAAGTTCTACATATGCTCTACATCTATTAGTTCATTCATAAGCACCTCACACATCAACACAAAACAAATTCTTAATTCCCAATGGATTAGGACACCACCACCATCAGCCATCCAAATATATAAAATCCAGGGAATGAGTTGCACCTATGTTATATGTATAAAAGGTTGAAAGTTTCCTTAAAGTTACATATATATATTGTTTATAAATTCATGGCAGTCTTGTTTTTGTATACGGATTATCCAATGTAGGTTGAGCGTACCCTGTATTATGTTGCTGCTCGTCCAGTGTTGTGATTTGTACTGGCTGGTTGTGTTTTGATTTTTAATTGTGTTGATGGCTTGTTGAAGCCGAAACATATGTAGGGGCATTTGACTTACTTGTAAGAATACAGTGCATTTGTTGGTTTTTAAACTTTTGATTTGACATCTGAATCATTGGGATGGCTATTATCATATAGGAAGATGTTGCTTATGAATACACACAGAAAGGTTGCAGTAATTAATGACAACACTAAGAGAACACTGAAAGTTTGATAATGATGGCAAAAGAAAAAAGTAGACTCAACACAAGTGAAATTAAGTAAAGTATGGAAAGATATAAAAACAGAATAGCATTAAGAAAGAATTTACAATTTTTAACGTACTCATAAACAAATCAACTACAGAAATATAAGGATGGACGAATGCAGGGAATAGCAGCTATATTTTCAAATTACAGGCAGAAGTACCCAATCTTCACCTTGGATATTACACTCACAAATAGCACAGAAGCTGATGTTTAGAACTAACTGGTGACTTTGAATTAAATCCTATCTTCTGTACCACTTCAATATCCGATTCCTGAAGCTGAAGACTTTGTGGTTGGTTTCCAAAATATCCCATGGGATGTAAAGAGACATATGGCTTTGCCCGAGTATGGAACAACTGCTCTGAAACAGACTGAAGATAAAGATAAAATGGGTCAAACAGAACTCTTGTTATAGGCACGAGTTACAGTCTGCATTATTTTGAGGAATTTCTCTTTATTAACAATTCCTCAATAGAATACAATGATTATGATATTTGTTGCTGTCCACAACCTGGCCACCTTGACTCCTTGTCTGTTGTGTGCCCTAGAAACATTCTCCTAACTCGTCTACACCAGTAGACATAAAAAATACAAGGCCAAAGGCATTCCTACTTGCTGGCTTCACATACTACCTACAACATGAACCACAAGTGGTACAGGTGAAATTGAGGATCCTAAAATAAGAACTCTACTGTAATACATCAACACAATTAATAATAATTTATTCCTGTACTTATAGAGTATAAAGAAAAATAACAGGTTCTTTATGGAAAATTACTTTCATAATTTCACTCCATACATGAACCCACTTACTGAACAGCTTAGGATAATAATAATAATCTGAACATGTATGTAAAAGGGATTTAGTTAAAATCTTCAGCTGGGTTACTAATTACCATCAGTTTTTATGCTTCTCCAGAGTCTTTTCAGGCAAATGGCAGGACATTATTTTGAAGTCAGTTACGAACACCTCCTTTCCAGTCCTTACTTCCTCATCATTCATGAGCACCCCACCTTCTTTTTAGTGTCACATATCCTCTAAAAATGAAGTGCTGTCACTAGATAGCATCAGAATCAATCATATAAACATAATTTATGACTTACCTTGCAGTAATTGAATTCATCAGCAATGGCAAACTGAGGATACAGTCCACTACACAGGATAAGTTTCAGCATCATAAGATCTTTGTAACTGCAGGCAGTAGATCCAGACAACAGGCTCTGCATTATAAAAATTCAAGTAGATCATGTAAGAGAAGAGGAACTGGGAACTTAATTTGTAGAAGAGAAGACAACTAAATGGAATCCCACAGTCAGTTTAAAAATTTAACCCTTTTGCCAGTTCAAATGTAAGTTTGATTTAACTTTTGGAAGTTAAGTAAAATGTCTGAACTTTAAACTCCAAAAATCCCAGAATACTCATCTTGAACACCAGACTGCATAAAGAACAAACATATAACACAAATATTGTAGATTACATGCTGAAGTATGCACTAGCCATTATAAAAATATAGTATAATTTTTACTTGCTAAACGTAACCTGGAATTTAGTCCATCTAGAGTACCATGTCTAAAATCTAGTAATACTACACCCCACAGGTGCACAACTGCCCCATGTCAGGTCACCATGGCGACTAAACTTTGTATGGTGACGCCTAATATTTGTGGAATCTCATTATGGAACTTCCTTCATGACACCCTTCTGGCATCTAGAATTTTGGGGCAGCTCCTAGATTTTGGACAATTAGTGCATGCCTGCTAAACCCATCATGTTTATACTCAGCAAGAAGTAAACAACATGTCATAAGATTATTTGAGATGTTGCCACATTGGCTGGATGCAGCTTCTCAGCTGCAGTTCACCCACAAATTGTCTAAGAAGATTCAATATAGTTTTCTCGGGCGCACAGCCGCGTCAATTCGTTTGAATACAACGTTTCAGGGACTAGCTCCATCCCCATCCTCAGGCAAAACTGAAACGCTGTATTCAAACGAATTGACGCGGCTGTGCACCCGAGAAAACTATATTGAATCATGTCGCCGCGAAAGTTTTAAAACTTATGTCTAAGAAGATATTAACATTTAGTTGACAAAGCAACACGGACCTAATCATTCAGTCTTAAAGATGGAGGCAGCAACTTCTGAAACCTGGGTATCCACCTATGACTTCAGAATACCACAGTCTGAACAGTCCCCACTGCAAAAACCTGAAAACCAGTAACATTCAGAGACTTGCCTGTACTTGTACACTGTTATTGCTAAGCCTGAATTCCACATCCTTGATATCAATATCTCCAGGTTCTTCAACTTCTGCACCTTCTATCTCCCAAACATCTAGCTTCAGAACCCGTCTCTTGCGAGGCCCAGCTTCTCTATATGATTGACGCATTGAACGTAACAATTTCACCTCTCCATGACGAAATGAACGCTCAGCACTTGTCATGTTCTCACTTGGCAAAACTTCACTTTGCAGGAGCCCTGAGTCCTGAAATTCAAGTTACTATGAAAGCAAAAACCCTGTATTCTCCTGAAATGTTACAAGTAAGAAAATAATGGTTTATTACAGTATTTTAAATCTCACATACGACATACTAATAATTTTACAGACCCACAGAATTATTAAGTAGTCAACCATATTACTAACAAAACTCTGCATAATTATGGACCACACATGCACTGTATATTCTGTACGTAACATTTTTCAATACGCAAATTTCACAACATTGTTATACACCACCAATACATAAGATCAAGTGATGGACACTTCAGAACAGCTTTAAAATTTGCACGCATCAGGAATGTTCAATGGGTACGGTTCCCTGCATCATAAATATTAAATAAGAAGTCATTACAATGTCAAATGTAGCTCATTCATCCTAGTGAAATACAGAAAGTCCCCAACTTACGTAAGTGGATCGTTCCACAACCCTAGGCGTAAGTCGATTTTTACGTAACTTGGAGCCATGTTTTATTATATACCTTATACACAATAATAATAATTGATGTAATAATAATTAATAATAATTTAATAACAATTAATAAAAAACATGATAATAATTAATAATCGATACTGGAATCACTGTCGTATTCAATTGAGGCAGAGGCAGGGGTGGGTGTGGTGGTGGTTGGAGTGGTAGTAGTGGTGGTAGTGGAACAAGAAGTTTTTTTACGTAAGTCCGAATCTACGTATGTCAGAGCTACGTAAGTCGGGGTCCGTCTGCATCATTATTTTTGAAAATAATCCCTGAGCAACTGATGCAATTGCCGCTCCTTGGCATAGTTTAAAACTTTTGTTGTCGCATAAATCAGGCTCTGACATTTGCAGCTATTCATGAATAGCCAGTAGATAAACTTTGAATTGTGATTCATTTGTTTTCCAAAATCAGTTGCTCCACTCGTGCTGTGTTCACATCCATCTTGCATGTGCTGGGTTCACTGGTGCTATCACCATCAGGGAAGTCTGTTCAGCCACTTTCAACCTCCTTGCACCATTTTCTGATATGCTGTACTGTCAGTACGCCACATCACTGTACACCTCTATCAATGGGCAGTGAATCTTGATTGGGGAAACATGTTTTTCCCATAGAAACTATAAACTTCTTGGCACTGCATATCAACTTTCTCCCAGAGCAGGGGTTCTCAAACTTTTACGCTGGCATACTACTAAATGAAATTTAACAATTTCAATGTACCACTAATTTTTTAAAATTTAAATAAAAAAAAGCTGAAATTGGAAGGACTGGCTGACACACGGAATCAGTTACATAATGTTACCAGCAATGCAGGGTATTAGCAAATATATGTGGCTTATGTTCCATTTATTTTAAAAATTCCCATTTTTTTTAATAGTTTAATTTTTTATTAAGACTGCATACCAGTGGACAATGGTTGGCATGCCACTAGTGGTATGCATATCACAGTTTGAAAAACCATGCCCTGGAGGGAATCTTACTTACAGAACATGCCTCGTACAATGAATGCTCAACAGACATCTGTGACTAAAACCAGAGAACCATTTGATTCTTAAGGCAAGCTGATATAATGGTCACATTTCAGCATTGTATTTCAGAGGTACCAGGTTTAAACCTCTCTTGGTTGATCAGTTATATTCACTGATACTTCCGTGGCTATCCTCAGTTTCTCCGGAGACATACTGGGATAGTACCTTGAAATATATGAGTGTCTCCTTCAAAATCCTAACCTACTTAACACATTCCCATTTCATTTGAGGATATACAGCTTTTGCAGTTAAAGAGTGTCATCGGTTTAAACTAAAACGGAGCAATCAATCCACCTCAAAACTACATTTCAAGTGAAAAGAATGACGTAACTGACTAAATAACCTTATTAGACATCAAGCCTAACATCCTTGGTATCAACATAATTAAGAATGGTAATGACAAGAATTCTGTAAAAGGTAAAAAAAAAAGTACAGTTTTCCTTGTCCATGCCATGACAGCATATGAGGCAAGTGGAGATGGTACAACGCCACTCATTATTAACCTCAGCTCAAGATGGAGGTGAGTAGTCAACCTCACGCCCTGGTCACTTTACTCCCAGGAAAGAACCCCGGTACCCACTGAACAGGTCACTGAGTGGGCTCCAGAGCTGATATGGACGTTTTGGAGAAAAGAAAAATCTCTTGTCCGTGCCGGGATCCAAGCCCCAGATTGTCCAGTCCACAGCCTAGTCTCTATACTGACTATGCTATCCTGGCTCCAATAAGAATTTAGCACCAAAAGAAATTCAACACCAATCCCATCTAAAAAGCAGAAACAATAGCCACTATTTTGCTAAACTCTACACTTTTTAAAACTAAATCCAAAGAAGCAGCAAGCCTCACAAATCTCAAAATAACAACAAAACCAGGTGCAATTGTTCATACCTGTAGTAGATCTTTGAACTGCTGTCTGAGTTTAATCATTTCATAGAAACGGTGCTCTTCAAGCCCTCTACGGCGACACCACTGTCGAGATTGTGATCTGCCACTTGATGACATTGACTTCTCTTCTAACCATTCGCGAAAGGCATTTAGCAGTGTTAACGGGTCACCATGATCAGACAGCAATTCTTTACAGGCTGCCTGGAAGCAAACAAAATCATTAACAATACAATAAGTTTTGAAATATTAAGAATATACACTTCTGTACGTTGTGAGCAATGTATGTGGCATATCGTGTGGACGATGACTAATTCTTTGTTTATTTAATGTCTTAAAACGCATAGGTTATATGCTAGGATGACTATGAATAAAGAAATGATAATGTCATCTATTTCTATGCATAAGTATGGAGGTGGGCTTTTTAAAGACCTTTTGGCTGAAATAGATAATGGTGATTTATACAGAACTCATTGTATTTAAACTTCAAGAACATCAGCTGTTGCTTACCTCACAATCAAAGTCTCTATACGATCTGTTTGTAAAGGGGGTTTGAACACTAAGGGCTGATGCCATGGATAGCACAGGTTCCACCTGATGGAATAAAGACCCCATGATGAGCATCTTTCCAAGGGAGATGTCCACTGGCAAGCGAGACAGCATGTGGCCTATTGTTGTTAGTTTTTCATTTTCAGTTAGTGCACCCTGTTCACAAGAAGTCAATTGCTTGAAGTTACACATCATGAATGGTAAATATTAAGTATAAATTTCTGTCAATAAATAAGTTTACATGGCATATAATTTCCAAACAGAAGTAACTGTGGCAACAACAATACCGGAGGAACTGGTTGCTGAGAGATTATCATCTTTCTCAACCACTGAAGAAGAATCTTGGTGGCCACAAATTTAAAGACGACTGTAAAGTAGGAACAGTTGTGACACACTAGACAATAACGTAAGACATGGACTTGTATCAACAGGGAAGTTAAAAGCTCATCCCACGAGAAGAAACATGCCAGATTTGAGGTTCTCACAATGGTGTTGCTGATAATTCAATTCTTCTAGGATGTTACACTGTGTCCTTGGGTAAATATTTCCTGAAGGTTTGAAGGACCATAGCATCTCCTTCTTTTGGGTCAAGCAGCCCAAGAATAAACAAACCGAAACATACCAGAAGACTTAAATTTTCAAGATAAATGACTCAATTCTGGCAGGGACTATGTGGAAAAGCAGTGGGATAGCAGAACAATTAAGTGCAAACTGTTCTTATTAGAGATGAAAATAAAGAACCCAAAATATATGAAGTGCAAACTTTTTCTGACTGACCCTTGCACCCCAAATATTAGACAAAATATGTCAAATGTTCACAAGATAGCACCTCAAATATTAGATGCCAAAATTTAAATCAGACACACCTGCTCCTTTAAGGATAAGATGGAATTTTCAATACTTTCAGAAGGGGGTGGTTCAATGAACGGGAATTTTCTAGCATCTGGGAGCCCCATAGCAATCATCTGAAGCAGGAGTGAATCAAGAGGCACTCGCTGTATTTCAGGTGTTGAATATTGGTCCATTTTTGCATATGCTTCCTCAGAGAACAAACGGTAGCAAACACCAGGACCTGTACGACCTGTAACAAAAACAGTTACATCATTATCATAATCATAATCACCCATTTCAGTATTATGCCTAGTTGGCCTGTAACAAGCATTACAAAACAGAATATTTCATTTCATGTTGTGTTCACCGTGCATTTTGATAACACTCAACAATTAAACCAACAAATGCACTTCATTTCTTAAGTATGTTCATTAACCCTAAATATGTTTCAGCTGCAATAGAGCCATCATCTGGGGTTCAAGGTCACGTTCACTTCAACATTCACTAATCCATTTGGTATCACCACTTATACACCACAATGTATGTCAAGTTTCTGTTAACAGTTGATAACACTCACTGTTTTCATTTACACAACCTTATCTTTTAAATGTCTGGTGTAGGTTGTTTTCATCTTTGAGTTAACAACGTAAAAGATGATAATACTATGTCACTCAAAGTTGTTAAAAATTATTAAAAATTGCTGGCAACTTTTAATAATTTTTAACAACTTTTAATGACATAGTATTATCATCTTTTACGTTGTTAACTCAAAGATGAAAACAACCTACACCAGACATTTAAAAGATAAGGTTGTGTAAATGAAAACAGTGAGTATTATCAACTGTTAACAGAAACTTGACATACATTGTGGTGTATAAGTGGTGATACCAAATGGATTAGTGAATGTTGAAGTGAACGTGACCTTGAACCCCAGATGATGGCTCTATTGCAGCCGAAACATATGTAGGGTTAATGGACAAACATAAGAAATAAAGTGCATTAGTTGGTTTAATTGTTGAGAATATTTCATGTTCTTCCGCCAACAGGCTAGTGTATCACTAATACCCTCAATTTGTAATAAGAAAGTACCCAGTTTGGTTAGGTGTCTATCTCTCAAAACTGATGCCTTCTAGAATTATCAAATACCTTCAAACAGGTTGCGGTTGCCTTTTTTTACACATCCTTATCCACCGTTCATGATCAAATTCCTAGCTCAATCAGTGCTATATAACCTCTGCACTTGGATCAACATTACTAAACAATCTACCATTTTACAAGCAGCAACTATACACTAATATCCCGCCACATAAACACAGGCATCAGTCAAAATTTTACTAAAAATACACTGAAGAATTCACATAATAATTTGTACCCTTCACCTAACATTATAAAAAGAGAAAACAAAAAGAGAATTAGTGGGTATGAAATGCAGGACACATGGAACAGATGAGAAATGTGTAAACAGTTTTAGTAAAAAAAAAAACCTGTAGAGGAAAGACTGTTTGGGAGACCTATGTATAGAAAGGACAATATTAATTTGGACCTTAAAATAAGTGTGAGGGTGCAGACTGAATTCACTTCGCTCAAGACACAGTCCTGTGGCAAGCTCTAGAGCTCCATCAAGGGTAGGTAATACCTTGACCAGCTAAGTGACTATCATCTTCCCAAAAGGACTCTACTCCACAGAATTAGTTAATAAATTAAGACTGCAGTAAAGCTAAAGATAAAGACCAACGTAACAAACATAGGACCATCTCAAGAATACAGTCCCTCACCTGCTCTCCCTTTCCGCTGTTCTGCACTCGCTTGACTGATCCAAAATTCCTTGAGTCTCTGCATTTTGCAGGTTGGGTCATAGCTCATCTCTTTCACCTTTCCTGAATCCACAACAAAGCGGATACCATCAATTGTAACAGAGGTTTCAGCTATATTTGTTGATACTATACATTTGCGAACTCCATCTGGTGGGTAATCAAACACCTACAAAGAAAAAGAATACACAGTAGTGTAACATGATGTAATAACATGGCCTCAAACATATCAAATTGGATATCAGTAACTAAACGTCGCCTTCTTCACTCAACGACTGTTCTTGGTACTTCTACCATCATGTGCAGGGCTGTCCAGTAGGCAGATGCTTGATGCTTGTCAGGTTTTGTACACTCTCTCTGCTGTGTGTTTGGGCTGCAAACATGTTAAGATGGCTTGCATTTGTCCTACCATTATTACAAAGAGAGCACTCAGCACCAATCCTGTGATGCTATGCTTGCAGGTAACTGTGGCCTCTGGCTAGCCTTATGGCAGCCATAGCAACTTCCCTTTGCAGGTTAAGCAGCATGGTGAGGCATTCGAACAATTTTTATGCTCTGACTTGCTTGTAGTAGGTTTCGAGGCTCTTCTTCACTACAGTGTCAGTGCACCACACTGACTTTTAATTGTGGCTGGGTAGTTCCATCTTTGCCAGGGTATCAGCCTTCTCATTGCTGAGTATTCTGACATGATTGGAAATCCATTGGAGATGGGTTATCTGTCACCAGTCAGACAGGAGAGTTCTTCCCTACATGCCAGTAACTAATTATTCTACCACAGAAGTGGCAGAATCATACTGTTTTAAAAACTGTAAATAATGGCAGAACTTACACATGAAGAGAAATGGAGATGATAAAATGTTAGTGACTGCTCTTCTGATGATACTGATAGTAACAGCATTTGTCAGAAAAAGACAATTTTGTAAATTAGTGAACTCTAATGTTTTTTTATAAGTTTCTATTCCTAATCACAAAGAAATATAAGCCAAAAACATTATACTTTCTGAAGATGGTGGTCGACTGCCAAAACATGTAAGAGAAAATACTGTATCATTATATATATATATATATATATATATATATATATTATACATGAATATGTTTGGCTTTATAATAGAAGTAAATCTCAGTGCACAGAATGAATAATGTCAAATTATATTAAGCATGCAGCTACTCTCTGGAGTCAGATGAATGCCATTCTTGCTTTCATTAATATATACATAAAAGAGCAGTAGTGCAAAACTCCAGAAAATAGTGTAATTCTTACATTGAATCCCATACGAAAGCTGCAAGATACTGTGAGTCATAAAATATCAGCAATATTTCTGGCATGCAGCCTCATTCATCAAAGGTAAACAAATCTTAGCTCAGTACACCAGTCAGATAAAAGACTACATGCAACAGTAACTCTATATACCTACCCTAGTGTAATTATTTCAAGCCAGCATACTTAACGTCACATAATACATAAGACACCATAAACACCATCCATTATATTGTATAATACGTACACACAATATCACTTACTCCTCACATTTACTGTTAGACATCTGTGGAGAATCAATTCAACAATTAAACCAACAAATGCACTTTATTTTTTAGGTATATTCATTAACCCTACACATGTTTCGGCTGCAACAGAGCCATCATCTGGGGTTCAAGGTCACGTTCACTTTAACATTCACTGTTCCATTTGGTATCACCACTTATACACCACAATGTATGTCAAGTTTCTGTTAACAGTTGATAACACTCACTGTTTCCGTTTATGCAACCTTATCTTTTAAATGTCTGGCGTAGGTTGGTTTCATCTTGGGTTAAAAATGTAAAAGTTGATAATACAATGTCGTTAAAAGTTGCTAAAAATTATAAAAAATTGCTGGCAATTGGTTTGTATACAAATATTGTTGTCCGTGCCCTGTTTTCGTTATTGGTGTCTTGTTGGTGTGGCTGTCACACACATCAACTTTTACGTTTTTTAACCCAAGATGAAACCAACCTACGCCAGACATTTAAAAGATAAGGTTGTATAAACGAAAACAGTGTTATCAACTGTTAACAGAAAATTGACATACATTGTGGTGTATAAGTGGTGATACCAAATGGAACAGTAAATGTTAAAGTGAACGTGACCTTGAACCCCTGATGATGGTTTTGTTGCAGCCGAAACACGTGTAGGGTTAATAAACACACCTAAGAAATAAAGTGCATTTGTTGGTTTAATTGTTGAAAGTTATCAAAATGCACGGTGAACACAACGTAAAATCTGTGGAGAAATAAACAAAAGACAGTAAGAGAAGATGTTAATGAATAACCTTGATTTCAGGCTTCCGCCGTGATGTCGTGTGGTAAATAATTACCACACGACGCCGTGTAATAACCCAGAAGACCACAGATTTCATGTTAATGAATACATTCACAGATGCTTCCATTCATGAACCTAACTCTGTGCTTGTCACTGATGAGCATAACAAAGGGGCTGTTGAGCCCTGAAAGTCACACAATCCCGGTAACCTTTCTGGGTCTCACCTTATCTTGATCTGCCAATGAGAGGGTGCTGTGGAGAGGGAGAACAATCCAGCCTTGAATCTGCTGCGAGTAACACTTTGCAGCATCCACCACTGCGGAGATTTCACTCATCCCACTCAAGAATATAAGTAAATCACCCTTCTCATTTCCTAATCACAGAAACAAAGATACAACATGACGATGCATTTAGCACCAGTGCACTGCAGCGTCAGGTCATGGATGGAGGACACTGCCTCCAGATATGACAGACATCTGTCAATATGTACACTGAAAAAATGGTGAGCCAAGAAGAGAGCATCCTCCTGTGTGACTATTGGGTGATGGAATACAGTTGGGACAAGGACTGGGCAGGGATATAAAAACAGCATACAAAGTTAGTCAGGAAACTTGAGGGGAAGAGACCACTTCAGAGATAATAATACTAAAGTGGATCTTTGAGAAACATGGTGCAAGAATGTGGAATGGATCCCTCTGGCTCAGGATATGATGCAGTGGTGGGCCCTTGCAAGCACATTATTAAACCTCCAGGTTCTAGAGAAGGTGGATAATGTTTTGACTAGCCACGCAGCTATTGGCCTCTTAAGAAGGGATCTGCTCCCTTGACATAGTCACAACAGGACAGACCTTTCTCCATGAAATTCAGACCTTCCCTGCCAATCATCATTCCACTATTATATACCTATGTATTAAGTTGAGGCTTCATCTCTGACTAGCTTTTAGGATAAGTTGGCACTGAATTACAAAGTACAACGAAATAAAATATCTTCCGTTACAGTATAAGACCTAGTCAGCCTTATGAAGTAATGTCTCATAACTTATTAGTCCTCTTCATAGAAAATTTGTTTGTAGAGTGAAGCCCCCACTTCAGGTTTCTTTGGACACAAGTGGGTGCGAACACACAACTAAGAATAAACTTAGAAGAAACTTACCACTGAGATTATCATCTTTGGATCACTGGACTTGAAAGTCAAACGACAGAAAACCTTAATCAAGGCATATTAAATGGAAGTTCCCCTGGATACACACTTACCTCAACCACCTATTTTTTATCTAGAGAGTTCTTGGTGTAATCTATCAATATTCAATTTCCATTCATCTGAATTTTACCAAAACAGCAAACATACTTGGGTACTTCTCATCAATCAGTTGCATGATGCGCACATAGGGAGCTGGATTCAATCGCTCAGACCTCGATGATTTATCCTCAGTTGATAATGGCATATACTGCAGCTTGATGGGGTACAACCGCCCAGGTACCTACAAGTTGATTTAAATAAAACACTTTGGCAATAGCACCACAGTTAAACCACTATTTTATAAATTTTTAAGAAAAGTTACAAAAGCACATAAATCAATTAACAAGAAATGCACGTACATACTGCACATATTAAGACGACAGACTTGTATTAGATTTATGTGGCTGTAGTAAGGGAGAATTGTTGGGGTAAAAACAGGTACAACTGTTCACCATAGTGAACAGAAATTCTATGGGCCAGACCAATTCAACTCTTTCAGGATTGGCATTCCACTAAAGTATATATAAAAACTGTTCCTACCTCACAGAAAAAAAAACAATCCATGTCCATTACAAATACCAGTCAGTTAACAATGTTTAGGGAAATAATTGATACACATGAGAAACATATATACACTGTGTGGTAAATGCACAGTTTCTTAATATTATATCAGGTGGTACACATAGTTACCACTGGGCTTCATAACATAAACAAAAATGCTTGCATAAAATGTATACATACTTGTATTACTGTGGCGTCTTGTGAGAAATAATCTCGAAACAGTTCAATGTTGATGGTTGCAGACATGAGAACCACTTTGAGGTCAGGGCGCTGATATAGCAAACATTTAACTACACCAAGGAGAAAGTCACCAAACAGGTGGCGTTCATGTACCTCGTCCAAAACCAGCACATCGTAGTTTGAAAGACATGGATCTGTAGAGACCTGCAAGGTGAAACACATTATGGAAATTTTATTTCTAATGCACTGTGTTCATCTTGGTTTATTTAACAATGTTTTAGCAGTGCTTACACTCAATACTGTTAGGCTCTGATGGTCTTGAGGCACAACTATGGACTCTCTTTCAGAGGGTTCCGAGTTTCACCCCTGGTCAAATCTGTGTGCATATTTTTCTGCCCACGGTTACCAACATTCTTCTCTAATGCAGAAAAGTCTTAACTCACATAGAATGCTCATCACTGGGAAGAGAAAGTCCACACTGGCTATGGGGCCCACCTAGCCTCCTATTCAATGTGCATCGGGGCTCCCTTTCTGGGAATAAAGCAGCCAGGGAGTGATGTTCACTCACCTCTGTCTAATGCCAAGGTTGAGAATTAGTGGAGCTCTACTTCCACTCCCCCTGTATGACTTTATGGCATGGATGGGGACAACTTTACCTTTACCTTTTTTACCCAAATGAGTAGTCGCTGAATACTAGACAATAGACAAGCCCAGAAACATATGAATCCTAAGTGTAATACACCACCATCAGAGCTATTTACAACTGAGAGGAGTGATATGTTTTGAATGTTTCTACATCTTAGGACATTCTGTAAGAGTGTTTTAATACTAAATACCTTAATAATACAGGGGCGCACAAATTTTCCAAAAATCTAGGAGCCATCTCAAAATTTTAGGCGCCAGAAAAGGTAACATGAAGCGAGTTCCATACAGAGGATCCACAAATATTAGGCGCCACTGTACAAAATTTAGTCGCCCTGACAACCTGGATATGTATACCCCTGCAATAATGTAATTTTTAAACACAATTCATTTCCACTTAATTCTTAATGTGACCAATTTTTCTCATAGTGTTTCTACATTCATATCTTCCCTAATGTTCCGATTCTGGATTTCAAATTTTCCTGCCGATTTCTTATAAAAAGAAGTTTTAGGATTCTCACTGCATGCAAAATTTGGAAAAGTTATGCAACTGATTTTACCTGTCTCAAAAGCAGACCCTCAGTAATGAATACAATTCTTGTATGTTGAGTTTTGCTTTTCTCAAAACGAATCTGGTAACCCACTTCTGAACCATATTCATTCAACGTTTCAAATGCAACACGTTTGCATAAAGAGACGCAGGCAATTCGACGTGGCTGGGTGCATGCTGAGAAAAAAAGAACAATCAATGGGACATAAATTGACAGTTCAATAAAGTTTCTTCACTTAAATTACATCACATTTATTCAAATCAGCAAGCCAGGATACCTTAATTGGTATACTGACTAGGCCATGGGCTGGATGATCCAGGATTCAATTCCCATCAGGGAGACAAGGTATTTTTCTCTTCTCCTAAATGTCAGGACCAGCTATGGAACCTATCCAGCCTCCTATTCAATAGGTACCATGGATTCTTTCAATAGGGGAAGAGTAGACTGGGCATAAAGCTGACCACTCACCTCCATCTATTGCCAAGGTTAAGAATGAGTGGAGCTATACCTCTCCTCCCCCTACATGCTTTTATGGCATGGGCATTGACAACTTTACTTTTGAGGTCTCCATTCTTCTTGAATAATGCACTGCAACACTGGGTGATGGGTGCATGAGATTTCAAGACAGCGTGGTGGTCTCACTTTTGAGGAACAGGTGTGCAATGAAGAATCTATTAGACGCTTGACCCTCGAAGATGAGACGATCATGCTGTCTCAAAACGTTGGGCACCAATAACCCAGTGACATGGCACAAATACCCAAAAAATGGAGCTCTCAATTGCACCACTGTGAAAGCCACAAAAAATGCACATATTTACCTTTATTTGTTCATACTGAGGGGAGACTGTCTGGACTCAATCTCAACCACAACACAATTTACATGACTGAAATTTAGTGTGGATCACCTCAGCCCTGCAGGCAAGTCTTGGGATACTAGCTTGAAACATGCCACAAATGCTTATGCCTCAGTTATTTCTGATTCACTGTATTTACTGTTACAAAATTTAGTGCAGTCAAAATCCCATCTGAAGAAAAGATTTTCATCTTCCTAGTTACATGTACTGCTTCAATGAACTTTGTCCTCCATAAATTCTATAAGTCATCTTCGGAGTTTACATGGAACTTATGACAGGGCCTACAATACATCTGTTCCAAGGAGTGTATTTGCAAAATTCAAACAAATTAACTGGGATCCTACAGTTGTTGCTTCAACATTAGAAACAGATTTGAAATATATAATGTTGTAGAAACAGCTGTGAAATTATGGTTGAAAGAAGAGCACACTAATTTTAACAGACATGCAACAAAAAAATCCCACAATGTGCAGTATGACAAGTGTTTTAGTCTCCTTGGGAACTCCTTGATCTTCTTCCGCTTCCTTCAGGGTACAGGCATTATTGTCTGGCCCATCATCAGAGGTAACTCCATCTTTTCCTCAAACCTGCAGAGACTATGTGTAAAAATGGTTTATGAGTTATGTGGTGAGGTCTATAGGCAGAGCTTCCATGACGGCAATTCGTGTTATAGCTCACCACCACACAATTGCTTTGTGTTTGCATACTTCCCACTGTAGGATAAATTTGTTCATGGGCTCTGTCCATCAATATGACACCATTCCTCACAGGGCCTGAGGTGTGACTACTGGACAGTGTCCAGTAACAGTCAGGATGTCCAGCTTTGAACAGATGAATGAGAATATAGGACTTATGTGGTAATATCTGTTATTATATTATGGCTCACCACCACACAATTGCTTTGTGTTTGCATACTTCCCACTGTAGGATACCTTTGTTCATGGGCTCTGTCCATCGTCTAGTATTATGAAAGCAACACAACGTTCCAGACACTGGATCTGTTTACATCTTCTGGTGCAAAAGTGGACAAGCACCTTTGCGTCTGAACGAAACATGTGATGTCTGTTTCCAAATCTCTGTGTTGTTTTCGTAACACTGGGCTTGGACAAAGTTCAGAAATGCAGCAACATACCGCTGTCAGGACACTACATAACTGACATTTCTATTTATACAAATTTATAACATTAATCTTTTCCCGATATTGATATAGAGTGTTACAGAGCAAACCACAAGTACATGCTACATGGCCATTATTCTTGCTCATAAATATTGTTACCACCAAGCAAACTATATTCTTACCAATTCTTCTACAGCCAGCTCCCAGAAGATACTGTGGTACCTGAGTAGATTTTCCACAGCCTGTATCCCCGGCTATTATAACTACATTCTCATTTCTTACTGCTGTCAGAATCTGCTCTCTACAACATAACACAAAAATGTGTATTTAATTATATCTATTACATTTCACATGTAGCACGATTATAATTTTAACAGACAATTACTGCTAAAATATTTTAGCTTTCTTTCTATAATCTATGGTTTAACATTCATATCATAAAGTTATTAGAGTTTCTTAAATCAGAAGGCAATACTGAAACAAAAATGCCACATGGTAAATCGACCCTGATGATGGAGGCAGCAGAATTCTCTGAAACGTTGGTTCACTTCTACTGAACTACACAGTGCCACATTCCAGAGAGCAGTAGACTTCATTGTCACTGCCATAAGAACCTAAAATATCACAAATGCCACATGTTACTCAACTGATGAATGCATATGGAAGCCTCAAGAACATCTGATTTGTTAACTTGGTGAGAATGCACATACAGGTTATGCCTGACTACTTATAACCCCTCAACAGCCAAAGTAATGATGAAAGTAAATGATAGTGCCCTTTTAAGGGCACACTCCCTGTTTAGGCAGTATATACAAATATACATTTTGTAGTGCAATCCCAAGAAAAATGATTACCAGCAGGACAATATACCAGCAATATCCACAGTGTATTTTCAGTGTGTTATTCAATAGTGCTATCAATTGTGGAGAATACATTGTGTCTATGATAGATGAATCAATGAATGAATATGAGCACTGGTGGAATGATACTGACAGGGGAAAACTGAAGTACTCAGAGAAAAACTTCTCCCAGTGCTACTTTGTCCACCACAAATCCCACATGGACTGGCCTGGGGCTGAACCTGGGCCTCCACAGGGATGGGCTGGTAACTGACCACCTGAGCCATGGGACAGCTCTCCACAGTGTTTAATGCTAAGAACATGGAAACAGCAAAAAAGGAATTACAAGCATTTGTGAAAATGTTAAACTGATGTGGAACTATTCACATAATAAACACGGGAAAATAAAAAATGCACACACAATTTTGGTTGCAAAACCTGCAGGGAAGAACTTGCTTGGAAGATCTAGGCAAAGACAGAAAATATTAAAATGGGTATTAATGAAATACACTGTGTTGTACATATATGGGATAGACCAATGGTGGGCTTTATGAATTGGAAAACAAAACTTTGGCTCTCACTGAAGCAGGAATTTCTTCACCAGCTAATAACTATCGACTTTTGAAGGAAGACTGCACTCATGTTTTATAAACTAAGCCATATTTGGGGAATTTTACATAGTTTCATTCTAACTTAGAGCTTCTAACAACACTTCAAAAAATGTAATGGTTGCAAAGGGGCAATATAAATGACACTGATATTTGTCTACACCTTTCAGTGTATGCCTGCCATACAAAATTAAAACTACATCAGTCAATCCAAATAATCAATCAATCAATAAATCTCTTCATTACTCAAGCACACTCCAAATAGCATATTCCTTCGACTCTTTACTTACTTGTACTGTGTGATAGGCAAATTTGCTTGACTCTGACGTAGTTTACAAAGCTTGTTAAATTTTTCCTTTTGTTTAAAGTCCAAGTAGAGTAACAGAATATCTTTAAATTCTGATAATCGTTGCCGAGATATATGGCTGCCTGGTGGTAACAGTGCTGTCAGTTGGTCCAAGCTTGCTGTGAGAGCAATGCTTACTAGGTGAGACTTGTTATACACCAATGGTAAATCCAATGGATTTGGATCAGTACATGTTTCTGTAACAATCAAACGTTGGTATAAATGACTATACTGTTACTCTTATGTAACTAACTGCATGCAGAAAAGTCCTTCTTTGGACTTTAACTACACAGATTGTGAAGGTACCTGTATTTTACAACAGGGTTTGCAACATTTGCTTAATATTTAGGCACAACCATAAAACCTTAGGAGCAAGACATGCTATCATTAATAATATTCAGAGCAATACAGTAATATATTATGAAGAGATTAAGTGGAATGATAAAACTGCTAGATATTCCCTACATCTGGTAACAAAGATTTTTCAACTACCTTATATTGGTATGAGTAAATACAAGGAGATGTATGCATAATATCATGCAACTTGAACTAAAACACTTCACAATGTAAAAAGTGTATTGATCTCTCATAATAAATATGACTTGTATCTGTAATTCTTTCTTACCAGCAGATCCCAAATAGTGTTTCCTTCCTGCTGCTCTCTTTTGAACAGCTTCATAATTTTTCAGGAACTTCCAGAAATCTTCTGAGTCTGGTACTAAATCTTCATCTCTAAGGAAAACTTTTAGTTCGTAATAATACTTCTGGAAACTGAATTCAAGCTGTTCGGATTCATCCACACTATTACATGATTTCTTCTGTGATTCTACTTTATATTTATCGTCACATGAACGCCGCCGTTTCTTGTCTGGCTCCCTTACTACCTTTCCTTCTTCAGAATTACACCTTTCTCCATCATACACAATGGACTGGGTCTCTACTCTCTTGTTTACTGATGATCTAGAATGAGGGTGTTGATAGTTATGCACTCTTGACCTACTATGATGGCTCTCTATATGCTCATCTGATTCTGATGAGGAATCACTCGTTGATCGTCCCTTTACCTTATAAGAGTAACACTTTTTGTCCTTGTATTTACCTCCCTGTGTCTTGTTACAAGACTTCTCCATATTTCTGTATTAATTATATGAAACTTAGTTCCAGCTCAGGAAGCTGACACACCTAAAAGGAATTACTATTTTGTAAATTCTTGGGGAATACTCCATTCCACACGAATAATTTTCTTAACTCGAAACATTTCATGTTCGCTTGTAGACTATGAGTGCAGTCATATGCTACTAAGCTGCAGTATTCATTATAACATAAGCGTGAACAAACTCACTAAATATTAAACCAATATTACAATTCTGATTAAAATTCCATACATCAAGGGTTTCTTGGAAAATCTTACTAACAACATGACAACCCATGACAAAAATATCGTGGATTTTGTACTCAAATTTGCCGCCCGAACACATCCAACCTGCACCAGCAAACGCGAACTTTGTATCTTGCTTATAAACGCAAGATTAAAAGTAACATTACTATGATAAAAATATTAATACATTTATATTACAACGCAAACAGCACCGTCCAACAACATGTCCTTGCCCATTGCCTCTAGTACATTTACTTCCCACATATGGAATGTAGGCGAATGTGAATAACCTCAACCACATTTTGGTTGTCTGGATGCAGAGATCAAGTTCATCTTACATCGCTGCAGATTCATCGTTCATCGTGTCTGCACTGAAAAAAAAGCATTCACACTCTGTGACACAATCATACTTATATTGTATTACAAATAGAGCGGAAATCTTGTTCAGGTGTATTCTGAGCTAGTTTGTACACAGTATGTTGACTACATATAGACACATATCTTTGAAAGTAAAATTCGAGAAAGTCAGATCTTACAATAGCGCCTACTGGATAACTGTCGGTGAGATCGACCAATGTTGGTAATCCGAGCGTTTACGTATCCATGGTGAATATCGTAGTAATCTGTGTGTTGTTATATATTGCCGCTCTGCTATTCGAGGTGGAAGTTAAATGAGTGCTGTGCTGCGAGGGAGAAGAGTTTGTAAGAAAACGTTTTACATTTTGAAAGCTGCTACCATCGAGAATTATTGCAAATAGTCGGAGTTTCTTTATGTCTTTTGCGACTTTCACAGAAAGTCTGTCGTATGATTTGGAGACATCAACGGGCAGCAAAGGTTAGTTACAACGTTTTTATGTAATTGAAGGCATCCGCCGTGGTCGTAATGTTGCTTAAATTTTTTTGGGTTGTTGCCCGGCTTAAATTTTTGGTGTATGACTAACGTTTCGGGATCACTTGTTTGTCCCATATTCAGGGTCTTGGGGGGGGGGGGGGGGGGGGAAAGGATGCCAGGAGGTAAGGAACATGTGTTTATATAGGAGTAGGGTCCAGTGGATATTATTAAATGGACGAGCCGATCAGGAAGAAGGGGGAGGTGTGGTGTGTTATGATAGGTTCTGATAGGGGACTGAGAGGGGGACAATGGGTAAGCAGTGGTGGAGGTATATATATATATATATATATATATATTGACTTCTGTGAAAGAAATGGACTTGTTATAACAAACACATGGTTCAAAACACCTAAAAGAAGATTATACACCTGGGAATAACCAGGGGATAGGAGTCGATATCAATTGGACTATGTGCTAGCGAAACAGCGATTCAGGAACAGTGTGAAGGATGTGCAGACAATGCCTGGAGCAGATATTGACTCTGACCACAATTTACTGGTTGCAACGATCTGCACCAGTTTGAAGAAAATCGTAAGATTGCACAAGCGGAAACCAAGATGGGATTTGGAGAAGCTATATGCTCAATGACAGGAAGTACACGATAGTCTAGAAGAAAAACTTGGTGCAATCAAATGTGAAAGTGGGAATGTGAAAGTGCAGTGGAACAATATCAAGAAATGTGTGTTAGATACTATGAGTGATTTAGTTGGAAAAGTCGAGAGGAGAGCAAGAAAGCCATGGATTACACAGGAGATGATCAGTAAAATGGATGAACGAAGGAAATGGAAGAATGTCAACAATGAAGAAGGAAGGAAGAACTACAGAAGACTGAGGAATGAATTGAAAAGAGCCAAGGACAACACCAAGAAGGAATATCTGGAGAGCATATGTGACGAGATCATAGAATTTCAAAGAACAGGACGTTATGATCTAATGTACATGAAGACAAAGGAGCTAGGTTGGAAAGAAAACCATGGAATTCAAAACGTTGACATCGAAGACTCTCATGGGAATATAATAATAGATCAGAGACGAGTACTGCAAATTTGGGAGAATTATATTACAGACCTCTACAATCGAGCTAATCGACCAGAACACCTAGAAGTTGAACCTGAAGCTGAAGTAGATGAAGATGAGAAAGACCCTTATATTTTGCAAAGTGAAGTGGAAAAAGCTATCAAGGAGATGAGGGATAAGAAGGCTACAGGAGATGATGATGTACCTGGGGATGTACTCAAATTGTTGGGAGAAGATGGTTTCAGACTAATGACACAGCTAATCAACAGCATATATGTAACTGGGGAGTGGCCCAGAGATTTTAATAAAGTTACAATGATTGCCTTGAAGAAGAAGCCCAAAGCTACAAAATGCAGGGACCATCGCACAGTCAGCATCATCACACATGCAGCAAAGATAGTCGCGAGGATACTTAGAATAAGGATTGAAAGGAAGACGGAGGATGTACTTGGAGAAGATCAGTTTGGATTTAGGAGAGGAAAAGGAACTGGGGATGCAATTGCGATGCTGAGAATAATATCAGAAACGAACCTTGGTCATAGATGAGAAATTGTGTGCTTGCTTCATAGACTGGCAGAAGGCATTTGACCATGTCAACTGGACCAAATTAATGCAGATCCTAAAGGGAATTGGGATAGACTGGCGTGAAAGAAGATTGATCAGCAAATTGTGCATGGAACAGAGTATCAAAATACGACTGGACCAAGGGGAGACGAGGAGTGTGAAGATTGGAAGAGGAGTTAGACAAGGTTGCTGTTTATCGCCGATTCTGTTCAACTTATACAGCGAATACCTTACCAAGGAAGCTCTTGAAGGGTTTGGAGACTTCAAAATAGGAGGACAAGTAATTCGCACCATGAAATAATATGCAGATGACCTTGTGCTACTGGCTAGGGAAGAAAAGGTGCTACAGGGCATGGTTGATAGACTAAGTGAAACTGGAAGACGCTATGGAATGGAAATGAATGTGGAAAAAACTAAGGTAATGAGAATCTCAAGGCAACCATCCCCAATGAAAATTATGATAGATCAAAAGCAATTGGAGAATGTGGAATATTTCAATTATTTGGGTAGCATGATAACAAATGATGCAAGGTGTACACATGAAATTAAATCCAGAATTGCCATGGCTAAAGCAGCATTCAACAAGAAGAAAAATCTTTTCACCAGCAAACTGGACTTAAAATTAAGGAAGAAACTAGTAAAGTGCTACATTTGGAGCATAGCTTTGTATGGTGCTGAAATGTGGACACTTCGGAAAATAGATCAGATGTATCTGGAAAGTTTGAAATGTGGTGCTGGAGAAGAGTGGAGAAGATCAGTTGGACCGATCGTGTGAGAAATAAAGAAGTATTACACAGAGTCCAGGAGGAGAGGAATATTCTACATACAATAAAAAGAAGAAAGGCTAACTGGATTGGTCACATCTTGCGCAGAAACTGCCTTCTGAAACATGTGATTGAAGGAAAGTTAGAAGGAAGGATAGAAATGACGGGAAGACGAGGGAGAAGACGTAAGCAGCTACTGGATAACCTTAAGGAAAAGAGAAGATCCTGGAAATTTAAAGAGGAAGCACTAGATCGCACCTTGTGGAGATCTCGCTTTGGAAGAGGCTACGGACCTGTCATAAGACAGACTACAGAATGAATGATGGTTGATGGCTGTAGCCACGGAGGAAAAAATGTCCATGACGGGAGGAAGGGGAGCCAAACTCTAAGAACCGGTACCAAGTATTCACTGGGTGTGATTGAGTGGCAGAGAAGGAGAGTTTCTGTTTGCTCTCAAGAGTCATATAATGGGTTTCCAAGCTTCGCTAAGTATTAATCCAACTTCCCTGTTGATATTATTAGGGTGCAGATCCACCTCAATGGCCTCCATGATAAGGTGTTGGTCATACACCAAAAATTGACGCTGGGCAACAATCCCAAAAATTTTAATACAAGGTTTTTGTTATTGTAGGAAGTAATTATGGCATATTGTTACTTTATCCATATTTCATAATTTATATGTATTATACTGAGGGGTGCAAATATCCCAGGTGACTAAATTTTATACAGTGGTGTCAAATATTTGTGGTTCTTCAGTATGGAACTTGCTTCATGTCACCCATTTGGTGTCTAGAATTTTGAGATGGCTCCAAGTTTTTCGGAAAATATGTGTACCCTTGATTATATTTATTAAATCGCAGTACATCTTCTTTATTGTGATCAGACTATATCAACAGCTATAACAGCCCAAAAACGTAAGATTGCACAAAGCTTGTCCATCCATAACACTGATACTGCAATTCAGTTTGTGTTCACTGAAAGTAAGAACAAGCTCTTACAGAGGTAGGTCTTGTTATATCTGCTTCTATATTTTGTCTTAGACTGCTAGCGTATGTGACACTCTGCAGATGGATGAATTTTGGTATAAGTTACAGTTTTAAGTGAATGCTGGGCCATTTCATAGAGTATGTTTGAAGGATTTAGCTGCAGATTGGTTTGCATTGCTGTTATAATGATTGTACATATGGCATCTCAGAACTTAGGTAGAATTATTGTTTGAAGTGTGAATTCATCTCCTAAGATCATATGTTTGCAGTAGTTGTCAGGTCTGCCTTGACTGTTGTCATTGCCAGTGAACAAGTTGAGCCCATGAACCAGTTTCTGCAAAATGTGGCCTAATGTGATGCACGTACATTGAATGTACTTTTCCTTGGCAAGTCATTTGTTTTTTGTGTGTTAATTGCTTGGATGACAAGTTGAACCCATTAAAGCCTAGTGGTTAGTGTTTGTAAAGCCAGATATAACACTAAAATTTATGTGTTTTGTCTGCAGTGTACTTATGTGTTCCATATGCATATGATTAAACAACTATTATTTTGATATTTGAGGTTCTCACAGCAGTTTTTATTGGTATTTAAGTCTTCTGGGATGTGATGTTTTGTTGTTGGGTGAGTGGTTCCTGACAGAAATATAGTGCTTGTATCTTCAAGGGTCAGGCTGGCCAATATGAATTTTTTTTGGATTGCTTGACTCACCCAATAATACAGTGCCCTATCCTATAACACCTAACTCCTCAAACATTCGTTCCCTGTACAACATTCACTAATTGGTCTTTCTAATGGAGCTACATTGGTTTCTGTGTGCAGTGTGAACTGGATCCTTATATAAAGTGTGAAATAATTTCCATCTTCAGAAAATCTAGATAGCATGTAAAAATTCAGTCTTCTTCACAGTAAACATGTAGTATCTCCATTACAAAGACCAACTGATTATTGTTGCTAGGGAAATAG